>CM048827.1:30239962-30617018 GCA_026586065.1 Dioscorea zingiberensis
TTCTCCTACATCAATCTCCCGGGTTGGAAAAAACTCTCCCTCGAGTTCATAGTGGGATCGATTGGCTCCACAAAACAAGGACTCTAATATTTTTACATTGAATATATGGGAAGTCTTCAAGTGATCTGGGAAAGCACAATATGTATGCATTGTATCATTACATCTTCTATAGCACCTTACAGTACTTAAGCGTCCTCTTCTTGCAGGCTTGTTATACTTACCCGGCGGGAAAGCGTCTACTGCGATTAGTACTACGAACAAAATGCTTTATCAAAAGTACCCGGCGACATTAACAGACATACCCAAGCGCTGTGGAATAGGAGCTAAATCAAGTACCTCTAATGTGGTGTTGATCAGCATCGATAACCTCGAATGGGTTAAAGCTCGGTGAGTCAGATTCTTTGATCTTATTGTAGTATTAAATCTGACTGAGATAGTACCAGAGTCCGGCCATTGCTTCTCTCTTAGTTCCAGACGGACATCTCAAAAGATTGTCCAAACTTTGATTTACCACTTTAGTTTGAATTCAATTTCCGTCTACCGGGGATAAGTAATGCACCTTGCTAAAATTTTAAGCTGCGTCAAACTTTCCTCTACAAGCTTTTCAGAGAGAAAATTTGTGAATGGGCTGATTATGTGATTAGATGTGATGTAGTGAGGAATACCATATGTGATACTAACCTCCAAGAAGTAGATATAAGGCGATTTTAGGTAGGCATACTATAGTCTTCCCTGTCTATAAGAGCAAAATGGGTCATCATGGAAAACCTCACATGTCCTTATACCAAGATAGCTTAAGTTAGGTTTTATTGGGCATGTGCAAAGCTGGGACATAGTCCATACTAACATCTCCAGCAGCGACTTCAAGAACATGTAAGGGAGTGTACATCATGGCCGACTTTGAGGTGAGAACTCTCACCTTGGCTTGTTTAGCCTTACAAGTTGCCTTGTTGCACAAAATAAGCCATATACACAAAAGTTTGTAGATATGAGGGGCCTGGAGTCTTATTATGACCACATCCCTCATTTATGAATTTCATACTCATGTATGTGTTGCAGTAACTTAATTAGTTGGTAATGTGCACTCACTGTAATCCACAAAACATTAACCATTATGGCGGAAATAAAATTATAGCGAGTTATCTATCGATTACCTATTGAAGTATTAAGCTGTGAAGGAAGGATCGAGTTATGGTGAACATATGCAGCAAAAGCACATCAAAACCTAAAAATTTACGACACTCATGGTGTGAGGAATGAGAGAGTGTGTAGTGTGCTCAAGGCATGCAACATGATTAAGGCTACTTGCTTGATGCTTTTAAGGTAAAGGTGATAAACTCCACGGAAGTACACCACCCACTTGACATACACTTTGCTCCACTCTTGCCGTTGATGTACTTTAGAGGCCTTATGATTTGTGACCAAGATGAACTCTTTCTATATAAGGCAAGCTGATGGCCTTGATAGCTTGGAGATTTGAACTATGGCATAGAAGCGCTCCGGGTGCATAGGTGGAATGAAGTTCTTCTTTGACGGCTTATGGTAGCTCCTTACTTGAAGAAAGCTACGGCTATCTGGATTGGCTCGAACGTCACCAATACTGACCAGGATGAATCACAATTGACCTGTGAATACAGCTTGCCGAGAGTCAGAGGAAGTGCTAAAGGCTGGGTGCTTCAATCATCTTCACAGTGGATTAGATGGGATGACTTGGCCTCCCTCTATCTCTTGGGAAATCACATCCTTGAGTCCCACTTTCTGTGGCGGGGAAATTAAACTACTAAAAATCCAAGAGACAAATTAAGGTGATTTAAGAGATCAAGGCCAGCCCCTATGGAAACTCTGAGACATTATGCATGAGGGTCCTTGACTGAGCCACTCCAAAGATACGCATCTATCTTTTGTGGATTTATCTATATAAACACCATCGATAAACACAACAAATCCATGAAAAGTCACAGCTTGATGAGTGAAGAAGAACACTTACTTTTGATTTGTGAACTAGAGGGAGGGCTTCAGCCCTCTGGCATCTTAAAAGACAACATGAGAAGAGATGATCAAAGTGTGAGGACCAACTTGGACTATAAATGAGGACATGCGTTCCCGAGTAAACCATAAACGAATCTACCTATAAAAGGCCACAAAATGTGGTGCATGAATCGCATGATTATCTCTTTGGATACATTGGACAACTTACGACAGGCATCACCATTCATTCATACAACTCCATGGTATATACTTAGATCTTCCAGCTCATCTCACAAAATTTTGTATCCACGATCTAGTGGTGTATACCTTCTAAGGATAATTTTTAGAAGACCTTAGGAGCCGGATAAAGCGTTGATCCAACTTATATCATCAGTGAGGCGGGGAATGAGAAACCGGTACTTGATTGTGATTATGTTGATTGTTCGGTTATCCACACGCTATCTTGACAGTGCAGAGTAATCTTTCTTTTGGCGTCATTAGAATTAAGAGCGAGCGATTACATGGGCTTATGCCCTCTTGGATCTGACAGCTTGCCCGGCTCCTCGGCTGAGCGACCCTCCACTAACTTTATTTGCAGCACACACTTGGAAAAAAACCTCCTTGGGAATGAGGGGGATAATAATGTCGGTCAATTGGATAAGCAGATCAGGAACAAGATCTATCACGGTATTGAATGTCCTAAGTAGGTAGATGTCGGGGATGAAGTTCCTCTAGTATCCCAACTCTAAGAACTTCGCTTAAGTAAGAGGTCGCATCTCAATTAGCAAATCTGGACCCTCGTCCATGCAAGTACACTATGCATGCAAGGCAATAGAGGCATAGACTACATCACCGCTTTGCTTTCGATTCCACCTAAAAACACGGACATGAAAAGTAAGTTAGGCGGATTAGTTCTGACCCAGCTAATAGGAGGATCTTCTTCCCACGGCCAGCGTTGCCAACACAATCCCTTTTCCCCATAATACCCCAAGAGGAATATGTATTCTTCTGCTTCTATCATAGAACAGCGCTTCACGAGTCATACTACCAAGGTTGTCCCTACAACACATAAGGCGGGGCATCCATTGCCACCACATCACACTATGCGTTATCAAAATATCTCATGCCGTAGAAAATGACATGCGGCATTCTTAGATCTACTTTACCTCCACGGCCTTTACTTTCGGCCACAGCGGCTTATGCGGCAGGGAGGATTCTCCATCTTCAATTGTAATTTATGGACAACTTATTCAAACACAATGTTCTCATAACTGTCGCTCTCAATGATCACTATGCATACTTGATCGGCAACTATGCAAGTTGTATGGAAGATATCGTCTCTCAACCAGTCATTCCTTGAATATTACTTATGGGTCAATAGACTCTTGCGAAAAACGAGAGTCACGTGGGCATCTCCGTACAATACTTCGTCAGTCGCATTATCATCATAAACGTGTTCTCCAAGCTCCTAAACCCCGTCTATGACATCTTCCTCGATCAATAGATTTTTGCCCTTCTGACTTGCTGGCTTTCGACACTCAGTTGATTTATGCCCCTGTTCACCACAACGATAACATCAAATAGAAGAAGATTTAGGATTACCCGTTGGTGGCTATTGGACTGAACGGGAATCTTGAGGACGAACAGGCCAGCTACTCAAATCGCTCTTGACAATGGGCCTCAGGTTTGGTTGTTTTTCAACACCAAGTGTAAAGGTGGTATGCCTCACGAAAAAAGTCTACATGATGCGAGTGTAGTTGAAGGGAGGAAGTGTCCCTTCATCTTCTTTTTCATCTTGTCCTAATCCACCAATCTTTGGCTTGCCATGCCTACCTGCGTGAGCCACAACTCTACATTTCTCTCCGGGGAGGTAGGCCTGGGTAGCTCCTCCGAAAAATACATCTAGAAACTCATCCACTACAAAGCGTCAACAATAGTAGAATATCATGCTCGGCCTCCCGCAGTAACGAGGCCAAAATCCTATGCACCCATTGCCGATCATCTTCAAGTGTGTATAGGCTGGGGCCGAGATTAGTTAGTATTTTTGCATCCGCTTGCTTAGTGTCTATTGAGGGACATGAGCTAGCTGCCAACTTACATGTGATGGAGATAAAGACTACGACCCCATCATGGGGATGGATTGGCTCTCAACACTGTGTATTTGTGGTGGATTATAGAAGAAAGAAGGTGCAATTCATATTCCCTAGCTTCCAAGGGAGGTTCATGGATTACATGGCCCGTGAGGGTTTATGCCCTAGTCAAAGATGTCACCTTTGTGCACAACATTAGCACTTAGCGGTCCTCTCTATCTGTCCTAACCCAGCGGTTTGCCCGCGTGGGGTTCTGTCATCCAGGTCGAAGAAGTTGGTCCTATCCTCTAGAATTTGTCCAAAGTACTATTATGGCTAGGTGATTATCATATCTTTGTGGTGGAGATTGCCTATTATCTTTGCCTCTGCTCACAAAGAAGCCTATCAACCGCACATCATGTTCATCATTGCGAATGCGGTGGTTGTAGCTCTTACGGTTAGTGCCTCCATCGTCGAGGTCCTGCGACCTTAGACTAGTCATGCTCCCTCTGCTCCAAACTCCATAGTAAGGGGGTGGGATCAACTCCCGTATACCGCGATGCGTCCACGTCCCTTCTTCAATTCAAAAGCAGGTTGAATGTTTAGTCCAATTGTCTTTGAGTAATCACTACCTATACCCCCACTGTCATGCTACTAAGTCCTTTAACTTACTAGGGCAAGTAGAATGACTCTAGCATAATCATTTCACTTGTACCACTTTAATCTATCATACCGCTGGCTGGATCACAGGCGCCTCAAGAACATGATGCACCGGCAAGCAGCAGAGATGGGCCCTAGACTAGATGCAAGGCCTATGAATATCAACATGATTACAATCAAGATGATAATAATCCAACATAAATAATATAAAAAGCAATGGAATACAAAGGGGTTCTACACTTAACCCTACAACAATCCATGACACAGAGTGTCTCAAATACATAATATCCCAACAGGTTCATACACCTTACACAAATGAAAGACACAATAACCCCCTACGGGCACTACCAACCCATTAGGGGTGTGGCCAAGAAAGACCCAAGCCCACATGCAAATCCCTCCTAGCCCTCCCGGCACTCCTCTACCTCGCCACCAGAGTGGATATCAAAAAGAAGATATTGAGCACACCAAAAGGCTTAGTTGGTATCACATACAAATCACATGCATATATGAAAGTAGATACCAATATCAAAAGGTAATGTTTGGCCCACGTTTTAACATATGAACATATGTATACATACTGGACCCGCGGTCCAAAAACATCAAATATAAAACTGTGCTATCAAAGCACACCAAACTACTGATCATTGAGTGGCCACTCAGATCATGCTCCACTCTGTCTCTGAAAGGCTTGCCCAAGTGATGTAGGAGAGCCCGAGTCAGACGATGCCGAGCTATCTGATTGCACCATGAGAGCTTTGGCATACCATGACTTGGCGGACCGACGTAAAGGCGGAAGGTGATCGAGCCAAGTCAGGAATTGGGGAGCACTTTGGACACGTTTTGATATTTTGGCCATAACTTTGGCTACCGATATCGGATTCACGCGCTCAACCCCAATTCGGAAAGCTCGTCTCGACGTGCACGTAGGGTCCATCCATCTTTGCTTTATGGAACCTTCCTTCATCCTCAAATTCCACTGCTTTCCCCGTCGTTTCTTGGTATTTTTTTCCATTTTTGGCAATATTTTGTATGCCAATTTAGGATAGGATATGAATCCGATTTGAACTCGGATTTTTAGAGGTTATCTGTTTTGTTTAGTTGTTTTAGAATTAGAAAAGTTTTTCTATTAGACCAAAATTTGCCGATTTGGGCAAATTTGAATAAGAAGATAGAATTTCTAGGTTATCTAGATTAGTTTTTTTTAGCTATTTAAACCCGGCTTGTGGGTTGTATTTTATTCATTGATTATTGAGTTATTTTCTTTTTAAAGTTTTAGAGACTTTTTCTTCTCTGTTTGTCCTCCCTTTTTCTTGCTCTTCTATCAATCCCCCCTGTTTACCACCGCCCGCAGGTTAATCACTACCATGTAATAAGTCGGTTGAGTATCGAGATCATCTTCTTCCGTGGTAGCGTCTCTATCGATGGTGGAGTTCATTGGTGGCGTGGTGGTAGTGATGCGTGGTGGACATGTTAAGCGGCGGAGAGGTCAGATCTCAGGACAATGCGCATGGATAGGCGATGAGCGAGGGATCTACTGAGAGACAAGTAGCAGCGGAGTTGACCTAGCGATTGGTGGCGCGAGATTTGGGGGATCGTGAGGTTTCGAGACCACTACTCCGAGTCTACCTTGTGTCAACCCCTATTCCCGTGGGCGATCCAGGAGAGCATCGCGTTGCGAGGAGGAGCATCCACGGAGATCTCGGCTTTCGGTGGAGTTGCCCGAATTCTTGGAACCCTACATCTTGAAGTCTTCATCGGCTGAGCGAGGTCGAGAGAGGATATTTGAGTACAAGGAGGTCTCGATCGCGTTTGAAGGTGAAGCTAGTTGCCATCAAGTTGAAGGGCGAAGCATCCAGCGTGGTGGGGCGATTCGGCGTTCACGCGGGATCGGCAAGGCAAACCAAAGATCGTAGATTGGGACAAGATGAAGAAGAAGAAGATGAAGGGGCACTTCCTCCCCTTTGGCCATACCCAAACCTTGTTTCCAGCGACTTCATACGTTGAGCGAGGTAGCAAGATCGGTAGATGAGTACCACGAGAGGACTTCTACCAATTGATGCGCTAAAGCGACTTTATCGAGGGGCCGGAGGGAGCAACTAGTGGCTCGATGCTCCGGGAGGTCTCGCCAACCAATACAAGATGTTCTCGATCTACACTCATTATGGATTGTTTTGAGGCATACCCGGTCGCGCCTCACTATTGAAAGGTAGCGGGAATAGAAGATCCTGTCGGGAGGCGTCGAGTAGCCAGGACCGCTTCGCCCTCGAGGCACCCTTGATCCGACAAGTATCATCATGTAGTTCTAACTCACGGACTTCATTTGTTATAGATGTGGTGGCGAGGGGGCATAAATCACCCGAGTGTCGGAAACACACGCTAGTCGGAAGGGCAAGAACACGATGATTGAAGAGATCGAGGTCGAGGATGAGGAACCGGTTTATGATGATTATGGCGATGATGAGTGAGGCTAGTGGCGTCTTGATTGGGGATGGCCAGCTGAGACCCTCGTTGTTCGTAAAGAGTCTGCTTTGGCACCCAAGGATGAATCAAGAGATGGCCGGGTGAGAAACAACATCTTCCACACCACCCGCATCGTGGTCGACAAGGTTTGCAAGGTGATCATCGGCCGTGTAGTTGTGAGAGCGTGGTGTCTGAAGGCCAGTGTCTAGAAGTTGCGATTGAAGGCAGGTGACATTCGGAAGCCCTACAATCTATCATGGCTGAGCAAAGGCAACGAGGTAAAAGTAGATTGGCAATATCTCGTGTCTTTCTCCATTGGGCAGAGGTACTTTGATAATGCATAGTACGTCGTCGTGTCAATGGATGCATGTCACCTACTACTGGGGCGACTATGGCAGTATGATTGGAGCATGGTCCACGATGGAAGGAAGAATACTTATTCCCTCAACATCAAGGGAAAAAAGATCGTGTTGGCACCCCGCCGAGAAGAAAAGTATCCTGCTCCGGTAACCAATACTAACCTACTTTCTATATCCAGATTTTTAAGTGGGATCAAGCAGGGTGATGTAGTCTATGCATTGCTACCTTGCATGCATAGTACCAGAGACATGAATCCAGATCTGCCAATAGAAGTGCAGTAGTTACTCTAGGAGAGTTAAGCTGGACTTGATGCACGTGAGGAACTTACCCCGGGACTCCCACCTATGAGGGACATCCAACACCCGGATAGATCATGTCCGGGATCTAGTTTGCCGAGACAGGCCACAGCGTAAGCGGTCCCAAGGAGGTCGTAGAATTACAGCCGGCAGTGGAGGAGTTATTAAGGAAACGGCTACATCAGAGAACATGAGTCCACTGCGCACTCGTTGGTGCCAAAGAAGGATGGCTCCGTATGGCGCGTAATGTATAAACGGGCAGTACCGAGCAATTAATAAAATCACCATGAAATACCGCTACCCCATCCCTCGCCTGGATGACATGTTGGATCAGATATCTGGCTCGAAGGACTTCTCAAAAATCGATCTGAAGAGCGGATACCACCAAATCAGAATACGGCCTAGAGATGAGTGGAAGACGGCGTTCAAGACACAGGATGGGATGTACGAGTGGATGGTGATGCCTTTTGGTGCACATTCATGTGATTCATGCACCAGGTTTTGCAACCGTTTATGGGCAAGTTTGTGGTGGTCTATTTCGATGACATCCTCATCTATTGTCCGAATTGGTCCTCGCACTTTGACCACCTTCGTGCTGTCTTTGAGTTCGAGAGCGGGCGCTTTGTTCTTGACCAAAAGTAGTATTCCTTCTTCACCACTTCTATGACCTTCCTTGGTTTTGTTGTTTCTACTGACGGTGTTCATGCAGATCAATCAAAGATCGATGCAATCTTGGAGTGGCCCAGACCGAGGACCTTGCATGATGTTCGAAGCTTCCATGGGCTGGCCTCGTTCTATAGAAGATTTATCCAGAACTTTAGCACGTTGATTGCCCCCATCACCGAGTGTCTCAAGGGGCGTGATTTCAAGTGGACGGATGAGGCCAAAACTAGCTTCCACCTGGTCAAACAAAAGATGACTAAAGCACCAGTTCTCGCACTTCCCAACTTCGACAAAGTATTCGAGGTCAATTGTGATGCATCTGGAGTTGGCGTTGGAGGTGTTCTGAGCCATTCAGGATGGCCGGTAGCTTTCTTTAGCGAGAAGCTGTCAGGGTCGAAGAAGAACTACTCCACTTATGACATGGAGTTTTATGCCATAGTTCAGTCGCTGAAGCATTGGCGCCACTACCTCATACAGAAGGAGTTCATCCTGTTCACGGATCATGAAGCCTTGAAGTACATCAATGGCCTACACAAACTGAGCAGGCAACACGCTAAGTTGGTAGGGTACTTGCAAGAGTTCACCTTTACTCACGGGTATCAAGCGGGGAAGCCTCGGCCAGTGTAGCGGATGCTTTGAGCCGCGGTTCTCTTCTCACCACAATGGCCAAAGTTAGGGTTTGGAAGCTTTCCGCGGATATATATATGACGATCCCTTCCTATAGCAGCGGATCCTTGAGAGGTAACCGATGGACATCGTCCGCGATTTTATTTTGCATAACGGTTACCTATTTCGTGGCTGCTTTGTGCATCCCCATTCATTCGCGACGGTAGATCATGAAGCGAACTCCATAATGAGGGGTCACTTTGGTCGTGATAAGACCTCTCGCCGGTCATAGCTGCGCAGACTTTTATTGGCGAAGTTGTCTAGCGACGTTAATCACTTTGTGGAGCGCTGCTTTGTGTGTCAACGGGCCAAAGGAGTTCTCACCAACGCAGGCCTGTACACTCCCTTACCAGTCCCTGAAGCCCCTTGGCTTGACGTCAGTATGGATTTTGTTTTGGGCCTCCCTCGTACCCAGCGGGCCTCAGACTCTATCATGGTGGTGGTTGACAGATTTTCCAAGATGGCTCATTTTGTAGCTTGTCGAAAGACTATGGATGCTACTCGCATTGCACATCTTTACTTTCGAGAGGTTGTTCGCTTGCATAGTATTCCCCGCTCCATCACATCTGATCGTGACACCAAGTTCGTTAGCCTCTTCTGGAGAAGCTTATGGGGAAAATTGGGGACGCAGTTGAACTTTAGTAGTGCATACCACCCCCAGACAGATGGCAGACTGAAGTGGTGAACCGGAGTTTGGGTAACCTATTGAGGAGTTTGGGTAGAACTAAACCGAAGCAGTGGGATCTAACACTACCTCAAGCCATTTCGCCTACAATAGATCAATGAATCGGACTACCGGCTTGAGCCCATTCGAGGTTGTCTATGGGCGAAACCCATCAAGAGTACTTGATCTCACCCCCGTCCCACGAATTGGTCGTGTTCACCCCCGAGCTGATGAGATGGCGGAGCACCTTCAGGTTATTCATGAGCAGGTCAAGTCAGCTATTCAGAAGAGTAATACCAAGTACAAGATGAATGCTTGAGACAAGCGGCGTCGGTCTTTGCTCTCGATGAGGGTGACTTAGTGTGGGCTGTCCTCACTCGAGATCGCTTCCCTGTGGGTGAGTATAACAAGCTGAAGGAAAGAAAGATCGGACCCTGTGAAGTGCTGCAGAAGATCAATGACAATGCATACTGGTTGCGCAGTTATTTGAAGACCTCTGACATCTTCAATGTGAAGAATCTGAGCCCTTGTTTTGTGGAGTCGACTGATCCTATTACGAACTCGAGGACGAGTTCTTTCCAACCCAGGGAGACTGATGCAGGAGAGCCTGAGTTAGACGATGCCGAGCTGTCTGATTGCACCATGAGAGCTTTGGCATACCACGACTTGGCGGACCGACGTAAAGGCGGAAGGTGATCAAGCCAAGTCCGGAATTGGGGAGCACTTTGGACACGTTTCGGTATTTTGGCCATAACTTAGGCTACCTATATCGGATTCGCGCGCTCAACCCCAATTCGGAAAGCTCATCTCGACGCGCACGTAGGGTCCATCCAGCTTTAATCGATGGACCCTTCCTTCATCCTCATATTCCACTATTTTCCCCGTCATTTCTTCATTTCTCGGTGTTTTTTTTCCATTTTTGGCAATACTTCGTATGCCAATTTAGGATATGATATGAATCCGATTTGAACTCGGATTTTTAGGGGTTATCTGTTTTGTTTAGTTATTTTAGAATTAGATAAGTTTTTCTATTAGACCAAAATTTGCCGATTTTGGCAAATTTGAATAAGATAGAATTTCTAGGTTATCTAGGTTATTTTTTTTAGCTATTTAAACCCGGCTTGTGGGTTGAATTTTATTCATTGATTATTGAGTTATTTTCTTTTAAAGTTTTAGAGACTTTTTCTTCTCTGTTTGTCCTCCCTTTTTCTTGCTCTTCTATCAATCCCCCACATTTTACCACAGCAGGGTTAATCACTACCACACTTGCGTCACCAAGCCTATGTCCGATAACAGGGAGATCCCGTCGGTTGAGCATATGGGCCGATGTCATCACATGGCGGTCATCGTGATGCATCCACTTCATATCCTATCGAAGAATCAAAACTAACTCCAAATCCATCCATAGAGCAGAGCCTCCCATCGATACCTGGAACACGCAGTGAGCCTCCCATCTACACTAGTATACCGTATGTTTTTCGATATGATTACCCACCTTTTGCTTCTATGATCTACTCGGGTCCGGGTCTTTTAGTTGGGTCCAAGACGACTTCACCACGTCCTAAACATGGTAACTATTTATCACATGTACATTCATAACAGCTGGAATGCATTACATGCATTTAATTATCCAAGTCATGATTATAAGTGTCTAACAGTCCTTATGTTTTACTTGATTTTTTATAGTGTCTTGTGATCGGAAAGAACTGTTCATATCTCTCAATCCGCAAGCTGGATTTTGATGATCTAGGATTCATTAGGAAGAAATTTTCATAAAATTTATAACGGTATATTATAAACTATGATCAGAAAAAAAAAGTAGAGGGCCTAAAATATCCCCCAAAACCAACAACCTAGAGACAAAAAATTTCAACATTATTATGCATATTCATCAATCCACACATACTAGACAGTGAGAACATGGGTACTTATAATAATTTCTGCATCATAATTGAGTCCATCCAGTTTTTATAACATTTTACATTCAAAATAGTCCCATTACATTATGTCTCTTAGCATTTGAACCTCACAAATTCTTAACATCCTAATACTTTAATGCTTTCATACATCAAACTTATTTATCCAAATTAGTGCATGATCTACTATTTATTTTTATTCTCTAATGACAATATGTAATATTAATATTAAGTATTACCTTAACAACCACTTTCCACACATTCTATAGAGGTGCAAGTGCCCTGAATTCTTCTCACAAGCATTCCATCGAACACACTATCTGCAAGTTTTATATCTCCACTACTGCATAGTAGGGAGCTGAAAAGCCTCATGATTA
Source organism: Dioscorea zingiberensis (assembly GCA_026586065.1). Classification (NCBI taxonomy): domain Eukaryota; kingdom Viridiplantae; phylum Streptophyta; class Magnoliopsida; order Dioscoreales; family Dioscoreaceae; genus Dioscorea; species Dioscorea zingiberensis. The sequence goes on from CM048827.1 coordinate 30,252,065, forward strand.
TACACCTCCCACGCACATCATTTATCAAATCAACCAATCTAACATCAATGGCTTACCTTAATCTTAATTGCACCTCAGATGATCTCTCAAAGCTTCAGATAGCTTCTCAGCTCCTGTTGACCAGGTAGGGCAGCAAGATGTGGTTGAGGAAGAGGGTTTTCAAGCTTCCCATGAATCCGAGCATGTGCTGGTGATACAAGATAGCAAAAGGAGGAGAAGGACCAAGATGGTTGTCTCTAAGATTCTGAGGTCTTTCCTTAGCTTTAAAACCAATCATCTCCTTATGATTGGTTCACGGGGTTGAAAGGGGGCAACCAAGATCCCCAATTCTTGTGTTGTCATGAGAAAGCCAAACCCTCATTCAATCCTTTTTTGATCCATTCTTTGTCCACAAGATTTAAGGCTTAATTAAGGTAATTAAACCTTATAATTTTTAAACCATTTCTAGTCCCTCTAACATGTTGTATTAACTTATACTAAGATTCCTTAGCCATTTGCAAATCAGCCCCTCTCTTATTCCCATAATACTGAGAGATCTACTTCTTGGTTTGTAGACTTCCATTTTTGCAATTAAGTCCTTGTATTTTTTCTTTTTGTGATTCAACTAATTAGCACTTTAGTCCCCATTTAGTTTCCAATTCCCATAACTTGATAAGATGTTACAATTAAGCCCTTTGCTTAACCTATTATTTCTGGTAAACCTGTCAGCCGAGTCGCCTGAGCTGGAGGCACTTTTATTTAAATTTTGAAAGTCCAAACGAGTACAATGCATAGTATTGTTGTCTTTTATAAAAATAGTAGAACACTCCCCTATCTGGCGAGATCCTTGGCCGGAGCATACTCGCCTACAGGTGTGGGTGTGTTAACTAGAGTTGCAGCAGATGAAGCCAACCGGAGTAGATGCTTTCCCACGCGAAGAGCATTAATGGTGTCTCGGGCCATGGTATATAAGTCTTGAATCAACCTGGTGTGCTCTGTTCAAGATTGAATCACCTCGAACCTCAAGTCAGCGAACTCTAACCGCAGTTGAAGCTGGTGCTCCTCTAGTTAGGTGATCCATTGACCTAGAGACTGAAGTTGGGAGAAGCGAGGTCTTGGAGAAGCTAGCTTCGGTGCATCCGTCGGCTCTAGGTGTGGGTCAGCAAAGGTCCTTGCGCCATCGTTGTGGTCAGGTACCATAACAATCATCTCAGTGGTGTCCAATTCAACTCCTGCCTTTTTGCATAGGTTCGTGATAAGCGAGGGGTACCAAATCCCCTTCGAATTTGAGCAGACATAGTGCCTAATATTCCAATATATAAGACGTCCCAAGTTGAACTAAATCCAGTGAACCAATGCGTAGATGAGGCATGCCCGATCAATGTTGACCCGGCTAGTGATATGTGCAGCGATCAATCTCATCGAGATAAAATAAAGCCAAACCCTAAATTCCTTCTTTAATAAGCCACGGTGGAAGGAAGCCAGGTGGCTATAATCTTGTTTTGAAACCTAGCCAGGAGCGGTGAGGGCACTAAATACATGATCCATGTCCACATGACCTTTTTGCCACTCCTTATACTCATCTGGGTTCACCTTGGGTGTGCCTAAAAGAGTGTTGATGGTGTGGTGCATTTGGATTTGTGAGTGGCAACCTCTCACCATCACACTATCCCCCTGGTGGTCCGAGATGTTGGCGTAGAATTCTCTAATTATCGGTAGGATTGCCCTCTTCGGTTGTGTGCAAAATCGTTCCCAACCTTTCCTGGTATAAGCTTAAAGTGTGTGGTGAGGGCCTAGCCACCGAAGTCAATTCCCCATTCGGGGATGGGCTTCCTATTTAACAATGCATTATAGCGGTCCTCTCCTGCCTTGGAATTGAAATTCCAAGGAAATGGGGGTTTTGTGCAGAAGTAGATGACCCACTCTTCCTCTTTGGAGCTAACTGCTTGACCAGTGCCATATTTCCCTACAAACAAAATAGAAAAAAGAAACATAAGTGCTCGATAAAATAGGAACAATAAAAAAACTATTAAAGCATGTACAAGCCTGCAAAGAACGAGTAAGAAAACTCTGGGCTAGACTTTCGGGACCTATCCGGTCCCTAAAAAATTTTGAAGTGTAGAATTTGCTCGAAATTCAAGCAAATTTTCCCTTGTAAAATGGGTGTCTCTAATAAATACAATCATTCTCAAAAGCCTTTAAATGAGGCACAATCATCATACAAGAAGGTTAAATAGATAAAAAAAATTCATTCCTATCATGAAGATTTCGGTGAAATCAAACGGTAAAAACCTCAAAGAGTGTGATAGGAACTCAAACCTTAGCGACTAGAAGCCTATTACTTGGATACTAAGGTTAAAGAGGGGGGGAAGAGCTCGCCAGTCGCCGATAAGATGCCAGCATAAACAAGATAGAAAGTGTGTGGCAAACAAAAGGGCGTCCTTGGTTTTTAACCTAAAAACGTGTCGACATCGTGATGTCAACTGCGGTTCAGACCTAGGCGTGAAATGACATCATGATGCTCACTTCGTTCATCATGATGTTCAAAAGTTGGGCTCTCAAGTTTTCTGTCTACGCCTTAAAACATCGCGATGTACGCAGTGTACATTACGATGTCCAGCAAATAGAGTTTGCTTATTTCAAGCCTGGAGTTGGGATTACGATGTACTAAGTGTACATCGCAATGCTAACTATAGGAACTATGAAGCAACACTTACCACTCTGCCCAATGCTTCTGTTAATTGACTACAAATGTCGGCAATAGAAAGCCTTACCAAATTCTTGCCGAATTGAATATTTGCCTTACACCTGAACATGTTTTCCACATTTTTAACCGGTGTTGTGCTTCCCCAGTCTCCCCCAAACTTGAAATAAGCTTTGTACAAGAGGGAATCACCATTTATTTACAACGGCAAATTCAAAATTTACTCTTCGTAAGAACAAAGTTAAATTCAGAGTCCTTGAGTTGCCTCCCAAGCAGCGTTATGTTTATAGTCTATTAGCTAGACTTAAGTCCCATCCTCATTCATGATACGGGGGAGTATAGAATCCTTCCCACTTCTCCTTAGTAATCATCGAGGTGGGTAAACTTGCCTGACTCCTAGAAGGTTGTGAACATCCTCCTAGATCATTTCTTGACCCTAGTTCTGCACGCCTCCTTACTGTGTTGAGCCATGCCTCCAAACGCCAGTGCTCTCCAAATGGAATGCTACAAGGGTCCTGCGACTAACTCTCAGCAACTAGGATTTTATGGGGGGCCTGTATCCCCACATCAGTGTGTGTGACAAGATCAACCGTAGAGAATGGTGATGAAAACTCAGGAAGTTTCAACAATTTGAACACTTCTTTTTCATCGATATATATGTTGCATGGTGACGTCCCCTTTGGCATGGTTAAAGGTGCTCCTCCAGTAAGTAAGAGTGGCCTCCTAAAGATAAGAGGGACATTTTTATCCTCTTCATAATCCAACACAATGAAACCCACAAGATAGATGAAATCATAAACCTTCACCAAAACATCCTCCACAATGCCACATGGTTTAGCAATGGATCTATCAGCCAATTGTAGAGTAACTAAGGTTGATTGGATGTATCCTAATTCCAATTTCTTGAAGAACGTGAGGGGCGTCAAATTGACATTTTCTCCCAAATCACATAGTGCATAGCCAGAAAATCTGTCACCAATAGTACATGGCAAAAGATAACTCCCTTGATCTTTCAATTTCGGAGGTAATGACTTGATGTCTGACACTACAGTTTTTAGTTAGTACCACTGTTTCATTAGCACCATGCTTTCACCTTTTTAATAAAAAATTCTTTCATAAATTTAGCATAACTTGGCATATGCTCCAATGCTTCGGCAAAAAAGATATTGATATGGAGTTACTTCAGTATTTCCGTGAATTTATCACATTGACGATACATTTTGTGCTAATTTAAACTTTATGGGAATGGCGGTAGTGAAAATTGGTTAACTTTTGGAAGAGTCCCCTTTTTTCTTTCCCACTTGGTTCCCTCATAATCCAACTAGATTCAATTTTAGGAGCTGTCACCAAGGGTGGATCTACTTGCTTCCGACTACGCAGTGTGATGACTTTCACATGCCCATGTTCATCACTCTTTGGATTCACATCTGTGTCACTAGGAAGACTTCCTATCAGTCTAGCTCTCAACTCTTTACCCATTTGGTCCACTTTAATCTCCAAATTCTTGGTGGAGTTGTCTTGTGTTTGAAATTGTGTCCAGTATTCCAACATTTTTTCCATCTTTTCCTCGAAACTTGGCTTACTATCATAGAGTTTTTTTTATTGCCCTTGATGTCCAAATTTTGGACCTCCTTGATAGCTTGATGAAGGATATGAGCTCCAACTTGGGGTCCAATTTGTGGAGAAATTGTTACCCAGACCCTTGTAAATTGTCACCAACCGCATTCACATCTTCGAAAGCAGCCTGAGGAGCCATTAATGGTGATTTGGCAGATGTGGATTACAGTGCTATGGTACTCACAACAGATGCTATCTCATCTATCTTTGACTGCAAACTAGTAAACTTTATTCGCAGCTTTAAAAATTTGTCCTCTTCTTTGATGTTGGTCACTTTTTCCTTTACTCATCCTCTCACAAGGCCATTGGCAACTGTTTGAGGATATTGTTTCAAGTAGTTCAAATTACTCTTCTAGTAGCTTAGTGTTAAAAGCCTCACTGGCAGCTACATCTAAAACAACCCTGTTGTTGCTTCTCAACCCATTATCGAAAGATGGAATCCGTAGGCAATGATTTATACCATGGTGAGGGCATGTGCGCTACAGCTCCTTGAACCTTTCCCAAGCCTTGGCCAAGCTTTCTCCATCCATCTGTGTAAATTCCATCAGTTTATTTCTAATCTGAACTGTCTCCTCCGGTTGGAAAAACTTAAGGAGGAACTTTTGCCTAAGTCCTCCTAAGTAGGAATGGATGCGGCCGGTTGAGAGTAGAAATAAACTCTAGCCAAACTACATCCTCTGATGCCCCATTAGACATAAAGTTGTTTACTGATCTCCAAAAAGTTTCTTAGGTGAATCTTTAGGTTTTCATTGGGCAACCCCGAAAACTGCCTTGCATTTTGTAGCATCCGAATCATTGATGCCTTGATTTCAAAATTTTCTCCTTGCCCATTCGGTCACACAATAATTGATTGATGCCTATGTGAGAATGGAATGGAATACTCAAACAAAGGCCGATTTTCCTCTCTCTGCTCCATGATGTTTAAGCCAAAGGAATCGGCACTTCTTGTTAGTTCTTGTCCCCCTTTCTTTGTCCCCGAACTTTTCTTTCAATCTCAAGATCAAGGGGGGCCAAGGGACTGTCGCTCATACACTACAACACCAAGATAAAAATTCATGTAAGTAAGAGTCTAAACAAGCATACCATAAACAAGTATGAATTGAAAAATGCCTATGCTCAAGTATAAACACTAGGGACTATCAAAATTCACAAGTAAAAAATTATGAACACAAAAAATATTTGCAATAGAACAAGAAAGAGACCGTGTGTAAAATCAGCAAAGTTTATGAAATATTAAATCCTAAATTTCGCCTAAAAATGTTTAATTAAGTTGATTCCTCTTACTATGATTAATTTGACTAAAGTATGTCGGGGCTAATGGAAAGTTATCGTCTGATGTGATTTAATAAATGAGAAAGGGATGTGTATGTAATTATAAAGATCCTTGCGTCTTTGTTGCATAAATGCCAAAAACATATGCATGAGATTAATGTTACGTGATTTAGTGTTGAACTAATAAATAAGAAGTGCAGCGGTATTTTATTAAAAGTCCACATAATCATGGTTGAACAATCATTGGATAGTGTGATAATTTTAAAAGAGCCTAGCGGTTCTTTACTAAAAATCCACATCTCATACATGAGATGAATATTACATAATTGATTAGTGGAATCAACAGTTGAGATTAAGAGCTGCTAATAACTTACTACCATCCAGCGGCTGAGAGAAAAATGGGTGGATGAGATTGTGAATGGAGAACGCATGAGAGGGGAGCGTCATCATCTTCTCCAACGCGCGCGATCACCGCCGCCTAACCATAACGGACATTCGATACTCTGCGTGATGGCCTTCATCAGTAGAACTACTCCTCTCTCCCAGCCTCACCCGCGAGGCTTTAAAAGAAGCGCATCCCTCCGCTTCTTTGAGACCAAGCTAAACCTCGTCGAAGAGGAAGTAGAACGGCCAAGAAGCATGCAGCTTTCCTCCAAGCGACGGCCAGCAGCCGGATTCTCATCTCCGGAGCACCAAGCACCGTTATCCTTCTAGTGAGCACAAGATACCCGTTTTGCATCTTTTGAATTAGTTGTTAATGCTCTGTTTAATTCTGAGAAAAGATGGGCATGCAAGCATGAGGCTTGGAGATATAGTTAGAAAAAACGCAAAGAAACGCAGCCCTACTTTAGTCCATACACCTAATTGTAGACATCCAAACTACAAAAGTAGATTAACAAGCCACGATAGAAAGTGTGTTAATCTCACATTCTGAACAAAAGGTATACTTCACATGAAAGTATAAATTGAAGTTTGAGATTGTTAATATGTGTTCTCCATAGACATTAATGCATAAGCACATGTTGGTATATAAACCTACAGTCATTGCCCTCGGATTATAAATACTGATCCTATGTTCATTGTTCCAATTTTTAGTAATATAATTGAACCATGTATTTAGCCCGGTAAACCTGATTACCAATTGGGGCCTTCAAGAATACTTGTAGGAAAGATGAATTTTATAAGCAAGAACTTGTCATGCAGGATGAGTATGGTGGTGTAGGTTGGTTTATGTTTGAACTCTTAATTAACCTTGCATTAAACAATGATTGGAGATAATAGACTAGTATAATCATTACACACACCATTGTCTAAACCAATGAATCTTAAAGACAGTGGAACAATTTAGGATACAAGATGAAGTTTGTATAACAAATTAGTATTTACAAGAGAATACAACTGGATATTAGATCCATGAAATGAATGTAGATAATATTTTATTTGTTCAAGTGGTAAAGGATAGCTGAGGCTATGCCCTAGATTTGTTACTAGATTGTGACGTAGAATGTTGAGGATGGATGGGAAGGCATAAGGATCTTATTGGCTACTAGACCAAGTAAGTGCTTCTGCCTAGTGTCCCCCACTCATCGATTGAGTATATCTTTGATTTGGTGATGCCATGCTATTGTATGTTTCCATGATGCTTTTAATTATTGCTTCATTGATTGCATGCACATACTTGCTTTTTCTTGATTCATTGGATTGTTACTTCCATGATTGTATATATGCATTGGATTGTGGATGTTGGCATCCGATTGATGTGTAATTATGCTCACTGAGTATGCCTATACATCGATCGGCATGTGACAGTGGAAACACGAGAGCGTGTGCTTCGTCTGGGTAGGTGTGTATCAGCTTTTCCATCCTTGTAGATTCTTTCGCACGGTACAGTGGAGTGAGGCTCCGGTAGAGCGTTTAGGGCTAAGGACACCCTGGCGTCCTAATAGTCCATGCCAGGGGGAAGATACTCTGGTTGCCCAGCTCGTCAGCCAGACGATACACTGACCGTGTTGACACATATGAGAGGTGGCGCTATCGACTTCTAACCGAGGTTAAAATCAACTGAGGCTAATCTCTGTCTGGGGGATGATCTTCGAGCCTTCTTTGGATCGCTCTTTCTGAGCTTGAGATTATAGTCCCTACCATTGATAAATTCTTTAGGGTAGGTTTGAGACTGCCGATTGTTTGATGATACGGGGTGTGGTCCCCGCTTTGGTTGATTAATGTGATTTACTGATTTGCTCTATTTGCTTATCTTGATATTCTTTGCATGATTTTATAGTACTTCCTGTTGGGGTACTTACTGTGTTTTCCTTTCGAAAGCTCATCCACTTGTAGACACTTTTTCTTTCTCGATTCTCGAGGAGTAGCCGATTCGGACTCGGGAGCTATACGTGGGATTGGGAAGACCACTTGGTGAGGTTTAAGGACCTCCTATTTATTTTGTGTGTGAGGATGAGATTATAGGACCCTTGTAGGGCCTACCTATTATTGACATTATAGGGCATATGTGCCCTTTTTATTTCCTTCTGTTATGTAGACTTAGATTATCTGCATATGTTTTATTATTATTTCATTGTATATTTGTTGTCGGGCCTTAACATTGTAAAGCCTTGTATCCGAGTGGGGCTTGTTTCTACTTAAGTACGACCCATTTGTTACATGCCAGAGGCCCGGGATTTGGGGTCGGGGCGTGACACCGAGCTACTCTCGCCCCTATTTCACTAGTGTAAGAAAAACCTACGTTGTTACCCTACAATGGCGCCAAAAACTTTGTTGATGACTGGTTATGAGTATGAAACTCAAGCCACAGCACGCAAGCATACGTGGTCATAGGTAATAAAATACTAGGAAGTACCAGGTCGATTTCCTCAGGGAACGGTAATTATATCTAGCTAAACAAAAGTGTACTAAGAAGCTCAAAGAGTTAATCAATCACTATAGGAAAAGTGTGTCTAAATCCTAAGTGTGTAGGAAGAATGCGAAGGTCACTTGGGGAGATTCTTTCAATAAGAATCTTCTAGGGTTGTATGGCCCTATGACTTGTATAGATTTTCTCCTATAATTGCTAAGACATTGTTGCTAAGGATGTGGGTTAATTAATCATAGGTCCAGCACTTGTGTGCACTCCGGTTGCAAATTACAGGTTCCTATATCTAAGGAACATGCTTCCATTTCTCTTCATATTTCTATGAGACCGGAAAAGCACTATAGGACCTAGACTCTATCAATCACAATGGGGTTACCAACGACTATGTCTAAGCTATTGATGACTACGGCTATTACTCCATTCCACCCTCTGATTCCAATTTGATTCTCACATACACTAATCTATGCATAGAGAACTAAGATACATCGTTATCCACGCTGCCCCCCTCGCCGTCCGTCCTCCTCTACTGTTGTCGTGCGCCCCGCTGCCAAGATGCTCCGCTACAGCTACCGCCCGCCCCACCGGTCTGCCTCCTCAACCACCGCCGGTTTCCTTTGCCCGCCCCGCCATTGAGCCGCCGGCTGCCCCTTTAGGTTGTGCCACCGCGCCCTTTTTCTCCTTCCCTCCCTTGCTCAGTCCAGCGAGTAGAGCTCCAGCCACGTATAGGACTCCGACAAGGTCCCTACCTCGTCTTGTGAGCTTAAATCTACTCATCGAGCAAACCTTGTGAGAACCCTAACTATGAATGGTAATGAGATTATGAAAGTGTTTAATGTTAGGGCTATGATATAGAAGGGGATTAAGGGGGATTAAAGGGGTTATTTGCTTGCATGATGTTATGGAAAGCATGATTAAGTTTAATTGTAGTTATGGTGATGTATTTTATAATTTTCGGAGACCTATAAGCAAAGGGGGTACTGCCGAAATATCATGAAAATTCTAAGTATTAATGTTCGATTAGTTTCCATGAGTAACATGCTTAATTGTTCATGCTTTAGATTAAGTGATCTTGGCTAATTAAGCATGCTTAGGGGCATTCTAGGAGCCTTAAAGGCATGAAATGTAGGTTAAGTAGGAAAGCATGCTTTGAGTGAGCTTAATGTCTTTAATATGCTCCTTCGAGTTTAAATAGGAGTCTAAGTTAAGAATACGATTTTCGTATTCATAATCTCCATATTCTAAAGCAATAGAACTATGTTATGAAAAATATGAACTTCGTATTTACTTAGTTACTATTATTAATTCTAGGAAAGGGTAAAGGTCCCGTGGGAGCATCAGCAGGACCGAGCCAGACCTAGGAACTTGCGAAGGACTTCAGGTGAGGGGACATCTCCGTAAATATAGTCTTTATCCATGTATCCTTTGTGATTCGGTTTTCTCGTATCCTTATGAGTTTTATATCAGTCTGTAGATGACGATGGATTTTATCGCAATAGTTGCATAGTGATTTCATGCTTGATTAATTAATTAAATTTTAAAGAGCATAAGAAATGGTAAAGTGAAACCCTAAGTGGTAGATGATGATTATTTCATGTATCATAGGCTGTACCTTAGTTAGTTATGTATGAGGGATCCAGAAGGCTCGGGATAGAGCCCAGATATTAAGTAGACGATACCGGGTTAATAAAGGGACTTTGTTTTCAATCGCTTTTCTTAAAACCAAAATGTTTGCGAAAGTTGTTTTTTTTATAAAACCCCCTTTTTGACTCTTGTAAGTGCCCATATTAAATACAAGATTGATACTTGACGTACACATGCAGATGTATACTGCTGGTCGTCAAGTACCGGCTCATGTAGATGTATATCGCTATTCCCGATCATCAGGATCATGTAGACGTATACCATTGTTCTTTGATGAGAGTTGAAGTCCTTTTGGAGACATTCGAACTAGGGGTGCATGCTTGTATGATACGAGGCCATTACATATACTTGTTTATTATATGCTTGATATGATTTGAGATCGCTTGTGTGCTTTCTTTGGATATCTGATCGTCCTAGCATGTTTATCATGATTTAAGATAATTGTGCTGACCCTCATGATATATATTTGCATTTGTTCATGTACTAGTATTTTAGTACAATTTCTGTCGAGAGACAGGTATGTATAATACCTGGCAGAGTTGTCCAAACTCACTGAGCTTGTATAGCTTAGCCCCTTTTGGTTATTGTTTTTCTATTGCAGGATCTAGACAGGGATCTGGGTAGTAGCTCGTGTCACGAGTAAAGATTAAAGTCTAGTTGGCTCTGGCGTACCTATCTTTATGTTTAGTCTTGTTGTGTTGTACCAGCCTTTATGTATTAATTTACTTCCATATATTTGGGGTAATAGTTGCCCAAGACTTGATCAGTTGTACTTTTATGACTCTAATATGGATATGACTACCGGTGTGTTACCGGATTTGCTTATATCATTTTGATTCTATTTTTAGTACTTCTTATTATCAGGTGTTTATTTTTACAGCCTTAGGCACAGGATACCCTCTTGACCCTGCTGGTGTCACATCTGTCTTAGTAAAGTGATGGGTGTTACAAGGATCGAATAATCAAATATTCCCGTTGCTCTCTTCTTGATTGCAACTATTCTAGTAGAGCTTTAGTCTATGCCGATTTACCCTGAACGTCCCTTTTGCATCGTGGTGGGTTTCTACTGTCCCATGGGGGGTAGACTCTTAAAATTGTGAAAGGTTCGGACCATCGTGAGCGCAGTTTACCCGGGAAGAGTCGGAGCTGTGAGTTGAACAATAAGACTTGATCCCCATCCTTAAATTGCCTTCGTTGCTTGATTAATTTATTGTGATGTAGATTGGTGCGCTCTTTATATAATTTTGAATTTTCATATGTCGTATGGCGCTATTCATCCAATTCATTTAATTGGAGTTTTCTCTTATCACCGGTGAGATATGGATCACAGTTAAGAAATTGGGTTGCCCAAAATGCTTTGTGCTCTAATTCCATCGGTAAATGACATGCCTTTCCGTACACTAGTCGATATGTGGTGCTCCCAGTAGGCTCCTTATAGGTTGTTCGGTATGTCTATAGTGCATCATCTAGCTTATCAGACCAATCCTTCCTATGATATGCCAATGTTTTTTTTTTCTAAACTACGCTTCAGTTCTCTTTTTGAAACCTCGACCTACCTACTAGTTTTAGGGTGGTACGGCGTTGAAATGCGGTGTATGACTCTGTATCGTTTGAGGATTTTAGCAAATTGGGTGTTGCAGAAGTGAGTACCTCGGTCACTGATGATGGCTCTAGGTGTGCCAAATTTGGAGAATAACTTTTTCAAGAATTTGACTACATTCCTCGCATCGACTGAAGGTAATGCTTGTGCTTCTACCCATATCGAGACATAATCCATCGTGACTAGAATGAACTTGTTCCCATTCGAGTTAGGGAAAGGGCCCATGAAGCCTATATCCCAAATACCGAACACTTCACAAACTTGGGTTGAATTTTGTGGCATCTCATCGCGACGGGATATGTTTCCAGAACGCTAGCAACTATCACAATGCGGAATGAACTCCCAGGCATCTCGAAATAGCGTGGGCCAATAGAAACCTGCATCAAGAACTTCTTCACTATGCGGTTCGCACTATAATATCCCCCAACCGGTCCTACATGGCAATGATTTAGAATGTTCCATCCTTCTTCCCGGGGAACGCATCTTTGAAGCATCTGATCAACACAAAGCCGCTATAGGTGAGGATCATCCCATATGTAATATTTAAACCAGCGAAGAACTTTTTCTTTTGGGCGTATGAATAACCTTCATGGAATTCTTTTGTGACTAAATAATTACCATAGTCTGCAAACTAGGGTGGCCCAACTTCTTTGTACAACTCAAGTATACCGTATAACTACTCTTCAGGGAATGAGTCGTTGATGTCCTCATCTCTTAGTGTATCCCTGTGCGGATTTTCTAATCCAAATAAATGATCGGCTTCTAAATTCTCGGTTCCCTTCTTATCTTTGATTTCTTGATCAAATTCGTGTAGCAAAAGAATCCATCAAATCAATCGTGGCTTCGTGTTAGTTTTTGTTAGAAGGTAGCGTACAGCCGAATGATCTGTGTAGACTATCACCTTGGATAAGACGAGGTATGAGCGAAACTTATCAAATGCGAATATAACGACAAGGAGTTCTTTCTCTGTTTTTGTATAATTCTCTTGTGCGCCAGTGAGGGTTTTACTCGCATAATATATTGGTTGAAAGTGTTTATTTCTCCGTTGCCCAAGGACTGCTCCTACCGCATAATCACTAGCGTCACACATTAATTCAAATAATAGATTTCAGTCTGGGGTTTTCATAATAGGTGCGCGAGTGAGTTCTGTCTTCAGTGTGTTGAAAGCAGCCATGCATTCACCATCAAAGTTAAATGAAGTATCCTTTTCAAGAAGTTTGGTTAATGGTCTCGCAATTTTGGAGAAGTCCTTTATAAAGCATCGATAAAACCCAACATGCCCTAAGAAGCTTCTAATGGCTTTGACAGATGCAATTGGGGGAAGCTTTTCGATTGTCTCTATATCGACTTCAATACGCATGTGAGAGATTTTATGCCCAAGAACAATTCCTTCTCATACCATGAAGTGACATTTCTCCCAGCTCAACACCAAGTTTGTTTCTTCACACCTGGCTAGTAGTTTTTCTAGATTGTGCAAACACAAATCAAATCAGTCACCGAAGACATAGAAGTCATCCATGAAGATTTCCATTATGTTGCCTAAGAACTCTTCAAAAATGGCGAGCATGCATCTTTGGAAAGTGGCAGGTGCATTGCATAGAACGAAGGACATACTGCGGTATGTGAAAGTACCATAGGGGCAAGTGAAAGTAGTTTTCTCTCGATCTTTTGGGGCGATAAGGATTTATAAATATCCCGAAAATCCGTCCAAAAAGTAGTAGTATAAATGTCGGGCTAGTCGCTCAAGCATTTGGTCAATAAAGGGTAAATGGAGGTGGTCCTTTTTAGTCTCGTCGTTAAGTTTCCTATAATCAATGCAGACGCACCATCCTGTTATTGTTCTGGTGGGGACAAGCTTGTTCTTTTCATTTGCTACGACACTCATCCCGTCTTTCTTGGGGACCACTTGCACTGGACTCACCCATGCACTATCTTAAATAGGATAAATGATCCCGGCATCAAGGAGTTTAATTACTTCTGTTTTAACCACCTCTTGCATATTTGGGTTAAGTCTCCGCAGGGGCTAAACTGATGGTTTGTGTCCTTCCATTAAACTCTTATGTGTGCAGAACGATGGATCTATTCCTTGAATATTTGTAATTTTCCATGCTTTCGCCTTTTTATGCTTTTTCAGGACTAGCAATAACTTCTCCTTTTGGTCGAGGTGTAGATCTGCGGCAATAATTACGGGCAATTTCAAATTGTTCCCCAGAAATGCGTATTAAAGGTGCTTTAGTAATTTCTTTAACTCCGCTCAGGAGGTTCGTTACTTGAAGATCCTTCTTCTTCATTTTTCTCTTGGAATGATTTATTGAAATCTTGATCCTCTGAACCTTGATCGGATCCAGAATCTTCCTCTTGAATAGTTGGTAGAGCTAGGCCATCGAGAATCATTATATTGCTTACATCCAATTCTTTCTCGGTATTTCCATGGATGGAAATAGGTTGGTGTTGTTCTCTTTTGGCTGCGTTGCATATGGAGGAAAAGTCAATCTGGTAAACTCCTTCCGATCTGTGTTCCTGCAGATTAATATCAAGTGGGTCTAAAGGCAAAGGTGGAGCGGTGAGGGATTGACCACCATTCGGGTTATTAAGTTGTTGGGAATATTCTTGATGTTGACTGAGGAAATTATTGAACACTTCTTACCAAGTTAGGTCCTCCTGGGGTGGCTTACATTCCTGATGTCCTATGCCATAAAATTCTTCCCAGCAATGTGAGAAACACATCGTGCAAGCCATATCACTACGACAGTTCAATGTTAGGAAATTCTGATAAGCATGTTCAAATTGCTCCCATTGAAGTTGCTCTCTCTCAACCCACTCTTTTAATGTCAGCTTTTGCATTATTCTGTTTGAAGCGGTGATGTGTGCCCCTTTTTCCAGTTCTCTGTGAAAATAAGAGAAGGTAAAAAAAAAGTCAATACTGGGAATGATTGGAATGGGTTAAAATAGAATAAAATGAATGGAATGAAATTAGAGGGAAAAACAATAAAGATCTATAATTATGATTAACTAACAAACTCTTAGTATTCTTAGTGACCTTAAGGTCCCCGGCAACGGCGCCAAAAACTTGATGAAGCGTGTTATGCTTATACCGCAAATGCAAGGGTCGTATCAAATAATAAAGTGGATTAATAAAAGTCAGATATTGAACACACAAGGACCTTGACCACTAATCCTATCTAATTATCTGCTACCTAGTCTATCCAAAGGTTGATAGTTTTCTAATCTAATTGCTAAAAGGGAAATTGGCTTAAGAATATTTGGTGAGAATAGTAAGGGCAATCAATCAGAGAAGGGAGATACTTGAGCATTGAATCCCCTCTGGATATTTATAGATTGGGGCAAGTATAGATTTCATATTGATGAATATGAGGTATGGACCAAGAATTCCTACAACGTTTTCACTCTGTCTTTCAAGGCGAGTTACTAATCTACGCTAGTAAGTAGTTCTAGGGAACACATAATATTCGAAGAGTTATGGGAATAATCCATTTTACAGAGTCTCTCTCCTAAACATCTGATCTCTCGGCATGTTCATAACTCCCACCTATTGAATTAGATCTAGGGTATATGTAGGGAGTGTTATTGTCTATACCTTCTATAGATCTAGATTGACACTTAGAGCTGTCGCAACATAAAGCATTAATACCATACACAACATTCAATAGGTTCTCAAACATTAAAATATGCATTCAAATATAGAATTCCATACAAGCAAGATTAAGCATAAATCCGGAGGTTCATCATGCCCAAGTATCTAACAAGTTAGTTCCCCATAAAAGGGGAACGCAAATCCAATACAATCAAAGAGGAGAATATAAAAATCATAATGAGAAACATTCTTCCCTCCATCATTGGTGATGACCATTGGCAGTGTCCCTTCAATGCTTGCCTTCCTCCCTTTGCTCCAAGATCTTCAATGCACCCTAATCTCAAAGATGGAGAGAAAATGGGGAGCCTCCAAGAGGATAATGATGTTCAAGGTCCCAAAAGCCCCTTCTCTAAACCCTAATTTGGCTATTTATAGGGTTTAAGATAGTACATATGGTTAGTAACCCAATACATAAGATTTGGACTCAAATCAGCTTAGAATTAGGTTAACTCTTTTCTAAACGCGAGCCATACGGGCACTCATACGGCCTTATGTTTGCCCGTAAGCTTCATCCCCAAGTTACACGATTTAGGATACGGCCGTAAGTTTGCTCGTGTAGCTCTCTGTATGTTGGGGAGGTATGTTCTTAGAGTTCTCATACGAGTGCTTACGGACATAAACATACCCATATCCTTACTTACAGTTGTAAGCATGCCCGTATGTCTTCAGTAAATCTACAAATAGCTTTAATTTGAACTGTATTTCTTCTATTTTGCTCTCGAAGCTATTTGGTGCCCTGAAAATAAGAATTAACACAAATTAAGCATCAATGAGCAAGAATTACTTGAAATCACATGAATAATGTACACCGAATCGATATAAAAATATGAGCAATTGAACGCTTATCAACATTAACACCATACACCCAATCTTTCAGCGTGTACTCACCCCCTATCATCTATGCCCAGATCTAGCGTGATTGAGATTTCTCTTCATTCATCAAGAAACTACAAGTATATGATCGATGTTTTCGCATTAACAAATCACAAGCATTAAGGGCACATAGACAATCCACTAGAATAATAAAAGAAATGCCTAAGTATTAAAAAGAAAAGAGTCACAAGTTCATCTTGGGTTCCAAGACCAGAGGCAGCATAGGATGTTTAGCCTCTAATACTATAAGAATTCATAACAAAAGCTAAAGAGGAAGACATAAATAAAAATAATAAACTCCCTAGATCGATGTTTCCTTCGCCTTCAAGCTACCTTTGAAAACCAAGTCGTCAGCAGAGGAATTGCCAAAATTCCCCTTGTAATCTACATCTGACGTCCTTTTATAGGCTTCAAATTTATAACACACGGTCATGTTAGGGCTATGTTGACCCCGTGTATAACTCTAGAATCTTCAGGAATTTGAAAGACGCCATTTTGGCTTAAGCCCGAGATGTACACGGCCTACACACGGGCTGAACATGCCCATGTTAGGATTCGTGCCTCTTTTTGTAAAGTGACTGTTCAACTCTTTTAACTCTGAATTATTCAGTTTTTTGCTTCTTTTGTACCGGGTACCTATTTACCTGTTTAATTACCACGAAATACCCAACAAAGCACAAAAATAGAGAAATCCATGCGAAAAGGCAAGCAAAGTACATGCAAATATAGTATAAAAATATGTATAATTATGCACTCATCACTCTTCGTCATTTTATCTTCCTTTATTCTTCGGATTAGTTCAACCAACTCTTGATTTCACTCACCAAAGTTGCAAAGTACCTTAGTAGACTTTTGTTCAATTAGCTTCCCACTCCCTTTGGATTCGACCTGATACTCACCAGAATTAATTACTTTGACGACATGTGCACTTGTGCGGGTATGTGTAAGCGCTTAACATCAAACAGAGCTCAGAAGCTACTCCAACTTTGTCTAATTTGTCAAAGGTCGCACAGTCCCTATCCAATAGGAATGAGTTATAGCCTTCACCATAGCTATGACATCATTCAGCAAGGAAGGCATCTCGGCTTCGTACACAGACCAAGCACCGCACCTATACGCATTGGACTTTAGTGTTGTTCCTTGGAAGAAGAAGGAGGTAGTGGTCCAGTATTTGTTGCCCTAGGACCCAAGATGTCAGGATCGCCCATTTTAGATGAAGGAAGGTCGGCACTCGACACCATGGGAATTGGAGCAGTTACAAGGACAAGATATCAGGAAGCAACTCTCTCCGAGGACCACAGGGCTATCGTTGATATGGGGGCGACCTCGACAGGGGCAGCCAAAGCCACTCCTGAATTGCCCTCGAAGATCATACCGCCACTAGAGTCCGGTGGGGACTCAGGTAATTCACCACCAATAACTTGTCCAGTCACCACTCTCTCAAAAGAAAGATCGCCTAAATAGAGAACCTCCAGATTTTTTGACCTTTTTATTAGCCAAAGCGGCTCCTTTCTTTTGTCAGCCGAAAGAGCCTTCTTGGAAGAGCCACTTGACCCCACAAGGACCATGGCTACTTGTAGAAGGAGTCTTGGACCTCATTATCAACATCTTCTACATCTCCTTTTTGTTAGAAGGCATTTCTACACAGAAGACCATAAAAAGGTTAGTAGATCGACACTTATGACTACCTAACGACAGCGAAAGGGAATGATCCTACCCTTTACTAAAAGAAGTCCGGCCTCCCTGAGGACCTCCTTAGATAACGGTTTTGAAGGGTCCATAGGCTCTGATTTCTGGAGTTTCTTTAATTGGTGTCGCTCCTCATGTGACATGGCCTCCCTAGGGACCGAATCTAAATGAGGAACTCCCAAAGAAGTCGGAATGTCCTATTGAACCTCAGTGGAGACAAAGAGAAAGTGTGGCTTCTAATATGGATATAAGGAGAAGAGGGACCTAAGAAGGACTTAGAGTGTCAGGCAGAAAGGTAACACCAATCGTCAGAATGAGGACCCTTCTTATAAAAAAAAGGGAGCCAAAACCAACGAAGAGAAGAGACGATTTCAAGACAATGAAAGACAATCATAAAACCACATATATGGTAACCTTATAAAACTAACAAAGAATCCTCCAACCATTCGGGTGGAGTTGAGAAGGACACACCTTATAAAACTCCAAAACTCTTTTGAAGAAGGGCGGATAGGAACACGGAAGTCTGCCTATTGAGTGCGTACACACACTCACACAAGTGTACTTATCGTCAAAGTAATAAAATTTATAACCAGTAAGACAGGGTTGGATCACAGGGAGTAGGATGCTAGCTAACTAAACATACTGAAGAATGACACTAAATTAGAGAGTAAAGGTGGTTATTGTTGACTGAAGGTCTCAAATCACAATAGTGAAAAAAAGATAGATCAATGATGAAAATCTAAGGTTGTATGGTGTTCAGACATGATTAATGTGTTCTCCATTAACTAATATGGGTTTACTTTGTTACTGCGGTAAGGATACCCTCAATGTCAGTCTATGACGCTTAAGTGTACTCTAGCCACATCATCCTAATTCCTTATTCCTAACGATTACACTTCAATTCCTCCCCATATGCCTATGGTGGTGAGACAAAGTGTTGTTGTACCTAGACATAACTCTGACCGTGGAAGACCATTGCATATGCCTATGCTAATGAGGTCTACGGGTTGTCACCCTTATTTCCACCTTGTGCTATACAATCAATCTACCCTAATCTATGATTAGTGAAGCACAAGTTTGTTGTCGTCTGCCGACTAACAGTTATAGGAGATTATACCACAAACATACCAACAATATCTAGTAAAACATTCAATTAATGGATAATAAAGGTGTTCATATCTTCCACCATACAACCCTAGAACAAATGTTCTAGCCTAGCAACATATAATTCAAGGCAAAACAAACATTAGTTCATAACACAAACAATCCATGTTCATAACAAAGACAAAATCAAAGATAATCAATAAGGATGCAGATCTTTGTCCTTGATTCTCCCTTTTTCACAAAGTGCTCTAGCCCTCCGGATCGTCGGTAGCTCCTCGTGAATGCTCTTGAGTCATCAAATCTTGTTCACCAAACTAGCTTATAAAATCCAAGATGAGAAGTAGGAGAAAAAACCCTAATTTCTTTATATAGCCTCGACATGCGACGCGTTATGCCTTGTGGCGTGACGCAAAACATAAACTCATCACTAGGTAGTAATTCTTAGCTGCGATCCATCGCCACTTGAGTTGCGTCGCATCGCTGCTCGCAACTTCCAACATTTGTGCATCCGTAACACATTGTTGAAACTCAGCCTGCTCAGTCTTTACTTCATGATGCGTCGTACCTTGGGGCACGTCGCGTCACCGATATTCGCTAAGTTTCTGCAGTCCTAAACTGACTCCTAATATGTCTTTGCTTGGGTTACGGCTCATTTTCCTTTGCACTTGGGCTTCCTCCCTTTTGTGTATCTCATAATGAAGGCCAAAGTTTGGCATTTCCTGCGATTAATAGCATTAAATCGAATTAGTGTCCAAATTCATTGAAAATATAAAAAATACAACTAATTCAATTGAGCTTACACAATTTGACTAAGTTAAGAGAATTAGGACTCAACGTGCAAACATCATGCCAAAATTGCACATATTTGGTCCTAAGCAATGCATATATAGTCTCTAAAATATGGTTAGCGTAAGGCGCTAACACTGCTTTAAAGGACTCTATATATATGGCGACCTCTCCATCAACAGAGCTATTTGCTTGCTCAGAAGGAGAAGACGCCCTAAGGCCAAACTAAGAAGGGATACTGAAAAGTTACTGAGTCCTTGGACCAGAAGAAGTGCTAAGACTACTAGCTAAGGGCTCTATACTACCATTATCTTTCTTAGAAACCTAGTGCAGAGTCTCCATTACCTGAACCGTTGGAAGTGAAGCAAAGAGACAAAGCTAAAAGAGCAAAAGGCCTTGGAGTTCCACTCGATAATGAAGAAGTCGAATGTGGATACTAGGGTATTCAAAAAGCTTGCTTAAAAAAGAAGGTACCTTAGCACTCCTGTTCACCGGGCCATGGTGGCTATGATCCAAAAGATCAAGAAAGTCGACAGATGATCAGTTCCTTTAAAGGTGAGATGTTGACCATTTTATATCTTCCCTTGGGGAAAAAGCGCACGGAACGCAGCGCTCATCATGATCCTGCCCAATCCATTCAATGAATATGTCTCAAGAGACGAAACAATGCCATGAAGTCATAGCTATGGATATCAAAGATGATATGCAAGTACCATGTCATCAGCATTATATCATTCCAATAATAGGTCAGAAGAGCGAAGCTATCAAGAGCCCACTCTCGTACAAAAGCGCGCCCCCAGGCCTAGAAGCTTTTCCAAGTGTCAGTAGAGACACCCTGACCTACTCTAAGAGGTCTGACCTTCTATAGATAACTTGGGCCCATCCAAAGAAATAATATCACCGAAGAAAGAGAAAGAGCACTCCTCGTCAGGATCATGCAAGTAACTTGGCTTACTATGTCAACTCAAGATAGATCTTGACGACAAGTGTTATAGGGTAAAAATACATTTATACACATAGAACGATCCTAAAGCTCTAAGGTAGTGGACAACCCATAACCAACTTGCCATCATCTATCTGTCCAAGTGGAAATTTCCTTATGCAAGAGGCGTGAGCTAGGATGCAAGAGGCGTGAGCTAGGACGCGTGACTAATGGCCTGACATAGTGACAGAAGGTATAAGAGGCCGAATAGGGAGAGAGAGCAGGACTCTAGGCTAGAATCTCTAAGAGAGTTTGTCTTCAACCTCAGCTCCACCCCTCTCCTCTCCTCCTCAAACACTACTCACCATTCTCGCTCATTGATATTCTTCCTTCTATCTTCCTCCTCCACTACTTACTCCCACTAAATTGATCGTTAGAGAGTCCGGGGAGAAGTCCCCAGGCTTCCCTTGCAGGGACCCAGGGTCCGTAGGTCGGGCGTTCGTTGCCTCTCGAGATGGTGGCTTGCCCGAATTCATCTTCCAGGTCGAGTTGGTTTCCTTTTTCATCACCGATCATGGTCCAATACCAACTCTCCCACAGTTTATCTCCTCAGAGTGTGGATCCCGAGGACCCTCCGGTTTCGAGCATCAACATATTATTATATTTTCATTGGAATTTAGTAGTTGGCCCAACATAAATCTCTTTGTTGGAAGCATATTGGT
This sequence comes from Dioscorea zingiberensis, assembly GCA_026586065.1. Taxonomy (NCBI): domain Eukaryota; kingdom Viridiplantae; phylum Streptophyta; class Magnoliopsida; order Dioscoreales; family Dioscoreaceae; genus Dioscorea; species Dioscorea zingiberensis. The sequence goes on from CM048827.1 coordinate 30,273,498, forward strand.
GGCTCAATTAAATCTTGTTGAAAACTTGTGTTTCCTTGATAGCACTCTTTCTTAAAATTAGGAAACCAACATCTTAGGCTTTGTTTCTTGGATAATATAAATAAAAATTGGATTCGCCTTCACTTTTGACTTTATAATTCAATTGGAAATTAAATTACTTACTTACTTTTATTTGTTGAGGGGAAACGGTAACTGAAATATTATCATTATTGAAAATATGTTTCCTTCTCTTTCAATGTCTCATACTTTGGATATGTGGAGGACTAGTCAGTCCTTAGATTCAATGGAATATGTTGAATAATTACTTTCGTGAACTTTTTTGGGTCCTGAGTAGTGTAGTAATACGTACTATCTTATATGCTTTTGGCTTGTGCTTTGAGAAAAAAAAAAACAAAGAAAAAGGGGGGGAATGTATCACCAAATTAACTATGCTCTGACCCAGCCAATGCGGGTACAAAATTAATCATGTCGACATGAACTCCTTAAAAAAAGAGCTAATTTCGCACCGAGCCGTTGGTGAAACAATAAATGACTCTGATATTCATACTCGAGCCACCAAGGTAAAATAAATGGAAACTCTAATATTCTGACTTAGGCCACAAGGGTAAAAGAAATGGAAACTCTATTACCCTAACTTGGTCCACCGAGGTAAAATAAATGGTCATAGGAATTTTGGATGACTTAATCTTTGATAATAGTTTTAACTTAAGAAACAAATTTAATCTAACTCTCTTGAATATTTTTATACTTTATTGTGTTATATTCTGTTTCGTATACTTGTATGGATTTAATATAAGGCTTGAATGGTGTATTTTGGCAAAGCAAATTGTGATAACAATATTTTGATACAACTATACATGATTCAAATAACTTTTTAGTGGACTACTAATTGGGTTGTCAAGCCCATATTGTCATTGTTGAATTTTTGTTTTCAAATTAGGAGTAGTTAGACTGGCGGCTAGCCAGACAAGGGGACCATCATTGGAACCGTAAGAGCTCAGGGTAGTTATGTCGATCTTTTGTTTTAGACTTAGACTCTTATGTAATGATGTTAATAGTATGTTGGTGATACGCCTCAGCGGGATGGTGGCATATCTTCATTACTACTTTGAGTAGGTACTCACTCCTGGAAGAAGAAGATGGGGAAAGAGGAAGAAGAAGGAAGAAGAAAGGAGAAGATATTCAGAGAAAATAGACGAAGACCTTTACTACATTCAATGACCCCGTACAGTGAACCCTAATAGCCTTTTATAGGCATCAAATAAAACCCCCGGCAATTACTAAAGTAGTAGCCGGTTGGCACACTACGCCAATAGCTGTGATTATTCCAAAGACGTGCAACAGTGTACGATTGAGTCACCTCTACCCACACTCCCACGCTGAATGAACGGATGACCCTTCTTCACGTGTTAAACGCCATAACCCTCCATCCATGAGGGTTGCTTGCGAGTCCGGCGTGCCTTAAGACCCATTGAGCTCCTTTCCTTTGGGTCAGGTTCAACCCCTTTGTTAACCTCGAGCCCACCAGATAGCTTCACTAGTTCAGCCTCATTGCTAACCTCGAGCTTAACAGGCAACTCCACTGGTGGAGTCGTATCAACTCCCCTGGGCTAGAAAAATACCTTATCCTCAATTGATAGTCTAGGTAGGCCTTGCAGAAGTCTCCTAAGGCTTCCTAAGTAGTACCCTCCAAAGGGAATACCTTGCCATTGAACCAAAACTTGGCAGGAAGGTTGTCTCTTGCGTAACACCACTCTCGTAGCCCTAATGGCTACGGGAGTTAATAATGGCCATGTGGTGTTGGTGATGTTGGGAAGAGCACAAGCCTGAGAGACAACATTCCCCTAGTATGGTTTCAACACAGTGATATGAAAGACAGGGTGTATCTTACTCTACGAGGGAAGCTCCAGACGATAGGCCACGGCGCCCAGTCTCTCTACCACTTGAAAGAGACCATAATAGCACTGACTCAACTGGGATACATGGCGAGAGGCCACTGTAAACTGGCGGTAAGGCTGTAAACGTACCAAAACCTGATCACCCACAGCTAGCTCCAACTCACAAGGATGGGCATTAGGCTTTTGTTCCATGCGATGTTGAGCTTGCCGTAAGTTGCTCTTCAATGTGCGGATTAACTCCTTATGCTCAAGTAGCATCTCATCCAACGCTTGTATGGTGGTGGACCCTGGGGAATAAGCAGGTAGTGAAGGTGGGGGCGGCGCCCATTACAAAGAAGCGATAAGGAGTCATCTTGATTCCACTATGATATCTTATGTTATAACAAAGCTCTACCCATAGTAAAAGTTGAACATATTTGGTAGAGTACATTCCTTTGAAGAAGGCTTTGAGGTATTACTCCGGGCCTCTGTGTGGCCTTTTATGCGACCATCCATTTGTGGATGGTATGGCGTGTTAATGGCGCAAAAGTAGTACCACTTAACTCAAATAGCTTTCTCCAAAAATGTTTTATGAATATAAGATCGACGCATCGTGAGACAAAGTGCGAGGAAAGCCATATAGCTTCACCACCTTGTCAAAGAAAACTTCAGCAACTTAAGCAGGTGTAAAATAAGCAGTGAGTTTAGCGAAGTAAGCATATTTTGGAAGGCGGTCTACCTCAACTAAGATTGTTGTAAACCCATGAGATGCAGGCAACCCAGTGATGAAGTCCAATGTGACTTCCTCCCATACTAGCGCTGGTAAAGGCTGAAGTAGACTTGCTAGAACTTGTGTTGAATAATTAGTTTGTTGGCAAACTAAGCAAGTAGCCACGAAGGCCTCGACATCCTTGCGTATACTAGGCCAAAAGAACTATACTGACAGCCTGGTTAACGTCCGCTTAACACCTGCATGACCTACCATAGGTGTGGCATGAAATTCATGGAGCAACAGAGCCTTGAGGGAAGAGTTTGTACTGATTGAGTATCTATTGTGAAAGAACAACATCCCTTTACGTACAGAAAACTCTGAAGATAATGTCCCAGCGCTCTATTTGGAGTGTTTGGCTTTTAGATCCTTGAGGTTAGCATTCTCTTGCTTGAGGATAGTGATCAACTCTGAGAGAGGCTGACTTGTAATATATAACCCTGAAAATTCCTTTTCATCTGCTTTAGAAACATCATCTTCATACATTCGTGAGAGTGCATTAGCTGCTCGATTTGCATGACCAGGTTTGTACTCAATTCTAAAATGGTACACCAACAACTTGTCAAGATAAGCCTATTGATCTGGTGTTTATATAACCTCTTTGAAGAAGCTGTTTGATAATTGGTCGGCATTACATACAAAAGAACCTCCTAGAAGGTATTGTCGCCATTTATGGACAACTTCTACAATCGCATACAACTCCTTGATGTAAGATAAGCGTGATTGGAACTTTGGTCTAAGTTTATGGCCGAAATGCTCGGATAGGGATGGCCCTCTTGCATTAAGACAGCTCCTATACCTCCCTTTGATGCATCTCTTTCAACCACAAACACTTTATTGAAGTTTGGTAAGTTAAACACAAGGGCCTCAATCATAGCTTTTTTTAAAGCTTCAAATGCTGCAGCAGTACCAGAGCTCGATTCAAACCCTTCCTTACATAGCAAATCGGTTAATGGGCCTGCAATGTGTGAATAACCTTTGAATGACCTTCGATAATACCCTGTAAGGCCCAAGAAACCTCTGAGTTGTCGCTGCGTTAAAGGTACAGGCCACTTGATCATAGCTTCCACTTTGTGAGGGTCAGCACAGATACCCTCTAAAGTGACTACATGTCCCCAGTAATCAATAGTCCCTTTGCAGAAGGAATACTTGGACATTTTAATAAAGAAGTTGTGTGACTGCAGACAAGCCAATACTTGTTCCATATATTGTAGATGAACATAGAAAGATGGGTTGTAAATAAGAATGTCATCAAAGAGTACAATAACAAGTCATCTCTAAGGAATGGCTCAAAGATACAATTCATTACTGCTTGAAAGGTAGAAGGGGCATTGGAAAGGCCAAAAGGCATAACCAAGAACTCAAAGTGACCATCATGAGTCCTAATTGTTGTTTTGTAAATATCTTTTTCATATATTCTAAGTTGATGGTAGCACCCCATAAATCCAACTTGATGAACACTTGGTCTCTAACTTTCATCTTGGATGTCAAGAAGAATTTCAAGCCTTCAATCCACTAAACTACAAGCTCTAAATCAACATGGATGCCAATAAAGAGCTTCAACCCATGAGGAAGAAGAAGAGTGAAACAGCGACTCTCTTATTTATTTTTAAATAAAAATAATATCTTTATTGAAAGAAAGAGGAGTGCGACTTTACTACTAAACCATCTAATAAATTTTGAAATGAAAGAGTGTTTGGCAAACATGAAACATTAAACCTCTCATATAATTATATATAAAATATATAGTTTTTTTAATCCACATGGCGGCATCTCATGCTGCACGTGTCCCGATTACAGGCTAGCCACGTTCGTCTTTCACATACGGCTGCGCGGAGCCGCGACGGGCATGTAATATTTGGCTTACGTGCCGGTCGCGATCTGCGGGACCGCGGGCGGCCGACCGGTGCTATTCATTACGAGCCGTGCAGAAACGCGACTCGGATCGTCTTTGGACCGTGCCGCCGGGGCCGGCGCGACCACTAAATCAGCTCTGCTGGAAGAAAAGCTTTCAAGGGAAAATTGTGGCGAAAATGAAGCATTTCACGGAGAAAGCACCATGGCATCTGAGCCTTCATTGATGCATGGGAGAATTGGAAGTCTCTATAGTCAATCTCAAGGCCGTACACCACCTCGTAGGAGGCTATATGGGATCTTATACGGTCCGACATATGTAGCCATATATACAAGCCTACACGAAATCTATAAGGGAGCTCGTGATATGGCCCTTATGGAATACCCGTATGTCGTAAGTTTCCAAAGAATGTCTGGTGAGGAGCGAGGAATGTGTAAATGGCTCTAAAACCCTAAAGGGAGGGTATATAATCCTACCAATTAGGGCTTTGGGGAGAGCTAGCTTGGGAGAGGAGAAGCCTTGATTAGGGATTTGGAGATTTTCATCACCAACCCTAGGCGGAAGAGAAAGGCAAGAGCTTAGAGGAGGAATCAAGATATCCTCTAATGGTGTATGTAATAACCTTTCTTATCATGAATCTTTTGATTTGCTTTATCTTTGAAATGGATTGTTGTTGCCTTTCATGGAGAACTAATTTTGTAGATACTTTGGTATGATGAACCCTTGGATTATGAATTAATTGATGTTGTCTTTCTATGTTTGAATGCTTGGTTGAACCTATTGAGTCTATTAGATGTTTTAATGTATGTTAATCCCTTTACATTACGAGAGCCCGGAGAGATTTTCGTAGTCCGTATGGGGAAGAAGCGAATGCCTCCCCATTTGTAGACCATCTCCAATAGAGAGGATTATGAGTATACCACGAGCCTGGGTACTAAGGAGGGCGAGTCTTTAAGATGTCTTATTCCCACAATCCTTCCAAGAATTAGGTTCCCTAAAACATCATCGATAAGGGCACTAGGATTAGTAATTCGCCTCGAGAGAGGGAGTGAAAGCACCTTAGAAACCCTTGGCCAAGATTCTACCATGTATCAACATAGAGAGAGCTTCATCCATCTTTAAAATATAAATCCAAGGGGGATTCATTGCCCAAGTATCTCCTTTTTATGATTGATTGCCATAAAGGTTGATTTGATCCCATAGCTTGTGTTTTCAATTTCTTAATTTGAGGTTTAGGTTAAAATCACTCAACTTTGGATCGACTAGATAATAGATAAATAGTGGATACTAGTACTTCCTTCTCCCTGAGGATTGATACCCGACTTCTTAGTCCACTTTATTACTTGATACAACCCGTACACTTGCGGATTTTGCGCATCAGGAGATTATTCCCTTTCATCCACTGATACCACGCTAATGTGCGCCCTTCAAGATGAAGCGATACTATGCGCAATCGGAGGTTCGCTTGTGTTTAATGAAAATTGAAAAACTCCTCGATCCAGAACACCCAATCGTTCGGTTCTAAACAATCAAACATGGGTATCTCCATTTTCATAGGTCTGCGTAAATGACTTACATTCGCTCCGGTAGAGAATGGCTCCGAAGATCGAGAATGGAACGATGGTCGTCCTAACCCCGACGAAGAGGTCAATCCCTTCACTTACAGTCGAAGCTCCTCAAAATGAGCATCCATGGTAGCCATGCTCTTCTGCAAGGATTGATGATAAGTTGCCGCTTGATCTTCCAACTGGGTCTACATCCGTGCTTGGAACTGGGTCGTTATCATTTTCACAACTTCAAGTATCTTTGAATCCGCCATTGTTGTTACTCTCAAAGAAAACACCAATGATATGCCTCAATGGGATGGTGGTGTATCTTCAGTACTACTTTAAGTGGGTACTTACTCCTGGAAGAAGAAGATAGGGAAAGAGGAAGAAGAAGGAAGAAGAAATGAGAAGATATTCAGAGAAAAGAGAAGACCTATACTGCATTCAATAACCCCGTACAGTGAACCCTAATAGCCTTTTATAGGCAACAGTTAAACCCTGACAGAATTACCACTGAAGTAAGCCAGCTGGCACCTATGCCAATAGTTGTGATTATTCCAAAGACGTGCAACAGTGTACGATTGAGTCAACCTCTACCCACACTCCCACGCTGAATGGACAGATGACCCTTCTCCACGTGTTAAACGCCATAACCCTCCATCCATGAGGGTTTCTTACGAGTTCAAAGTGCCTTCAGACCCCTTGAGCTCCTTTCCTTTGGGTCAGGTTCAACCTCTTTGTTAACCTCAACCTCACCAGATAGCTTCATTGGTTCAGCCTCATTGCTAACCTCGAAATAGGCAACTCCACTGGTGGAGTCGTATCAGTTGTTGTACTTGTTTTTAAATCATTATTGTCCAGGTTTTGTGCTAAGGATTGTGATATAGATTTTGATCAGGTTTTGCATGTTTACTCAGTTTATAGCCGGTGAGCCTATGGTTGTTTATCATGCTAGGTCCATCAATTTAGATTCGTCTCTTGACAAAAATTGAAAATGCTATGGTATTACGAAAATTTTACAACTGGCAGTGCTAAAAATAAGATGAATATAATTTATGATTCTTGAAATAAATTCTAGAAAATTCATGATATCATGAAATTCTTAGAACTTGGGGCAATGACCCATCACCTTTATTTTCGAAGTTTTCCTTGAGGAAATACATGTGTTCCACGGCTAACTCACATCTTTCTTATTTTCAAAGTTTTCCTTGTGGAAATACATGTGGTCCACGGCTAACTCGCATCCTTCTGATTTGATGTTGCCTCGCATGATTTAATAACATAATATAAGTCACATTGAAAACTACTTCCGGTGATTCTTATGTGTTATGCTTATGAACTTATACTTCTTTTTTTTAACTTTTTCTAAAAGATAATTACTAACTTAAAAGGAAATTTTTAAAAAATAGTGATATGTGGTAAATAGAGTGTTTGGAATCATAAAATAGAGTTGGGTAAAGTGGTTATTTTTCACCAAAGGACTTTTGGTTTAGCGGTATCTCGAGTCAAGTGCGTTGGGTAATTCACTTGAGCATACTCTCAAGTTCGAGTCTCCGCTCCTCTAAATGGGAGAGTAGTTTCGGTAATTCATTTGATAAGCACAAAGCTCCCAGATTCGAGTCCCCACATCTGTACGTGCACGGTGAGGGGTCAAGAGTACTCGTCACCTAAGACCATGCCCATTGACGTCCCTCTGTGAAGGGGTTTACCCCTATAGAAAAAAAAGGTTATTTTTCAAAAAAAGAAAAATAGAAAGGTAAAACATAATTTTTAACATTTGTTTTAGAGTTAATAAGTTAAATCACCAAAAAAAAATAATCATTTAGATTTCTTTCTAATCAACCTTATTATTCATTTTCCAATAACAAAATGCAGATGTGATTGGGGAATAATATGTCTCAACCCATTCTTAATGATTTATTCACCTTCACAAAGGACGAAATGCCAACAGAATTATATTATCAAGTAATTTTAATTGATATTTTAGATAGTATATTACATTAATTATTATCTATTTCTACTTCTATTTCTAATATATTTAAATCATTTAAATTTTTAATTATGGTCGATCATTTGACACATCCACCAACCCCTCAATCCAAACTTTTAAATAAATATAAAAAATAATTTCCATAAATATAAAGAATAGAAAACATAAGTCATTCAAGGTGCTTGGAAATATAAGATTGTAGAGTCCATTTGATACACAAAAAAAACATGAGGACAACAAAATACAACTTATCTTGTACTTCGTTTAATTTGTAAATGGGATGGAGTACAACACAAAAAGCTATTTGAGTATAACACAACTTCTTGGAAATTTTGTCCCTCAAAAAGTACGGTATAACTTTTTAAACGAGGGACAGCACAATTGAAAGACAATTTTACCCCAAATTAATTCTCCACCATAAAAATAATTTTGCCCCCAATTTATATTAAAATTACAACAATGCTCTCAACTTAAAAACAATTTTGTCCATAACTTATATTAAAAATTACAATAATGCCCTCAACTTAAAGACAATTTTGCCCCCAACTTATATTAAAAATTATAATAATGACCCCAACTTAAAGACAATTTTGTCCCCAACTTATATTAAAATTACAACAATGCCCACAACTTAAAGAAAATTTTGTCCCCAACTTATATTAAAATTACAACAATGCCCACAACTTAAAGACAATTTTACCCCCACCTTATATTAAAATTACAACACTGCTCCTAACTTATATTAAAATTACAACAATGCCCTCAAATTAAAGATAATTTTACCCCCAACTTAAAAACCAAATTTATGATATTTTTTGTAGTAATTATTTATTAGTATATTTTAAAAATTAAAAATATAATTATGTACTAATAATTTTACTAGTTATAAACAAATTTAAGTTTTCACGATTAAAGATGAGAGAAAACTTAAAAATATATTGTTTTATGAATTTTTTTTATTCCAAAACACCATAGGACAGTACAAGGGTATTGCAGTAATCTTACAATTTTTTTTTTGTCCAGTACTTTGCAAAACAAATGGAGAACAATACAAAAAAAAATTGTGATGTCCATTGAATATCGAACAGAGAACAGTACAAACAGCTGTGTTGTTCCATAGCTATTTGTACTGTTTTGTACTCTTGTGTTGTTCTTATTTATGTATAATGTAAAACATGAATCATTTCCATAAAAGGTGGATTAATTATGGTCGATCATGCAGCTACTTGGAAATATATAAATATGAATGTAATATTAATTAATACGACACCAATCTAAATATATAAATATGAATTCCTCACCGCTCGATCTTGCAGCTATTTGGAAATCAATGTTATATATATATATATATATATATATATATATATATATATATATATATATTTGATCATCTAACGAATCTAATACAAAGGGGTATGCTGACCCGCTAGAATAAGATATCTTCTTTCACTCTTGGGTGTCATCGAAGCCTGCTCCTAGGGGGTGTTGTGGTGTCCTACGCTTGTGTTGGAGAATGTGGCTCATATTTGCTGCGTGTAAAGTGGCAAAAGAGGCAAGTGGGATTGATATATTTTGTCTGGGACGCCGATTAGGGTTGGGGGTGCGGGGACAACGCCCCTGCGGTAAGGTGTTGGGTATTTTTGTAATTTTTTGTACATCTAAGTTAGTATAAATACATATGATGTAACCTTAATTTTAATAATAGTGAAAAAATATTGCCTCTCGTTTATGTGGACATAGGCACCTCGCCGAATCACGTAAATCTATGTGTGCTATTTTTCTCTTGATTTCTTGGTTGTTTGGTTTTATTTCATCATGTTGCATCATAAATAGTAGCTTGACTTATAGCAGTAGTGGATGAGAAGGTATTCAACCGTTTCATTCATTTGTTTACAGAGGTAGCATAATATGTGTGTTCTATTCTATCGGCGCTTTCTCATATTATCCAATGTGAGGATTTTGTTGTCTTGTGCAAGCTAGTCAAATAGTTTAAATTTGGTAGGGCACGGTTGCTTCCAAAAACCCAATATAATTGTTGGTCAGGTACTGTTATTCATTAGGAAGAGATATAATGACTTGATTGAGAATGTTTATGTGACTATTAGTTTTCTCTAGGTCCTTCTTGTATTTCCTAGTTAATAGCTCGTGCTCAGTCACTCTTACCACTGATGTACAGTGGGCCGCTGCTATTAGCTAGGGATTCCTCCTATTAGAGTTGTTGTCGTGTTTTCCCACATTGTGATCATCAGCTTTCGCAACAAGTGATGGAGTATAGGGTAGATCGCATAGGGTGGTAAACCATAAAATGATAGTGTTCCCCTTGCCCGATGTGGAGGTCAACTATATATGTTATGCAGGATGTCTCTCGCTTTTGAATGATTCCTTTCCAGAAGAATGAGGTCCTCACTGGCGTTTTTAATTTGGAAGGGATTCAGTTTGTTGTTTCTAAAGTATGAATGTTTTAGTATTTGGAAATATACTTCTGCTTCCTCTATTAGAATCCTCCACCAGCATTTATTGAATATTGTTAGGTTGAGACTATAGAGATTTATTATCCCCCATCGATCTTCCATATTCCTTGGTCTGTATATATGCATTCCCAGTTCACTTACTTGTAGCATCCCTTTTTGCTTCTTTTATAGGAAATTACGTCTTATTGCACTAATTTAACTGTGGGTTTACGAAAATAGCTGAATTAAGTAAGGTGATTCTACCCAAATGATAGCAGTCAGTGGGCGAGATGGATGGATAAATCAGATGATAGTAGAGAAAGAGAGAGAAGCAGACAGAGGGAGAGAGAATGTTTGAGAGAGAGACAATGCCACCCCACCAAAACCTGCTTTTCCTTTATAAAACAGAAGACATAATGGAGGTTGTCTGTTGCTAAACTACATTTGTTTATAATTTCCTCCTCGAATAGTCATCCAAATAGGGTTTCCTGGACTTCACTTAATTACCAAGTCCCCCCCACCTCCACTTCCATGCATGAGAGACTGCCCCTCAACCTTAAAGCCTAAGAAAAATCTCTCTTTCTCTCTCTCTCTCTCATATTCTGCAACTCCTTGTGGTTGTGGTTATCCACCTTCTCCAAAACCCATCAACTTTTCTCAAGAAAGATAAAGCAAGAAGAGAGAAAGAAAGAAAGAAAGAAAAAAAAAAACCACCATGGTTTTCCCTTCTGTTCCTGTCTATCTAGATCCACCCAACTGGAACCAGGTGATCCTCCCTCTTCCTCTTCTTCTCCTTTTATTCCAATCCCTTCCCACCTCTAGCTTCTTAATGAAAAAAGCAGATTAAAAAGCCTACAATATTCATATTCTCAAACCCTTTTCTCCCCCATCTGTTCTTGAATATACGACTAATATTATCTTCTTTCTTTACTTTGACTTAGTGTCTTCTTTTTCTTCTTCTTCTTCTTCTGATATATTGATCCATGCTAGGCTCAAGCAAATCATCAAGCAGGAAGTAGTAGCACTGGAGGTCTCCAAGCTCACCAGCTACCGCCTCCGGGTGTGGTGCCGCCACGCCTGGAGAGCACAGCACCGGGCTCGATCAGGCCTAATTCCATGGCGGAGCGAGCACGGCTAGCTAAGCTTCCTCAACCGGAGATAGCTCTGAAATGTCCTCGGTGTGAGTCTACTAACACCAAGTTCTGCTACTTCAACAACTACTCCCTTACTCAGCCTCGGCACTTCTGCAAGACATGCCGGCGATACTGGACACGTGGGGGGGCTCTCCGGAATGTCCCGGTGGGAGGTGGCTGCCGCCGGAACAAAAGAAGCAAGTCCGGTGGCAGCAGTAGCTCATCGAAGCCCTCAGCAATCAATCCCGGTGCCAACCAACACTGTGGTCCCTCATCATCTGCCTCCACAGCTACCTCTGCTGCCAGTGGTGCAATTCATGCTAATATAGCTACTCCAAATCAGCTGCCTAATTTCATGGCTTCTAATTTGCACCCTTTAGATCACTATGGTGTGCAGAACGTAGGGATGAATTTCTCTGGTATGCAAGGCATTGATCACAGTCATGTGGGGTATCAAGACGGAGGTGGTTCGAGCTTGGGGTTTGAGCAATGGAGGCTTCATCAAATCCAGCAATACCCATTCTTGGGAGGGATGGATCCACAAGCACCGTCTCAAGCACCAGCATCAGTTTCAGGCCTTTTTCCTTTTGATGGAGAAGAAGGGATGTCATACAAAGCTTCAAGTTCAGGACTCATCACACAGTTTGCTTCAGTTAAGATGGAAGATAACCCACAAAGGTTCGGTTTGCCAAGACAGTACATCAGTACTGTTCCTAGACCTGATCAGTATTGGACCACTAGCACCGGCAACGGCGGTAGCAACACGGGCACCAGCAATGGTGGATGGACTGATCTCTCTGGCAGTCTCTTATAATTCAAGCTCATCGATCTGACGGTTTTCATGGTGACGAATGTATACTTTGGATGCTTAGTTTTTGTCAACAGCTTCGAAGAAGGTAGGTGCAAGAGCAAAGAAGGAGAAGCTGTTGAATTAATACACTACTGTTTCTGCAAGGATTAATGATTCGAGATTGAGAAATGGTAAGTAGGCATCTGATCTTTGATTTTATCTTGATTATCGCTGTTTTATTTTCTTGTTAACTGATCTATGGTTTGGTTACAAATTAAATTGGGGTGTATGAGTTCATGCATGAACTTGATATATATCTCTGATCAACATGAAGTGCAGGAACAGTATTTTTACTTCAATTGCCTCACAAGTTAATTTCTTAATTAGTGCAGTTCTCATATATATATATATATATATATATATATATATATATGCACTGATGTTCTTCTTCTTCACAAGGAATTCAACACTACTATATATGTTTGTTATCAACTATATATTGTCTTTAAATTAATTAATTAATTTTCTCCCTCTACTCTATATATAAAAGAACATTATACATATCATTACTTCGAGGTAACTAAAATGTCTACTTTGAAGTCTTTTCTCTTCTTAGAAATGATTGCATGCAGATTAAAGCCTTCATTAGGTAATGCTTCTCATCTTTTGAGAGATTGCCTCGTAGCTCAGTTCCCTTTGACCAAGTACTCTCAAGCATAGGGCTATATATCATGTCAGCAAAAGAGATGGCTCGTCTTTGAATCCTATATAAGTAGTATTGCAGTTTTTCTTATTTGATTATCATAGAGTTCCCTTTCCTTCATTCTAGCTACCTAGCATGGATGTTTTCACTAGTACTCTAGGGTTATTAGACAACAGTACAGTGATAACACAGAGAAGCAGAGAGAAAAGAACTTTATTTGCAAGCATGCTTTTGAATTTGATAAGTTAAATATATATTTCCCCTGGTGTGCCTTCTTAATTTTCTCTTTATTTAGATACTTGCATTCATATGCACCTATCTGTAAATAGGAAACAGAAGAAGATGGTGAGCAAATTAAACATGTCAGTAAAACTCATGCATGCATGCATGCCATGAACTCGTTAGAACTTGGAACAAACGAGACACAGTTATGTCATCACACACACACACATGAGACATGCTTACACTGAAACACAAGAAAGAAAAAGAAAAAGAGATGGGATGAAATCACTGAGATGGCAGGGCAAAGACACAACCATTTCTTTGTTTATATGTCCATTTCTATGGGGAATCTGGGTTTCATTTGCTTTCGCAGGGACCAAGGCAGCCACCCTCCCTAATAGGAAGGAATAAAGCAACCAGCCAGCCAGCAAGCCATGTAGGAAAAGAAAAACATCATCATAAAAAGCTGGGAAAGAAACCATTCAAGGATTGTACTGGAGGAGGTAAATCACAGAAATAGAAACATGAGAAGTAAAAGAAGGGGAAAAAAAGTAGTAAAGAGGAAGAGGCTCTTTGTTACACTGTAAGTGCAAGACATTAGGAGAGCAGGAAAAAACCCTTAGTCTTGTTTGTGTTTGGAGGAGAGAAGAGAAGCAGCTTTAATTTAGCCTTTTATATATATATATCGATGAGGAGCTCAAATACAAACACAGTAAAAGATAAAGATGATGATCCAGTAGTGACCACCACCATGAAATTAAAACTCTTATGTATTAATTCTCTCTCTACTAAAACCTTAATTCATCACATCAGTAGTACTCTTCTCTCTCCACGCACGTTTGATCACATGAGGTCAATCATGGGACACAATCCAAAGTCTGATCTAAAGTGTTCCAACAAACTTTGATTGCCAGATAATAAGATTCGGCAATGCAGTTAGTATGTAGTTTATATTAGAATATATGAGAGTAAAGAGTAGATTGGACGATCTTGCTTTTCTATGGTGTGGGTATGCATGGGTTCTGGTGAGCATTTATTTCATTAGGGTTGGGTTTGAGACACTTTGCTGCTGTGTTTTTGCTAGAAAGATAAAGCAAAGAGCATCTTCTTTTTACATTATATCATGAATAATTTGGAAGGAGCTTGCCAAAACCCCATATATACATATCACTTTTTCTAATCCAACTTGCATTTCAATATATTCACTTCTCTAACACATGCTAGCTATCGATCGATGTTTCAAACCCCTTATTAATTCTCTTTTTGTCTACATGTTTCTCGGGCTTTTGTAATTTTAATAATCAGCTTGTTGTTCATATCTTATCTTCTTCTTTTTTTTAATTAAATCACAAAACTATATATATCTATATAATTTACTTTGAGTATATAGGAACATATATATATATATATAAGCTAGCATATATATTTTGGGAAAAGAATAGCATAATCAACAGGTGAGGTGGTTGATGAGTGAGATAAAAAGGATAAAATATAGAAAATGGCAAGTGAATCAGAGAAGGAATAGGATTCCACATCTCATTGTTTACATGATCTGCTCTTATATATATTCTTCCATTGAGATTCAAAAGAATGTCCAAGTGTTGGTGAATGTGCAATAAGGATGTGGATAGAATCCAACTGTACTTTAAGATGTGGATTTCATCAAAACCAAAATGATTAATTAATTATGGTGAATTGTAGATTAATTTAATGGGGGTTTGAATGGGGAACTGCTATGTCACAACTCACTAGTGATTTGATGGAGGAACCTTATTAGAATGTTTTGTTGATTGCTTGGACTCGTCACTTCGATATGGACTTTGTTTGGATCAGGTGAGGCTTGATGGGAGCACATTCCTTTCCCTTCTTTTATATAGATGCATGTCCTTTAGAGAGAGAGAGAGAGAGAGAGAGATCATCTTCTCCACCCTAACCCATGCTGTTCTCTTTTATTCTCTTTTAGTGATTTGTTTTCTTTTTTAAATGAAAATGAATCATAGTACTCATCATATGAACCTAAATTTATTGTTTAAAGTGTAGATATAAAAATAATTAGGTTGTTTGTTGAGTGCGTCGACCACACGCTCACGCAAGTGCATGTGTCGTCAAAGTAATAAAATTACCGTTAACTACTGAGTCGAATCCATAGGGCGTGGGATGCTAATCAAACAATAGCCTACTAAGATACTTCATAACTTCGGTGAATCAAATCAAGGATTGGTTCAATTGAATCCTAAGAAATCAACTAAAATGACGTCAGAGAGAATAGGGAAGACTACCAGTGATAAGAATCTAGGATTGCATGACTTCTAGACATGATAGAAGTTTTCTCTTGTGATTAGTGGTGGTTTGTTGAGTTGGCCGGCAATGGTTATTTAGTGGCACGCTAGTGACTTCATACACTTAAAGAGCAGATGCTAATTCCTTATTTCTAATGAATATGTCTGTGGTCTCCACCATATATCCCTATGGAGTGGTGTGAGGCATTACTGAACCTAGGCGATGTCCTGAGTACCATGGATGACCCGCGGCATAT
The DNA here is from genome assembly GCA_026586065.1 of Dioscorea zingiberensis. Lineage (NCBI taxonomy): Eukaryota > Viridiplantae > Streptophyta > Magnoliopsida > Dioscoreales > Dioscoreaceae > Dioscorea > Dioscorea zingiberensis. The sequence goes on from CM048827.1 coordinate 30,289,370, forward strand.
TCATATGCCTTAGCAAATGTTGGTATGTCACACCAACCTTCCTATGCCTTTTACCCTCGGGCCCGGAATGGAATTCCGGGAATCGATGACATCAAAATTTTCCGTCAACCCCCAGCATCTGTTGGAAATCCACTCTCCGGTCGTACTTCGGTAGCGTCACCTCTCTCTTACGTGTCGACACAGTCAGTGTATCGTCCCACTGACAGGTTGGACTGTCAGAGTATCCTCCCCCCGGCACGGAACCATCAGAGACGCTAGGGTGTCCTCAGCCCTGAACGCCCCACTCTCTCTTGAGCATTCGCTCCACTGAACCGGAAAAGAACCCGTCCGGAGCTCGCTTACCCGGCCAGCACACGAGACCATGTATCCACAGTCAAGTGTCGGCCCACGGGCCAACGTGTCCAACGAGCATAACAAGCATAAAAAACACTCTACTCTAGCTCTCAACCATGCACGTACGTATAACGGAAGGAAAACAAGCAAACATAGGTACGTGCATGCATCCAATAACAGAAGTTCAATAGCACATGCTAAAAGAAATAGCATTATCAAACACAAAAAAACCCAAAGATGGGCGGGAATCGAGGCGAAGGTAACTTACCTTTAAAATCAAGTAGTCTGGTGTTCCACGGAATATCCTCCTGACGCATCCACGTTGATATCTGGCAACCACATTTCCATTCTCAAAATATGTACTCATATTTAAGAATAATTATTTCTATAGTGTATGCACCACTACATTGGGCCCGACCCACTGATCATCCAACTTCTAACTAGACTCGACCAAGTCGACTTAGCTTTATAATGAACCAATTCAATCCAACTATTTGAATAAGCCAACCCCTAACTAACACCAGCCATGCTATTGTACTGTTTGACAAATTATTTTCAACCCTTAATTTACAAAAATTTACTAAACCAAGTCAACCCATCTTCAAACTCATTCAAGTCCAAACCGGCCCAAAGGCCCAATTAACAAGCCCAATCTTTATATATTCACTATGCATATCACTTAATATGAAACTTTAATCACCAATCCTTAAACTCATGTATGACTAATAGCTCATATACCAAGTATTTCATCAAGAATCAATCATACTCTCATCTTCTATTAACACACTATTAAAAGCCAGACCACTTCATACCTTGAGTCTAAAGTTAGTGTAATTAAGGTAGATGGGTACGAGAATCATTGTAAACCTTACTTTTAATTTTAAATCAAACAACTAAACCCCTTCTAATATAAGTGAGTCCTCTCTATGCATATATATCCAAGCATATAGACACAGATCCATCTCGCTCATATTAATAATCAACAAAGCAAAGCCTAAACCCCAGCAACAATCAAATAACATCAAATGTTATCAACTTCAATAGAATTCAGAGTTCAAAAAAAAACTAAAAGTCCCTTCAAAGCCATGAACTCACACTTCAAAACATGATCATCTATTCTACAAAGAAAGCCAAATCAATTCTACTAGACTATTATCATGTTTAGTTAACAAAAGTTCAACCCTTCACAGCCAACCCCATTAGTTATCAAACCCTCACAACAGCTCATCACTTACTCCCCAACCTGGTTGACAGAACCTTAAATCTCATCATCCTTGCCAACCTCACAGACTTTACATTATCATTAATCTAAGTAGACGTTCAACCACCACTAATACCAACCAGTATCACTCCATTAAGGTTATTAAGAGTCCATTCATTTTAATAGCCACACAGAGAGCCTCAACCAAGGGATTCAACACACTCACACCTCTAATGATTTCCTGGCTTCATCATCAGCACATGCCAACTAACCATCCGTACATGTACTGGATTCATGCAGGGTATCTAGGGACGAGAAAGCTTTCAAGTGATCCTTGCATGCTTCTAACTAACAGGTTCCCTACGTATTTAAATCTCAGAATCTAGAAGACTCACCGGTCTTTGGACGGCGGCTCACCAGTGGCTCCCTGTCGTCCCTCGTCAGAGATGAGGATCTTCTCCTCCACGCTGTTTCTCCTTCACGGTGATGCCTGCGCTCAAGTGGTTAGGGTTTGCGAAGGCCGCCTCTATTTATAGATACTCGCTAGAGGGACTCCGATAAGTTATGATCAACTGGATAACTTCATCTCTTGTTTTAAATTTCGTTTTGCAGGGTCCGGCGGAGCGGATAAGCTCCACGCGGTGTCGACGTGGCGTCGTGCACTCGCTGGCGGGGAGCGGCTTCCTCTCACGCGGTTTGTCCAGCATATAACCTCAGCCCTTGGATCGAGATTTATAAACTCTACATTAAATCCCAGCCATTCCTCCAAGCCTTTACACCACGTGCATGGCTTATGTTGTAACTTTCGTAAGTAGCCCACGAACTTTTGATTAATTGGTACAATTTAATCCTTGTGAGGATGCAAAAATTCTGTTTAAGTCCCTTGAGTTTTATAAATTTACACCTAGGTCTCTGATTCAGAGAGAAACCCATTTTTCTTTAGTCCCTAATCTTATCCATAATTACCATTAGATCCTTAATGACTTGTTTTAATTTAGATTACGAAAATAATTAATTTAAATTCCTCTTCTAAATTCTTAATTCCTCTCCTTATCTCACCAATCAGTTAAGAGATATCCTTTAATTTAGATAAATACAAAATTTGATTTTAACTTCATTCTTAACTACAAACAAGATATAGTTTTAAATACTTTTAAATCTTTAAGATTTGAAACACAATTCATATTCAAATAAAGGAATTAACTAGAATCTTTATTCCACATATAAATTTAACTAAAGTTCTTTGGGAGACTCTCCCTTATTTTCTAACAATTATCAAAATTAAAATAAAAACTAATAACATAAAATTCTAAAAATACCCTGGACTTCACATATGCATTGAAGAACTGTATATATATAGATATGCAAATAGACAACAAGTTTCAGTACATAAACCCATAGTAGCAAGAAACAACATGCCCACACCCCCAAACTCAAGATGAGTTATCGTCCCTGATGACATCATCAAGAGTACAAAAAAACAACCAACATATGAAAAGCAAAATGAATGATAAATGATGCAGAATAAAACTCCCCTAGGTGGTGTCACCACAGGACCCCTCATTGATTGAGCCTGATGGTCCTAGCGACTGTATTGGTGGTGGTGGCTGCAACTCATCGAGTACGCTACCCACACGCGGCTGACTGCTCTGGAGAAGCTACATCGGAGCGATTATCTCCTGCCTCAACTCAGCTACCTCCTATTGCAATGTTGCGACCTCGAACGCAACTGACGCTCGCGGTGGTGGACTCCCGTATTGGGTCGCCTGGGGAATGTTGGGTAACTGTACGGGTGGTTCTATTGATATGTCAGAGTCAGCATCCGACGCTATACGCTCGAAGATAAGCACCTCGTCGATGATATGACGAGGGGCTTGTGCATCCTCGTCCATGTGCCACTTGACTCCAGCGCATTCACACAGCTCAGTAATAAGAGAAGGGTACCATAAACCACCAAAAGCGAGCCTGGTTGCGTGCTTGGTCTAGCTGTGAATCAGAGCTCCCACATCTATTGCCTTCCTGCTAATGAGTGTGTAAAGTAAGAGGGCTCTCTCTAGTGTGATGACAAGGCAACAAGAGGGCATATATGAAGTAGAACTAGGCCCTATACTCCCTCTTCAACGTCGTAGTTTTGAAGATTCACTGTTGTTTCCCTGTCTAGATCCAACGTGAGCCTGGGAAGTGAGTGCATGGAAGATCTCCTCCATATCGATCAGACCAGAGAACCATTGACTATACTCATCAATGTAAACGGGTGGTATCTCCAAGGCGTCGTAGATGGTTATCGCATTGAAGTGCACATGGTGTCTGTGAACCCTCACCGCGTCATCCAGGTGGTAATGAATGTTCACGTAGAACTCCCTGACCAAAGGTACAACAGCGCTTCGGAGGTGGGAACAGAAGGCTTCCCATCCCCATAAGGTGATCATCTCGACCTATGCTGTGAACCATCTCTCTCTCCAATCGACCCCTCTCTCTGGGATCGGATTCCGTAAGTGCCCTTTTGTACCTCTCTTTGGCTCATCATGTTGCTTTGCTCGATGAGGCCAAGGAGATGAAGATATGAGGCTTCTTGGTTCGAGACTTGGTTACCATGGTCTATAGAAACAATAACAAGTAAGTCCGGGAGAGTGATGAAATAAAAGGAACTGGAAGCTATACAATAGAAATCTAAATATGGTGAAATACGAATAAGAGACTACGAGTACGGTAATCAATTGCGAGGGCCCACAACAAAGATCGACAATTGAATATGAGTGCAACCCAAATTCGACAATAGGGATGGCAAAACTTCCTCTTGTAAAATGGACCTTGAAAAATTTAATTACAAACAATCACACAAAAATATTTATGCTTCACTCCTCAAATAAATAACCATCCACAAGATCACCCTGGCCCACCATTGGGCCCATTCACAACTATACAAACAAGAAAATGCACAAGTTACGGGTTAGGGATACTCAGAGGGGGTTGGAGAGAGGTCAAATAAGCTCTAGATTACTGAGGAATACTTGGAGGATGGGTATCTGCCAGTGGCGCACGAAATGGGGAAGCCAGCCGCAAAAACAAATAGTCAAAAAATCATCGGCACCTACTTAAAAACCCCAAATCTAGATGTGCGACGCCTATCTCAGCGGTGAGAGACGGGTCCCAAATCATACCCACAGATATTGTGCGAAAGTGCGACGTATGGCGCCCATTTTGCGACACGTTGGTAAATCTCTGCATGTTTGTCAATCAGGATGTGACGCATCGTGTTTATTGGGTGCCACGTTGGAAATTCTCGGGTTTTTTGAGACAGGACGTGTGATGTGTCGCTCCTCCCAAAATGATGCGTCTCACACTATAAAAATCATATTTTTGCAATACTGAGACTACAACTGCCGTATTTTTCAAGTGTCATAACTCATTACTCAATGTATGTTAGTTAGACATGACAAAGGCTGCCCCTTTTAAGCATCAAAAACCTAACTTTCACTCTAGAATCATAATTAGCCTCCGAGGCATAATTCACACCTCCTAACTCAATGTGAGCACTAAATCCTAGGCCATGCCAACTCTTACTGCTTTATTGAAAGAAACAAAAAATATGCCGAAACAAACCTAGCCTACATGCTTCAAAGCAAACTACTCCTAAAGACTAAAAATACAGGTGATTGGCAACTTATTGATTTGGGTTGCCTCCCAAAAAGCGCTAGTTTATAGTCTCTAACTAGACTTCAATAGTCATCTCCTCCTTCAAGAAATAGAGGAAGGTATGATACTTCCCACTTCGCATCAAATTTGTTCGAAGTGGCGGAGCCCGACTGATTCCACTTGGGTTAAACACAACCCAATGGATCCTCTGATGACCGAGGCTCCGAATGCCTCCACAGAGTGTGAGGCATCGAACTCCTCAAAGCAGCAGCAGAACTAACTATTAGTAACACTCTAGACATACAAGTGTTTTTATGAGGACCATGTACCTCAACAGTATTAAGAACAACAACATCTAAAGCGGAAAGAGAAAAGGGCAAATTTGGGGGTGTAAATGGTAGATATGATTGACGTTTATCCCCGTGTTTCAATATAAGCTCCCTTGTATCCATGTTAATAATGGCCCTACCAGTGGGCAGAAAGGGTTGCCCAAAAATAATCAGCACTTCCTTATCCTTCTCCAAGAACAATGAAATCCACCAAATAGATGAAGTCATCAACCTTCACCAAAACATCCTTTACCACACCCTACAGGTATAAATTTGATCTATGAGCTAGCTGTAGAGTGATACTGGTGGGCTGGATTTCACTGAGTCCTAATTTCTCATATATTGATAGCGTTATTAAGTTCACACCGGTTCAAGGCGGGAAACAGCCTTTAGGCCTCCTTCAGGTTCAAGGCAGTGACATTTCCCTAGGGCTGACGGCTATCGAGAAGCTGAAATGTGTAAAAGCCCCTTGACGCTCCCGCCATGGCCTTCTCGTCCAAGAGGGACCGGAAAGATGGAGAACCGATAAACCGAGCAATGGCCTCGGCCCACGGTGACTTAAAATATTGTAGAACTCGCAAAAATTCCGAAAGTCTAAGACACTCTTATCGGAAATAGCCTCTTTTAGGCAGACGAATTCCCGCGAGCTCTGGTATTCAGCCACCGCGGAGTCCTTGGTCCTCCAAAGAGTTGTCTCGTGCTTCTTCATTAGGGGTGCCATCGACCACCGGTGAGCCTGCTCGAGCCGCTCCAGATGGGAATCCTACTCCTTCCGATGCTCCTTCAGCCGGACCTCCACTTCTTGCCTAAGCTGCTGGAATTCCGCGTCATGGGCCCGAGTCACGATGTCCACAAGAGACTTGTATTCCTCCTTCACAACCGACATCTTGACCGCATGTTCCCTCCGCAATCGGGAGTGCATGTCCTTGAAGCCGGTGACGAGACCTCGCTGGCACTAGAGGGACAAGACTAACTCCGCTTTATGAGCTTCCAATTCTGCATTTCGGACCTCCAGCTCCTTCACCTGAGCACCACGTGCTACCCACACATTCTCCACCTTCGTTCGCGACGCCGAGGGGGGGGGGGTCAGTCTCGGCGAGAGCCACTCTTATGAAGACTCGTCCCCAGGCAAGCCAATAAAATCACCAGCTAGACAACAAGGAAGCCAAGAAAGTTAGGAACATAGCAGACTGCAGTTTGACTCAGCAAAATAAAGACCAAGCTAACCTCAGCTCCTGTTGACGCTATACGGGAGGCCAGATCCCCAGATCCAAGTCCCGCAACAGTGGTCCAGTCTACATCACTAAATACCCAGAGATGATCACCTAGCGACACAGCGCCCCGCGGGGGCGGGCGGGCGGGCGGGCGGGCAGGCTGGGGCGGGGAGGGGGGGGGAGGATGGTATCTCACTACACAAGGAGGCGAGGCACCCGCGGGTATCCCCGCCTCCACTTCGGGTGATGCCTCTTTCTCCTCGGAAGACCAGGAAGCGACTTGGGACGCCCGTCTTATAGCTACCCTTTGAAACATTTCCTCGAGCTCAGGAGAACTGGAGCTGCAGGCGGATCCACGTTCTCCGCTAGAGCCGGTGATGACTTATCCTCCCCCGAAGCAGGGGTGGACCAGGTCCAACCGTCGTACCACCGAAATTTGGGCACCTCCCGACGGAGGAGTCCCACACACCCGAGGGGTAGGATCCTGACCTCATCGCACCGGGGCCAAAAAGTGGTCTTACCTCACGGGAACTCCTGTTAAAGGCAGACACTCATGAAGGGAGGAATCTACCACTCAAGATACCGGGAAGAGAGGAAACTACCTGCAAAGGAGAGCTCAGCCACACAAAGAGCCGACTCTGGAAGATGCTGGGACAGGTCCTGTAGACCTAACTCACGAATCAAGGCGGTCCATCGTCTCTCATTCGCAGACATTATGCGGCTGTAATCCCGCCCCGAGTATGAGGCGCTCCACAATATGGGGATGCCCCATTAGCCCCCACACGTAACAAATATGAAGTGGGACCATCACTCCGGAAGCTTGGGGAACATGAAGGTCAAGCTCAACTCCTCTCGGGGGCGAAGCAGAACCACTCCCCAAGGGATGGGACCCTCTCTAGGTAAAAGAGGAGGTAGAACAGGTCGACAGAAGGGGAGAGCAAGCGACGGTGAAGGACAATCACGAACTAGTAGAGGATTCTCCAGCTGTAGGGATGAAGCTGAGAGAGGCACACCTTATAATAGTTAAGTACCTCAAGGAAGAAGGGGTGCAAGGGAAGGCGAAGACCTGCCCTAAAGAACTCGAGATACACTGCGAGCTCCCATGGTGGAGGGCTATTAGCCCTATTAGAGAGGGAGGGGACTTGGTATCGAAAAGGAGGAGGAGCATCGAAATGTGTCTCCCAACAGAAGAAATCAAGGTCCCTAACCTTGCTGGAGAAGGATTTAGCCACCGAAATTCCCCCTTCCAAGGGGGAGAAGCCTTCCCCCATCTCAAGCTTCACGAACGGCCGGGGACGCGAAAGCAAGGGAGCAAAGGCACCCTCCAAATAGGGAAAGGGGGAGTACGACAAGGCGAAAGTAAAGCTCCCAAACATCTCAATCCTAAGGGAAATTGATGCACGCATAATATCACGCCCCCGACCCGGATTACAGGCCTCGGGCGCGTGCACAGACCTATCGTAACCAAGTAGAGGCACACCTCACTCGGACACAAGGCCCAAGTGAATCATAAATCATACACAGATGAACAACGGAAGCATAAAATTTATCATAAATAATAAATAGAGATTACAGTACAATTAAAAACTATAATTCGGTCTCAAACACCCTTATTAGGTCAAGGCCCAAAAAGGGTCCTACAAATAAAATCTCAAACAAAAAAAAGACATGAGGTTCTCGAACTTATGCAATGATATCCCCAAGTCCCTCGCGCAGCTCCCAAGTCCGATTCAACTACTCTTCAGGACCTGAAAAGGAGAAAGGAAGCAAGTGGAATGAGATTTCGAAAGGAAAGCTCAGTAAGTACCCCCGCAGGAAATACAGTGAAGTCAACAATGTCAACCAAGGAAAAGTATTCCAAACTTATGACGAATATGGCAAACCAACCCACATGGATCACAATCTAATTCTCAACCTATCAAATGAACATATCTAAACGGTTGAGAGTTCAAACAATGAACAACAAGGAATTCCAAAGCTCTCAAGTCATCTCTGCGCGTATCATCAGCCTCAGTCGATCTTCAACCTCAATCAAAACAGACCCTCGAGTCTGGTAGTGCTCCTACATGTACGTACACAGCCAGTGTATCATCCCATTGACGGGTGGACAACCAGAGTATCCTACCTCTGACAGGAATATAGGACAACCAAGGTGTCCTCCCCCTGGGTGCCCGCACCAAATCTGCACTAAGCGAGAGAGTCCACAAGAACAAACAAAAGGCTGTCACACATACGCCTAACCAGCGCACAAGAACACATGTGTCCATGGTCAAGTGTCAGTCAACAGGTAGGCATGCCCAGTGAGCATTCAACAATAGACAATGATACTAACACACTCCTATCCGGATGGAGTACAAACTCACGTGTTTCCATGGTCACGAACAGATCAACGAACAGGCATGAACAGTAAACACTGTCTCACGACAAGCAAACATATACATACGATATAGGAACAATCCAAACAAAACAAGTAACAACTATGTGTATGTACATATAAAAAGGAATTGAAATCAACAAAAGTGTATATCAACACAAAGCATCCAACAAAGTCAATAAAAACCCAAAGCTGGGTGGGAGCCAGGCAAGATCACTTACAAAATAAACCTGAAATCCCACGGGACTCTCCTGACATATCTCTACGTCGAAATCTGGTAGTAAAGCTTATATCAGTAATAGCAATTGTGTATAAACTCTACATGTCTAGATGCATATGTTTGTCCCACTAATGGTCATAGCCTAATCAAACGGGTCCACCAAACTTGTTAGACATGGTTAGATCTAGTCTTATTTGTATTTGACTAAGTGGGTTCATCCTTAACTTACTAAACCCCATTATTCAATCCAATAGGTTATTGTAGCCTAGTGGTTAAGATTCTCTGTTGTGGATGTGGAGACTCAGGTTCGATTCCCAGCACGTACACTATTTCTTTTCATTTTCTTTTGTACTACACTAGCCCACTAGCATGGCCCGTTAGACTTGACTAGGCCCAACTGGTTAAACTTGATCAAACCCAAATCAACTTATTTACATAACCTAACTTGATTTGATCAAACCCAGTTGCTTAACTTAAACTGAATGAACTTGATTCGATTTAAAAGGAAACCGGTTCAACCCAACCCATTAACTCGTTTAACCTGTTTGTATTTGATTAAGCCTAACCCGGTTAGCAACTTAACTAAACCCAGCCTTTATTCCATCTACTAATTGATAAGTGTTCAGTTGAGCATAATTTTATACCATATTCTTCTATGCTTTGCATGTAGTCGTGAGGATTTTTGGCCCACTAATACTTAAAATGTGTTTATTTTGATACACAGGGCAAGATATCAAGACCCCAGGAGAAAAGAAGCTTTTTAAGGAAAATTAAGGCCGAAAAGAAGCATTCCTAGGGGAAAAAACCCAGGTATATGGGCTTCCATACGGCCTGTATGGACCTAGAGAATCGAGGCCCATACAAGTGATCTCCTTTGGGGCAGCACAGTACCCCATATGGCTTATACGGGCATCCATATACTCTAATATATGGTCGTATGGATGTACCTGGAAGCTATACGGACCCGTATATAGCCCGTACACGGGCCCGTATGTCATAAGTTCCCAGCAAATCTGCAGATCTAGAAAGGGGCAAAATAGTAAATCTCACCCTAAAAACCCTAGAGGTATAAAAGCAACCTAATGAGGGTTTAGAGAGAAGGAGACAGCTTGGGGAAAAGGGTTGATCTTGAGGAGAGCTTGGGGATTTTTATCTTCAAGTCATTGGTGCAAGAAGAGGGGAAGACATTGAGGAGAAATCAATGAAGTTATCAACGCTGTATGCAATAGTCTCTTCCCTTATGATTTCTTTGAATGCTTCATCTTTGTAGTGATTGTTGCTCTCCTTTCATAGAGGACTAATTTTGTAGATGCTTGGATAAATGATGAACCCTTGGACATGATTTAATTGATGTTATTTCTCTATTCTTGAATGCTTGGTTAAATTAATGAGTCTATTGGATATTTTAATGTAACGTTGCGACAGCCCGAAGGGATTTTCATAGTCCATATGGGGGAAGAAGCGAACGCCTCCCTGTGTGTAGACCATCTCCAATAGAAAGGATTGTGAATACACCGAGAACCCGGGTATTAAGGAGAGCGAGCCCATTAGATGTATTATTCCCATAATCCTTCCAAGAATTAGGTTCCCTAGAGCATCATCGGTAAGGGTACTAGGATTAGTAATTCGCCTCGAGAGAGGGAGTGAAAGCACCGTCGGAACCCTTGGCCAAGAACCAACCAAGTGTCAAGATAGAGAGTATCATCCATCCCTTAGAAGTCCAAGGGGGATTCAATTATCCGAGCATCTCTCTTTTATGATTGTTTGACCTCAAGAACAATTTGATTTTGTGTCTACAATTTCTTAGTTTCAGTGTAGTATAATCACTCACATTTAGGATCAACTAGATAGTAGACGAGCAGTGGGTACTAGTACTTCCATCTCCCTGAGGATCGATAACTCGACCTTTGAGTCCACTATTATTACTTGATTACAACCCGTACACTTGCGGTTGCATCGCATAAAGTTTTTAGAGCCATTGCCGCTGAGAATTGGACTACTAAGAAAGCTAGGAGTTCACTAATTTAGTCATTTTTCTTTCTTTGTTTCGCTTTTCATTCAATTGAAATTCTGGATACTAATCTTCGTTCTCACTAAATTTTGTTGCGAGGTATTAATTGCATGACCCGCAAAAATTCTAAAGGATTGTTTGAAGTGGATAGTAAGATTGAGAGAACTCTGCATCATAGATTGAGAGAAGATGAAAAGTACTTTCGGGATCCTCTTCAAAGTCAGAAAACTTCACTCTTATTGAAGCTATTGGTGAATTAAGAGAAGTGCCAATTATGGCCGAGAGAAGGAAAACATTGTCAGAGTATGAGAGATCTCACTATACAGGGGAGGAATTCAGTATCCATCCTCCCAATGTTAATATGAACAATTTTGAGATCAAGGCAAGTACAATGAACATGATTCAGAATTCAGCTCAGTTTGATGGGAGGCCCGATGAAGACACCTATGCCCACCTAGAAAAATTTATCCAAATATATAACATGTTCAAGATCAGTGGAGCTTCTGATGATGTAATTCGCTTGAGACTCTTTCCGTTCAGTTTAAGGGAAGGAGCTTATAGATGGCTTACCTCATTACCTTCCGGCTCTACTCGTACTTGGGCCGAGATGCTTGATAAATTATTGGGCCACTATTCCCCATAGTGCAAGGCCACAAAGTTAAGGCTGGATATCTCAGCCTTTAAGCAATGTCCCACTGAGACATTTTTTGAGGCCTATGAGAGGTATAAGGGTTAGTTGCGATGTTGTCCACAACATGGTTTAGACCCTTGTGCTAAAGTTCGAACATTCTATAATGGGTTGGACAATTCAACTAAGTAATTATTGGATGTCGCCGCCGGCTGGTCATTGGGAACAAATATCCGGGGGATGCCGAGCAAATTTTTGAAGACATGGCTAGCAATGAAGTCCATTGGTCTACAAGGGGAAAGCAAGAAAATCGTTGGGTCCATGGATGAAGCTACAATTTCTGATCCCATTCTTGGTGAGAAGTTGGATATGCCAAAAAGGAAGATTGAGCTACTTACGTCCAATAATAGCTCAAAAGCGGCCATAGTGATGTTTTGCAATACTTGTGGGAGAGGACATGAAGCATCAAGTTGTCTCATTGTAAGCACCAAAATCGTCCCCATGGAACATGTACAATATATGGGAAATGCTCAAAGGCAACCGGATGGTCAATATTGACCATATGCTCCTAAATGGACCCATCCAGCATTGTCCTATGAAAATCCACAAGTGGGGCAATACCCTCCCGGCTTTCAACACCCTCCAAAGCCGCAAGAAAGAAAACCTAACATGGAGGAGTTGATCTTGAAGTATATGCAGAGCAATAACACTACAATTCGGAATCTACAAGCTACAGTCCATAACTTGGAGAATCAAGTTGGGCAGATTGCAAAGGCCCTAGTCGAGAGACCACAGGGTAGTTTGCCAAGCAATATAGAGGGGAACCCTCGGGGAGAACAATACAAGGCTATCACATTAAGAAGTCGAAAAGAGGTGGAACTCCCTGTCTCAAAGCCTCAAGCAAACACTCCCATTGAAATTGAAGACTCCGAGCCCGTTGTTAATTCCGAAGAGGAGAAGAAAGGGAAGGAGAAACTTGCAGAGACACCATCTGTACCTCCTTATCAACCTTAAGTTCCTTATCCTGCGAGGTTGAAGAAAGACAAAGAAGATGCCCAGTTAATGAAGTTCAAAAGTATGTTAAGGCAACTACACATAAACATGCCGTTGGTAGAGGTTCTAGCTCAAATGCCGAAATATGTGAAGTTTATGAAGAAGCTCCTCTCTAACAAGAGGAAATTGGTAGATGTAGGTGATGTGATACTTAATGCTCAATATTCGACCGTTATCCAACAAGTTATGCAAAAAAAATTAAAGGATCCCGGTAGCTTTGTTGTCCCTTGTGTATGTGGAGAAGGGGTTACAAAGAAGGCATTAGCAGACTTCGGGGCAAGCATCAATGTGATACCCTACAGACTATATATGAAACTCGGCCTCAAAGAACCAAAGTCTAAAGGAATGACACTACAGCTAGCGGACAGATCTGTGAGAAGACCGAAGGGAATAGCTGAAGATGTACTGATTCAGATCAATCAATTTATTTTCCCGGCCAACTTCGTACTTCTAGATATTGATGATAATGTTGACGTCCCAATTATTCTTGGGCGTCCTTTCCTCGCTACCTCTCATGTTTTCGAGGACCATTCACAAGGCAAGCTTGCATTGAGGGTGGGAGATCAAGAGGTTATGTTTCAATTACCCGATGTAATGCGGCACACAATGGCTCAAGATGATACCTCATATTGTCTTGACGAGGTAGACATGCTCACTTCTCAGTGCATAGAAGACTTGCTAATTGTGGATCCATTATACCCTTGTTTAGGGAAACAAGAAGGGCAAGCAGAGGAGATCCAAGAAAATTCCACCTCATCAAAGGTGGAAATGGTGAAAGTAAAGCAAAAGAAGCAAAAATTCAATCGCCCTATGATATGCGGGAGAAAGGTGAAGGAGAAAGGAGTAAGCATGGAATCTTCGACTCATAATACGTCTAAGGACAGCCCAGGTATGGATGACAACAACTGCTCCATTTATGCCAACTTGGGAATGTATTTATTTGGACGATGTTTCAAGGGAGGAGTTGATGAAAGCTTCAAGATATTTGAATCCCCATAAGGTAAGGTGAAGGTACGTCTAGCTAGTGACGTTAAACAAGTGCTTCTTGGGAGACAACCCAAGTTCTTGAAAGTTTCTTTTTCTTTAGTTGCAATTTTCTTTTGATTAGTTAGATTGTGTGTGTTTGGATTAAATGAATGAGATGTTTCATATCCATTTTCATACTATCTTGTATCATCTAGTGGTTATTGTTTATTCATAGCCCTAGATTCACAATTGTTGTTAGGTAGCTCGAGGAAGGTTTGAGTGGCATCCTGGATTGGCTGCATAAGCCAAATCCAGGTCCATACTGGTTGTCATACGGGCTGTCATACGGCCGTATAACCACACCAGTAAGCTATACGGGATTTCATATGGCCCGTATACGGGCCCGTATGGGGTCGGCCAAGGGCTCAAATTAGGGCGCTATAAAGGGTGCCCCCTTCATTTCTTTTTCAAAACCTAGCTGACCCCACCCCTCTCCACATCGATCCGAACCTCTTCCTCGTTGGCATGCCTTTTCTTCTTGATTTTGGGCTTCCTTCTCCCCTAGGTATGATCTTTAATGGTTTGATTTGTCAATTTAGTTCATCTTCTTCATATTTAGAACCCTAGGGATTGAATAAATGAATCTTGAATGAATGGGTGATGAATTTATGTTCTTGCGTTGAATTTTTGTCGCAATACTTTGATTAAAGGCATGTTTAAGGTTTAAGATATGAAATGGGTGTGATTTGGATGTAAATGGGGCAAGAAATCGCCATGGCTGCCGGCACCGCCGCGCCCAGGCGCATACGGGCCGTATACATGCCCATATAGCTCCCAGGCAGAGTCATACGGGCCGTATATCAGCCCGTAGGGAAGCCTGTATAGGGCCAATTAAGGGCCGTAATGCGCACTCTTCATTGCTTTTTCGATATTTTCTTTTGCACTAACACCCTTTTTAATTATTTTGCAGACATACCTCAAAAGCTAACCGCCTCGAAGAAGCGCAAGACCAGAGAGGGTTCCTCCTTCGGCTTACCAACGTTTGAGGAGGAACTCTTCCTCCACCGTTACCATCGCTTGAGCGCCAAACCCTTCGGCCGTACCCGTTTTATAGATTGGGGGGTGGTCACTCAACTCAAGATTGCGGATCGAGTTCGAGGGATGATTTCGGTCGATGGTTGGGATAAGGTGTTCTCCATCAACCATGAGGTGTTTTGCGAGGCTACCTTGGAGTTCTTGAGCACTTTTGAGGGCGACAAGAGCGTCGTATTTGAGCAATCCCACACCGTCATATCGTTTCAACTCTTCGGGGAGCGTAGGACCATGAGCTACACTTGGTTCTCCATATACATGGGATTCTACAATCGCGAGGCCATAGACACTTGCGAGTACAGAGAGCTCCTCACCGCCTTCCCCGAGCACACCATCACAACCACGAGGTATTGGCTTCAGCTTGCGGGGCGCCACGAGAACAACAAGGCATCCCTCATGAGCGATCCGGTTCACCACTACATCCACGCCCTGATCAGTTGCACCATCGAAGAGGGGGATGATAGTACCGGTGTCGTTACGCTCACAGACCTGTTTATCCTATACAGCATCATCGAGGGAGTGCCTATCCATCTGGGATACGTACTCGCTGACTACTTGGTGCATTAGAGGACGCACACACGTCTCAAAGCCATCAATGCGGGACCCTACTTCACCCGCCTCATCATTGGGATGGGCCTTGAGGAGAGGACGGCGGACATGCAGGGCTCCAGCTTATGACTGCATTGGGGATGAGCACCCCATGTCATATGGGGCTCGTCAAGCACTCCGGTTGCCGCTACACCCTAGTTGGCCAGGGCATAGATAGTTCTAATGATCAGGAGTCCGATTCTGAGGACTCCGATCTTCCATCACCTGCTGGCCAACTCCCTTCCTCAGAGCACAAGAGTCGCTTCAAGTGATTGGAGGAGCAGATATCTGAGATCCGCGCAGTACAGGATACCATTTTTGCTGAGCAACACGAGATGCGGACCCAGATCCTTGCTAAGCAGTATCAGTTTAGAGACCAGTTCACTGAGCTCTCTCTTTTCATCCGAGGGCAGGCACCATTTGCACATCCTCCATCTCAGGGACCCACAGGAGCCGCACCCGAGGTACCAACAAATGATCCTACCTTCTAAGAATTGAGACTTCTCTTGTTCTTGGTGTTCATGAGTCTTTACTTTCTTGTGTTACTTTTATTTTATATTTCGTCATTCTTAGGACTTATCTCTTTTATTTGTGCACCGTTGTACCAATTAGCAAGGGCATCGCCTTGCTAAACTTATCTATGTTTTTATTTTATGTGGACTCCTTTGATTTCCTATTATCTCTTTTGTGGGGTTATGATGATTTCCCTCTCTTGTAGATTCAAAACTTGTATCAACATCCCCCGGTAATGGCCAAGCAATAACTTCATGGAAATCGATTGGCACATCAAATTAATCGGGGAAGTCTTAGTTCATCTTTCTCCATTCAAATTTAATTATGGAATTATTACATACATTGAGGACAATGTACATTTTTAAGTGTGGAGATGGGTGGCTACCTATGTCTTTGTACATATATAGCAAGTCTTTAAGTGTGGAGATAGGTAGCTATTAGTGAAATTCATTGCAAATCTTTATTCATAACTAGCATACCTCGATGAAGGCCCTAAGGAAAAATGTTGGCACACTCTATTTCTAGGGAACCATCTTAGCACATAATTTTGTTAAATCTCCTATGAAACGCTATGGGCACTTAGAGAACATCTTTGTGATACTCATGATTTTTAGAGACAATAGATAACCCATTGTCATGTTCTCTTGACTTTAATAGCTAAGCATAATCTTCAATGGCTCCAAGAGATTTCGTGGTACTAGTTCAAATCTTTAACCCATCATAATATGGCCTAGTAGACAAGTAAGGGAAGAATAAAGTAGTTGTACATAATAGTGGTGAAGGAATAAAGACAGTGTTCCGTTGCTTGTTGTGATGAAGTAGTTTGGGTTTCTGGCTCCTGATAAGAGTGTTCCTCGATTCGAAAAATCACTACTTAGCATGAACACAATCATGTAGAGTTGTAACCATCTTAGTAGCAAAGTGCTCCGATGTCTAATTAGCATGAGCACTCTGCGAAGAAGAGGAACTACACTTTACATTGATCTTTAGTACCGGAAAGTCAGATCCATTAGGGATGCCCTACCCGAAAATATATATATATATATATATATATATATATATATATATATATATATATATATATATATATATATATACTTCCAACTTGTCCACCACTTATCTAACCTAGGGGGTCTCTTTGATCATAGGGCCTCAAGTACTCAAAAGAGTCCATTAAGGATATGATTGTCTTGCAAAGATTTTAGAACATGGAATGTGGAATGAACAAGCTTTGTCTAGAGCTATATTGATAAATTTCACGAGATCTATTTAAGCCCCGACGTGGAAATGGGAGAACAAACACTTAGATGGTGAACTTGAAAGCAGTTGGGTCATGGGTTTTGTGGCTAAAGGATGAACACTTATATTTTCTTTTTGTTTTGTTAATTTATTTTCTTTGCTTCAGGACAAGCAAACCTTTAAGTGTGGAGATATGTGATAAGTGTTCATTTGAGCATAATTTTATACCATATTCTTGTATGCTTTGCATATAATTGTGAGGATTTTAGGCCCACCGATACTTAAAATGTGTTTATTTTGATAAATAGGGCAAGATAGCAAGACCCTAGGAGAAAGGAAACTTTTCGAGGGAAATTGAGGCCGAAACGAACCATTCCTAGAGAAAAAAATCCAGGCATACGGGGTTCCATACGGCCCGTATGGACCTGGAGAATTGAGGTCGGCCCATACAAGTGATCTCCTTTGGGGCCGCACAGTACCCGGTATGGCTTATACGGGCATCCATACGATCTGATATACGACCATATGGATGCACCAGGAGGCTATACAGACCCATATACGACCCGTACACGGGCCTATATGTCATAAGTTCCCAGCAAATCTGCAGATCTAGAAAGGGGCAAAATGGTAAATTTCATCCTAGAAACCCTAGAGGTATAAAAGCCTACTAATGAGGGTTTAGAGAGGAGGAGACAGCTTGGGGAAAAGGGTTGATCTTGAGGAGATCTTGGGGATTTTCATCTTCAAGCCATTGGAGCAAGAAGAGGGGAAGATATTGAAGAGAAATCAAGGAAGCTATCAACGGTGTATGCAATAGTCCCTTCCCTTATGATTTCTTTGATTGTTTTCATCTTCGTAGTGGATTGTTGGTCTCCTTTCATGGAGGGCTAATTTTGTAGATGCTTGGACAAAAAATTCATATAGCCGACCCCGCATAGTATAGGATTACCGATAAGTCAGCTAAAAGGTTTTCTTTCATTAGGTTAGCTTTGTTTGTAGGGATACTGTTCTGCTTCTAACATCCCAATCTCTCATAGAATTATTTGTTGTTATTATTATTTATTTATGTATTTTTACTTTTAATTTTATTTCATTTTATTTCAGTTTATTTCATTTCATTTTATTTTTATTTTATTTCATATTTAAGAGCGACATGAAGACAGAGAATCCATATAGCCGACCCCATCTAGTATGGGTTAAGGCTTAGTTGTTGTTGTTGTTGTTGCTTGGATGAATGATGAACCCTTGAACATGATTTAATTGATGCTATTTCTCTATTCTTGAATGCTTGGTTGAATTCATGAGTCTATTGGACATTTTAATATAAGTGAATCCCTCTACGTTGTAACAGCCCAGAGGGATTTTCATAGTCCATATGGGGGAAGAAGCGAACGCCTCCCCGTATGTAGACCATCTCCAATAGAAAGTATTGTGAATACACCGGAAACCCAGGTATTAAGAAAAGCGAGATGTTTAGATGTATTATTCCCATAATCCTTCCAAGAATTAGGTTCCCTAGAACATCATCGGTAAGGGTCCTCGAGAGAGGGAGTGAAAGCACCGTAGGAACCCTTGGCCAAGAACCAACCAAGTGTTAAGATAGAGAGTATCATCCATCCCTTAGAAGTCCAAGGGGGATTCAATTATCCGAGCATCCCCCTTTTATAATTGTTTGACCTCAAGAACAATTTGATTTCCTTGTTTGTGTCTACAATTTCTTAGTGTATGTTTAGTATAATCACTTATATTTCGGATCAACTAGATAGTAGATGAGCTGTGGGTACTAGTACTTCCATCTCCCTAAGGATCGATAACCTGACCTTTGAGTCCACTATAATTACTTGATTATGACCCATACACTTGCGGTTGCATCGCATCACTAACCCGTTCACATATTTCTTGACTTGACTTATTACTTTCATAGCCATGCAACCTCATTGATTAAGATTTAATTAACTAAGGCCCCTCAACTAACTATCGTAAATTCAGAAAACTTTAAAGAACCCAAAATCAAGGCCCATCCATTCAACACATTAGCCGTTACTCATATATTCAAAGCCTAACCCTTGTGTTTCTTCATAGTTGTACCAGCATACCTTAAGAATAATCCCATTATCACCAAGCTATGGTTACTAGAGCTAGTACTTTCTACCCATGTCAAGTACAATATATACTATCATGCTCAACTGATTAACTAAAGACAACATATTACATTATCACATCTTTACATTAGTCCAGTAACCATGCTTCCAATCTAATTGAAAGAATCCATGACCTCCTCTCCTGAAGACCTATGTATTCATGCTTCACTGGATCATACACCCACAACTCCATCAACTCTAAATCAAAGTCTCTAACCATTTTATAAACCATGCATGCAACTGTTCTCTTTCAGAACCTTTGGATGAACAGGCATGGAGATCCAGGGCACATGGACTTCCAGTTCCCTCTCTAAATACATGCGCGAGAACTTATAAACCAAAGTTTAAAATCAATTGGCGACCAGTAGGAGTTGAGAGGCGCTTACCAAGCTTACGACGGCCTTTAGCGCTTCCAAGACGACGCTTCGGTGAGGAACTCAACTTCCCCTTCCTCTTAGACGACGGCGGCAGCGCAGGCTCAGATGGTGTCTAGGGTTTGAGATCGCTTCTCTATTTATAGAAGCTTGGCTAGAAATCATGGAAGATTTATATCCTGTAGATAAGGCTTATCTTTTGATTTAAATCCTTTTTTTGCTTGTTCTTCGGAAGAGATAAAGCTACGCGGGATGCTACTCGTTGGTGGAGAAAAGGAACTCTCTCAACGTCTCAAGATTTATGTTGGAGTTTAAAAAAATATAGTCCCACATCGGATAATTGGAGAAGAGTAAAGAGGCATATATGTGGGAACACACTTCAAAGTAGTAAGGCCTTTTGAGTTAAGCCCAAGAACAAAACCGTGCGGGCTCCGGCCCAAAGCGGACAATATTGCTACTTGTGTGAAGTATGGGGTAGCCCCAGATCCTACAAATGGTATCAGAACTAATAAGTCGCTTAACCACGCACAATAATCCTAGGAAGCTGAAAGAAAAGAAAAGAAAAAAAAATGGACTATTAGGCAAGCCATAAAAAAGGGGCCTCTGACCAAGCAAGCTAATGTGCCTCCGACCTATCAAGCCGATGGTGGCCTCTGACTTAATAAGAGTTGAAGTAAAAAATAATAATAAAAAAAACGCCAAGTTACAATTGGTTTAGTAGAAGCCCAGTTGAACTTGATGGGGAGTGTTGGAGTTTAAAAAAATATAGTCCCACATCAGATAATTGGAGAAGAGTAAAGAAACATATATGTGGGAACACACTTCAAAGTAGTAAGGCCTTGTGGGTTAAACCCAAAAATAAAACCATGTGGGCTCCGGCCAAAAATGGATAATATTGCTATTTTTGTGAAGTGTGGGGTGGCCCCAGATCCTACAATTTAGTTGATTGGATGAACGGTTAACAAAGGTTCAAAACCCTCGCACATGTTTTGATTCAAAAGAGAATCATTTCCACATGTTTTGATTTCAAGGGAAACCAACCTCAGCCATACACGCCCCTCTACAATGCTGCATTCCTTTTACATATATAAATTAATATTTTATTATTATTTATTGAATTTAAAACCTTGAGTCATAACTATGTAATATATATATATATAATAATCAAATCAAATCAACTTTAATATATATATACTAACTCCTTATCTTATTTATATTTTGATTTATATCTTTAATCGAATAACATAAACTAAAATATCTATTCATTCATATATTTATGTATATAAATATATACATAAATACATCTATTAATTCCAAGTTTTGGGAATTTATTCAATTATCCAATTAATTGAAGAACACTAAGAAAATATTTATTCCCATGAAATAAATCCAATTACATCCAACCCTGAGGGTTCTCTTTTATTGTCCAACCAACTAAGGAAACTAATTAATCAAAGACCAATAAGAAAAACATTTTTCTCCAAAAATTAAATAAAATCCTGGATTTTACACGCAAGGTGCGTGACAAATACCGACAAGTGTATGGGGTGGATCAAGTAATAAAATACCCAAAAGGTAGGGTTATAGAATCCACAGGGACTAGAATACTAGTACTAACTATGCTTGATATCTAGTGTGAAACTATGAAAAGTGGTTGTGTTTGGTTGTTTGATCCTAACGGAAGCTAACGCGAATAGTTGGTTGTGAGAAATTAGAGATGAAGTGTAGCGCCTCGGATCCCAATCCTCCTAAGATTTCTTTATTAATAACTGGATTCTAAATATTGGTTACCATTGATTAATTCTTGGGAGTTCGCCAGTTGCGCCATCTAGACGCCGTATTCGATCTCTCGGTATACGGATCAAACTCGTTATTTATGCCTAGTTGTAATCAAACTTAAAGAGATATGGGTCTATGCATAGAAGAGACATGTAAGTCAAAACCCTAAACCTATGTATGTATCGCTAGAATCTAATGAGGCAATTAACCATGGCTCATGCAAGATATAATCACATAAATCAAGCACACACTTCACAAGAATTATCAAATAAAGGAAAACCAATAAATAACATAATTCAATTAATAAAGGAATCTAGGGTTCATGTGTCTAAGGCACCACCAAAGGGGTTTAGCCTCTCATGCTAATAGATACACTAACAGAGAAAATAGGATGAGACATAATTAAAAACATAGGGCTTCGCTTGCTCGATGTCTTCTCTGCCTTCGATCTCTTCTCCCACTCTAACCAATGTCAGGATCTCGAGCTCTCGTCCAAAGATCGTCGACCGGGGCCCCGCCAAAAGATGATCTACTCTCCTGCTCCCATAGGGTTTATATAGGCTGGAAATATAGGGCATGATCGTTCTCCCACTTCTGGATAACTTTTGGTTTGAGTTGGAGTAGGTCCAGATAATCTTGAGATAAATTCTGGATAAATCAGACTGAAATTCCAAGTTTGCGCAATCATTATCAAGTGATAGATCAAGTGACCAAATCAACCTTGATCGACCTGAAAGTTTAGCTGGATGTTCCTAACTACTTCTTCTTCAATCTGAACGGTAGAGATTGGATTTGGAGTCCTAGATCTCTTGGAATAAATTCCAGAAAGTTGCAGCTTTTTCACACGCTGTGGTTGTGGGGTGCACGGACGTGCCAACCATCTGCATGCCCGTGCCAAATGTTTTTGACGAGCATTGAGTATAGGGATGTGCAAGGGCATGCCACATTGTACTATGGCCGTGCACATCTCTGTAAAGGCTCTTTTTGGCTTGTTTCGTCCTGATTTGTCTCGTTTCTCGTTCCTTTTGCTCCGGGTACCTATTTTACCTGCTCAATCACAAAACAAACCCAGAGAAGCACAAGAATAGAGGAATTGATGCGAAAAAATGGGATAAGTGCATGCAAATATATGTACAATTATGCACTTATCAGAAATCCAGGGAATCTTGACGGGCTCCCGTTAGGCATCCGTTTGCTGACCGACGCGTGGACCTCAGGACGCGGGGACACCCCACCTAGGGAAAAGACAGACATAGACTCTACCTGCTACCTCCAGCCCAGAAAGCACAGGACCAGGAGAAATGAACCAGAATCGTGTCCCGGTATAACTCCCCAGGAGCTCCGTCCGCCAGCGGCGCGAGGGAGAGGAGGGGGACAGGGGAGCCTCATCAGAAAAGCATGCAGGGGTGTGAACGGTGTGACAATGACCCCACGAAGAGACCCACGTGGATGCCCGAAACTCCCTTGAAAGCAGAAGCTCCCTAGGCCCTGCTCGACGGGGCACTTGCGGACCTAAGGAGCTAGGGGAAAATGTTAGGGGGAAGAACCCCACTTTACACATGTCACTGTCAGGGTAACGGCAAGATGTAGGGACCACCAAAATCCCTTTAATGCCCTCAAAAGAGTGCAAAGAGAATTGGCCGAGATTTCTTGACAAAGCAACACACACATCCCCAGGAGGGGACATTCCCTGGCCAGGGGAGCACGCCTGTACGACCTCAACCGCCTGACATGGTTGGCTAGCGGGTCTCCCAAGGAAAGCCCACCCCACGGGGCAAAAAATGTGCCCAGGCCTCTAGACAGAAGGATGGCCACTCAAGTATAAGAGAAGGAGGGCTATCCCTTTACCTAGACACACACTATCATCTTCTCCACAAGCAAACTCTCTACCTAAGCTAACTTGAGCGTCGAAGAGTCTGGGGGGACAAATCCCTTGGACTTCTTTGTTTTGCAAGAGGAAGCAGGTCTCCCGGCGGGAACCCTCCACCTTTCCATGCCATCTAGCAACAACCGATCATAGAAGTTCGTGTCCCTTACCACTTTCAACTACCACAACACCTTCACTCTCAGTTGAACTCCTACTGGGAATCGGCATATCCGGTCGAGACCGATTTGAGCATCAACAGTGTATAATTTTCATCAATAGCATTTAGGATCACATGCAGAAAAATCATTCAATAAATCAAAGTTTCAAAATTGGACACCGGTTTTCAAAAATCAAAATCAGATTAAGTCCACATTTTTTCTTGTGGCTAGTCATCTAATGTGTCAACGTATAACCCCGTTGACTAGGTGTTGAATATTCCATTGATTACCCCATTAAAAGGATGTCGATATTCCAATTATTACCCCCATTAGAAGGGTGCTGAATTACCAATTAATTAATGTGTGTCCTCATTGGTAGGGTATTGAATTACTAATGATTATCCCCATTGACAGGGAATCAAATCATAGTCTGATTGTTCTTTTAACTAAAACATTTGAAAACCCAATAAAACAATCACTTGGTTTTTAATCAATAACAAGCAAAAATATTCAAAGTCTAATGAAACAAGTGAGTTATGCAGCATATCTTCAATCAAGAGTTTCGTCAAATATACGAGTTGGATCCAAGTTTCCATAGAAAATAAAGGTCAATGTATATATAAATCATGGTTTTTATACATAAAACACGAGAAGACAGAATGAAACTTACTTTTAAGTACCTTGGGGAAGTGGGGGTAGAGTGGTTAACCAAACTCTTCAACTCTATCCTAAAAGGGGGAAAATGCCAGACGATTGGAGAAAGAGCATTTTGGTCCTATTTATAAGAATAAGGGAGATATTTAAAATTGTACCAACTATCGTGGTATTAAGCTAATGAGTCACACGATGAAACTATGGGAGAGGGTAATTGAGCATCGACTCAGAGACATCACGAAGGTGTCCGAAAACCAATTTGGCTTTATGTCTATTAAGGAACATGATGGAGATCTACAGAGAGAAGAAGAAGGATCTCCATATGGTTTTCATTGACCTAGAGAAAGCATATGATAATGTACCAAGACAAGTCCTTTGGTCGGTAATGGAGAAGAAAAACATTCATGTAAAATATATAAATGTTATTAAGGATATGTATGAAGGAGCGGTTACAAGTGTGAGAATAGTAGGAGGCGATACGGAGGAGTTCCCTATAACAGTGGGTTTACATCAGGGTTCAGCCTTGTTAACTGGTTATATCCAAGATAACATCCCATGGTGCATGTTGTTCACAGATGATATTGTACTAGTGGATGAGACTAGAGATGGAGTAAATCAAAAGCTAGAACTATGGAGAAACACTTTAGAAAGTAGAGGCTTTAGGTTAAGTAGAAGTAAGACATAATATATGCTTTGTAATTTTAGTCTGAGTAGGAGAGATGAAGGGGAAGTGAAACTAGGTGGGGTGGTAGTGCCTATGGTTAATCATTTTAAGTATTTAGGTTTCATTTTTCAGGATGATGTGATGATAGATTAAGATGTAACCCATAGAATCAAAGCGGGATGGTTGAAATGGAGAAGTGTCATGGGTGTGTTATGTGATAAGAAGATGCTTAACAAAGTGAAGGGAAAATTCTATAGGACATCAGTTAGACCGGCCATGCTGTACAGGAGGCGAGTGTTGGGCAACTAAAGTTCAACATATTCATAAGATGAATGTGGCAAAAATAAGGATGTTAAGGTGAATGAGTGGCCATACAAGATTGGACAAGATTTGAAATAAACACATTCGACAGAAAGTGCATGTCGTACCAATTGAAGGTAAAATAAGGGAAAGACGTTTAAAATGGTTTGGACATGTACGCCGGAGACCCCAAGTGCTCCAGTCTGAAAATGTGATAGTTTAGTTATAGAAGGTAAGAAGAGGGGTAGGGGTAGACCTAAGATTAAGTGGAGAGAGATAGTGTCTAAGGACCTACGTCTGCTAGATATTGAACCAGATCTTGCTTTTGATAAAGCGACATGGAGACAAAGAAGACCCCATCTAGTATGGGACAATGGATAAGTCGATTAAAAATCTCTCTTTCTTTAGCTTTGTTTGTGGGGAATATTTTTCTACTTTTAACATTCCAATCTCACAGAATTATTTATTTATTATTATCATTATTTATTTATGTATCTATTTGTGGATTTTTATTTTTTATTTTATCATATTTTATTTTATTTTATTTCATTTCATTTTAATTCATATTTGAGAGCAACATGGAGATAGAGAATCCATATAGCCGACCCCATCTGGTATAGGATTAAGGCTTAGCTGTTGTTGTTGTTGTTGTTGTTGTAGAAGTAATATTGCAACAACAACAACAACAACAACAACTAAGCCTTAATCCCATACTAGATGGGGTCGACTATATGGATTCTCTGTTTCATGTCGCTCTCAAATATGAAATAAAAATAAAATAAAAAGAAATGAAATAAAATGAAATAAAATGAAAAATAAAAATACATAAATAAATAATAATAACAAAAGATAATTCTATGAGAGATTGGGATATTAGAAGCAGAATAGTATCCCTACAAACAAAGCTAAGCTAATGAAGGAGAACCTTTTAGCCGACTTATCAGTAATCCTATACTAGGCGGGGTCGGCTATATGAATTCTTTGTCTCCATGTCGCTCTGTCAAAAGCAAGATCCGGCTTAATATCTAACATAAGTAGGTCCTTAGATTACACCACCTCTCTTCACGTAATCCTAAGCCTACCTCTACCCCTCTTCTTACCTTCTACAACTAAACTATCATATTTTTAAACTGGAGCATCTGAAGTTCTTCGGCGTACGTGTCCAAACTATCTTAAACGCCCTTCTCGTATTTTATCTTCAATTGGTGCAACATGCACTTTCTGTCGGATGTGTTAATTTCTAAATTAAATAGCAAGTGTAGATATTAAACAAAAATTAAATAGCAAGTGTAGATATTAAACAATTTGCACAAAGATTTAGACATCTGGCATATTATTAAGACAATTACAACTATAGGATACATTATATTGGCCAAATGAGATGGTATTTAGTTATTGTCCAAAATAAATTGTATGCACAACGTTTAAACATCAAATATATTGTCCTATGAAATTCAACATTAATCAGCAGCCATATATAGATAGAATGAATAGATACCTTATCAGCAAAGAAACAATAAACACAAAACTATGGCAACACAATATATACTTATTGTTTAAGAAGAAAACAAATGAATAGAATATTTATTTTAAGGTTGTTATGTTTGGTTGGAGGATATCCCACTTGGAGATATATGGAATAACTTTTGAAAAATTTTGAATATTTTTTGGATGAAAATTTTAAACGAAGATATGTGTGACGGATTATTATATTTTTAAATCTTAATTAAAAATTTTAAGAAGAAAATTTTTTTATTGAGAATTGTGTTGGGAATAACTCACTTGAGATGAAGATAAGGTTAACTGTCCCTTAACAATATGACCTTCTTAAACATGTTGTGGATACTACACATCCTTAGGAAATCTTCTTTAACACTTCGAGATAAAAATTGTGTTCATTAGAGATTATATGTTTCATTGGTACACCCTTTGGTTGTTGGCTGCATTGTTCGCAAATTCTTCACAAGAGTCTCATGAAAAGAACATGGTGATTTCCAAGAGATGTCCTTCTTCCTTGTACGACATGATAGCAAAAAGTAAAATAAAAAATAAATAGATTTCTTTGGGTGCCTATAGAAGAAAATTCAACATAAAAACACAAAAAGTAATACAAAGTGAGGTTATTTCAAAAGATAGAAGAGGAGCAAAAGAGGAAGTATAGGAGCATTAGGACTATGAGGATAATGAAAAAAAAAGGAATAGAAGGATCCACATTTTGAAATAGTTTGATAAAATAGGAAGAACAAATTAATGGAGAGAGAAGAAAAAAATGATAGATGAAAGAATGTGATAGCACCCAGCAGTGTGTTTCTCTAAAAAGAGGGAAGTAAAATTAGCAATTCAACAATATCTCAACATCATCAACGACCTCTTGGCCTATTGGTACTAGATCTTTTGTGTAGGGCATAAATGGCTGGAAAAAATTCAGTATCGAACCCCCACGATCATAAGATGAGGGCGCACGTGCAGAGAGGTACAGTATCTATCCCTGACTTCCACACATGGGGCACTTGTCGCCTTTGTCAAGAAAAAAAAAATCTCAACATTAAAAAAAGACACAAAAGCTTTAAAAATATTTATTTAAAAAATATTAAGAAGTAATTTATTTTTAATTAGATTATATTAAATAAAATTATGAAAAAGTTCAAGATAAGCATATGATTATCTTTATAATTATTTTATGTCTTGTTCATATCCGAAGTTATTTTAGAGATAGATGTTTTACATTTTACGTTTATCATGTAATCTTCGAAGGTTTATAGGTAGGTCTCTACTGTTCTTTCTAGAAAGATGTGTTAGCGTTAGCGTGACATTGGATTGAAAGTATTATTTAAGATTTTCCATGAAACCATTGAAGACAACTACTGGGCCAATGGGCCTGTTAAACATCACACCACAATGCAAACAAAAGTAAATCATAACTCAACTCATCATATCATCCTATCTATAATTATCTTTATAGTTATTTTATAGTTATTAGATGTTTTAGATTTTATGCTTATCATGTAATAATAAAAGACATGCTCGAATAGGTTTAAGAGAGAATCTTTGGTTTTTTTTCCCCTTACATTTCTCTTGTCAAAATTATTATCAATTCTATATAATATTATAGTGAAAAATATGCATATTTTGGTCGCTGACATTTTCATAGATAGAAGAGATGTCATGGGCAAATGGAATCACTAAAACATGAAATAGTAACGTGTCAAAGATGTTGGAAATTGGTTGATGGAGGAAGTGTTATGAACAGGATGATTAAGGCGTGCAGGTATACTGACTTTAAGAACAATTTCGCCTCTTCTGAATGTTTGTCTTCGTTCTCAAACGGTTAAATAATTGGGAGCCCAACAGTCACAAATAAAAAAAGAAAACAACAAACAAACCGGTGTACTCGTATGCGCATGCACGAGTATGGAAATTGTAAGCTAAACCTGGATATTTGCACTCCCTTGTATGCGTGCAAGAGAACATGTCCACTAATCAAACTTATAAGCTATTAGAGTGGAATATATAAAAGGAGGATGAAAGGTTTGTGAATATCCGATATGAGACTAGAAATGTATCATTGTATATGAATGTTTTGAAATCCATAAGAAGGCCCAAACTACATGGTCATCTAACTAAAGAAAAATGAAAAAGAAGCCAAAAAATTCTATTTCTCATTATGTGCAGTGCAACAGGTAGATCAAAGAAAGGACCAATAGAGGCAATAATAGTTTGTTTGGTTTATAAAGCCGGCCTCTGAAACAATAGCAAAAATGAATCTTCATATATAACACTATTTTTATGTAACTGAACTTAGGCGATCTACCAAAGGTTAAGTTAACCAAATGTAAGTGATATTTGCATATTATTATTCCTTCTCGTGACGTGATAACAAGAAAAATCAAGTGAAGTGAAGTTAGTGGGAGACACTGCTATGCTTGATATTGATTAAGACCAAAGTTTATGACATCATTGAATGGATAGTGCATTGTGATATCATGTCATGTGTCTGTCTACTTTGCATCCATCTTTTGTAAAGACATGCACAAACAATAATACTAATGCCCAAGTCCCAAAACCTTACCTTTTCTCTCAAAATCAGATATACATGATTTTTCCATCCACACAGATGCGATGGGTGTTGCAGATACTCGAGTATATTCCAAAACTTTTTAAGGACTAATTAAAAGATCAAAAGGGAAACAAATTCATAAATAACTTCAAACCCAACTGAAAAAGATGGAGATCAAATTCAGCTCTCTCATTTCATTTGTCCAAGGAACTATAGAGAATAAAACGCTTTTTGAGTCAATAAAGATGGAGAGATCGATGGAATTTAGTTGATGAATGATATAAAAAGATATAATCATTCATCTCCACAGAGTAGCAGATATTCTAACAAATCATCACCGGCCAACCCAAGGATTGAAGCAACTTGAAACAACAACAACAACAAAAAATAAAATAAAAATAAAATAAACTGAAATAAAATAAAATAAATTTAAAAATAAAAATATATAAATAGATAATAATGACAACAAATAATTCCATAAGGATTGAAGCAACTTGAAAGATCACACAATATAAGCTCATCCTTATGAATATAAAGATCAGTCAATGCCGACCTCCATTTTCCTATGTATTATTATCATCAACAGAATCAGTTCCTCCTGAAACGTGTGCAGCATACTACAACCATTCCAAATTGTAACATAATTTTCGATGAAACCACTGAAGACAACTACTGGGCCCTCAATGGGCCTGTTAAACATCACACCACAATGCAAACAAAAGTAAATCATAACTCAAGTCATCATATCATCCTATCAATGATTGTTTCAAGGATGACAAAGGCCTTGTAGCCTAGCGTCAAACTGGTCGCGCTCCTCGACACCCACCCGGGTTCGAGGATGCGCTGAGGGCCAGGATTTGTGGCGAATGCCAGCGCCCACGTGGGATGCCCAGTCTACGGATGGCAACTTCCCCGTGGTTGCGCGGATTCGAACCCAAGTCCCGTGCACGCCCAGGGTCCGACTTAGCGAAGCGGCGCTGACCGCCTAGCTCATACGACCAAAAAAAAATGATTGTTTCAAGGATGGAAGAAAAATCTGGGAACTGAACAACTTAGTAGTAATAGATAAACGACAAACGAACACAGTATTCTTGGACCATCTCAAAATTAGGTTTCTCCTACAAACACTGGAAAATTCAAGAGACAGCCCAATCATCTTAGAGATTCAGAGTAGAAAGGGAAGATAGTCTCAAGTCTATAAAAAAACACATCGAGCTACAGGATTTCAATGATGAATCTTTGATCATTTCTTCTTCTCAGACACTCCGGCAGATCTGCACATCAAATAAACACCAAAATCAAAAAAATTTATGTAATCACATGATATTTACGACATTGAAGAGCTTAGTGCTTGTATGGGGGCATGTATACAATAAACTCAAGTCTCACAAAGTTTACTGTGTGACACATATTATGACAGTCAAATTGAAGAATGAACAGTCCACAGGATGAATACTAATGTAGTGATACACACACATGAAAATTTTACCTAGATCCATAACTAAAAATAAGATAGCATCTCTTTGATTGTCCATAATTGGGAAAACCATAACTTCTTACCGTATGACAGGAACCAATTTAGGAATCTAATCATCAAATTTTAGCCTCCATATGACTTAAGATTTTGTCAAAAAAGTATGCAAAAATAAATACGGGCAGGAATGAGATACTATCAACCGAAACAAAAATGTCATATCCTGCAACTGATGCAGACTCCAAAGTCAAAACTGATGCAAACTCCAAAGTCAATTCAAAAATATGAGGTGAATAACCAGCACTCACCTCATCTTCCTGAGAACGTTTGCCATCTCCTCACGCTTCTTCTTAGCCCTTTTGTGCGTGCCCAATTTTCGCTTCGCCACTTTCAATGCCCGCTTGTCTTTTCCTACCTTCAGAAGCTCAGTGATCCGTTTCTCATAAGGAGCAAATCCAGCTACTTCTCTTATCAAATTCTTGACAAAATGCACCCGTTTGCTTGTTTTCTGGAACATAACATGTAGCTAATTTATAAACAAACTTACACATTACAAGCAATTTAACGTAACCACGATGCATGAAAAGCAATTGGCAATCAAGCTATGCACATGCCATGTGTCAATATCAAACCACTAGCCTATGCAAATTTATAACAAAGTGTAGGAACTTATTTCATTGAACGTACGGTTTACTAAGAAACATGCACATAACTACCAATATCTGACACAATATAAACCACAAATTTAGCAGCTAAATTTGTGGTTTAAATTGTTTAATAGTTTCACTTTTACTGACTCGTTAGCATATGAACTCCATATATTGTTTATGGTTGGCACCAAACCTCATGATTTCCAAGTCCTTCAATTTTAAATTTTCACCATACAAGTTATTTAAAAAAAAATATGAACTATAATGGCTTGTTGCTATTTATTTTAACTTCTAAAACATCTTCCACATGCAAAACATTCATGAGTCAACCAGATGCACCATTAAAAAGGAAGCTTGGACAAAGGCCTTAATGGAACTTCCTCAAACTAGGTTCTTCTTCCATCATGCATACTAATATTATGCTATTGCTTTTCATATTCTGGCACACAAATGTGTTACATAGATTAATACAGACATGAAATGAAATCATCTCAAAGAGACTCCACGGAAACAGAGAACCAGGGTGGGAATGGTGTCCAAGGAATAACCAGATATCCATCTATGAAGATAAACACATAACTACCAAACATACTTGAAGTGCACCTTAAGATATCCAAAATTACTCATTTACAAGTTATAAATCCTCAAATCTTGCAATAAGATCAATAAAAGAGATCCAGGATGCATTACCCCTTTCCTGCTGGAGGGGCGAGGGGCCAACTCACGCTTGGTGACAATATGACCCTTGTTCAACCCCACAATGAGTCCACTATTTGGCTGCGCCGGCGCCATCTCTCCAGTCACCGCCTCTATTAAAAACAACACCTTGACATAAGAAAAACGGAATAATAACTGAAACACTTCGGGAGAGCTTCTAATCAAGCCCAGCACAATCAATCAAATGAAAAATGGCACATAAAAGAGAGAGAACAAGAGATCTAACGATCTAGAGTTTCGCATATTGACCTGTGCATGAAATGAGTTAGGGTTTGAGATCGAAATATACGAAAGTCGGGGATTTCAACTTTACGAAGACCTAGGTCGATCGAAAACCCTAATCTTATGGCGATTCAAACAAGAATTAAACTTGGTTTCTAAGATCTAAAACTCAGAAACATGAAAACCAAGGATAAAAATGGAGAATTCGCGATTAATACCTCTGCGAAAACCCTTGCGGACAGCGGCCGATCAAAAACCCTAGACCTTTCGAAAGTGAGTTTATATAGGTGGTGAGGATTCTAGCGAAATGACTAAACCACCCAAAATCAGGACCGTCGGATCTTGATAGTGACTTGGTCGAATCCTACGGTTCAGATCGGTTGCAACTAATTCAAAGCCCACGGGCGTTGCCAATTTATAGCCCATTAACTTTCCTTATTCGGCCTAATTAGTTATAATAGCCCAAACTATTGATCAATTTTTATAGACCTATAAAGCTCTCATATTGTGCGTGTCCAAATAAGACTCGGACCACTTACTTCAAACTTATTCGTTATATAAAGTGATTATATTTTTTTATAAAAATAGATAAATCATATTTGATTGACTTAAAAAGTTTGATAAAGTTTGATAGACATTAAATATGAAGATTGTTTAAAAATAAAAAAAATATATATAACATGTTTTTCTTGTTGAAACGCCCCCCACCCGATGATCAGTATCATTCTTCATATCTCACTCTCTATCCTCTATATATCCGCTTCATCGTTGGAGAATATTAAGAAAGTTTTGGTGAATACTAAGCTTATTTTGACAAGATTCTTGGTCCACTTCAACTTAGGGGCCATTTATTTCCCTTAAAACGGTCAGAAATCTAGAAGTGGGTGAAAGTGGGTGGAAGTCTCAGTTCTCCGAAGTGGGTTAAAGTGAACACTTTTGATATTCATTACCACTGGGGCATCCTTTTTGGAGAAGGTGATGGGGGGGGGAGTGGGCCACTTCGACCACTATCGGTGTTCTTTTGAACGAAAATCCTCCTTAGACCCACTTCGGGAAGTGGCCACTTCAGCTAAAAATGACCTAGGGCGACTTCGATCCATTTTGGACCGAAGTCGCCGAAGTGGGCCTACTATATAACATTCAGCCGAAGTGGGCCTACTATATAACATTCACTTCAACCACTTCGGTGGCCCTATCGAAGTAGGCTGGAACTCTCACGTCTCTCCCTCTCGATCTTTCCTTTTAGCGCAACCCAAACCGCGCGACTTGCGATCTCCCTATTCTCCGACCCTCCAAACCTCTAATCCGGTGAGATCCATTACTCTCGTGTCCTCCGGCCAGATCCCAAACTCCAGTGAGTTTTTTCCCTTCTTATTCTGTAAAATTCGAGGATTTTTGAGAATTATCTTCTTTCTAGTTATCTTCTTTAATGATTTGGTTAATAAATAAAAGTTCACAAGGTTGGATTTGTTTGAATTTTTGAAATAAAATTTTTCCAAATTACTCTTTAAGTAATTAGTGGATTAATTAGTTAATTGAAGGAATTCCCTATGTTGGGGATTAATTGGACTTAATTGGAAAAAGGGGGAATTAAATGGTTAATTTTCTAATTAGGGTGAATGGGTCATCGGGGACCTTTTTATAATTTCAGGAAGTTTTGGGGATTAAGTTGTAAAATTACACTCTATCACAAATTCTAATGATTAGAGAACTTACATGTAAAATAAAAAGGTTAATGGGTTTTTTGCAAAAAAGGAGAAAACCTATTTCACGATTCAAGCAAGGTGCATTCTATAATACCGTGGGTTGGTACCCACGGTCTCATACCGTGGGTTCCAACCCATTATTATTGGAAACAGTGCCTACGGTATCAATTCTAGGATACTGTGGGCACTGTTCCCATGGTATTGCTATAATGTGATACCGTGGTAGGTCCGGGGGTGTTGTTTTGGGCTTCTAATGTTTGGTTTTTGGGTTCAGGTTGGGTTCAAAGCTACAGTAGCGCCGCCATTTTATGAACAGTAATGAACAGTAACTTTGACCTAATCAATAAAACTTGGAACCCAATAATAATGGGTTGGAACCCACAGTATGAGACCGTGGATACCAACCCACAGTATTGTAGAACGCACCCGATTCATGCCCATTATCTGATACACTAATGAGTATATATTATAGTATATATAATTGAACAACATATATATTATAGTATTATATATATATAATACGCTAAAAGAAAACCCACATTGATGGATGCATGGAAATATTCAATATATATGTTTAAATATATATTAGATAGAGAGAAATATAGAGAGATACGGAGAGATATAGAGAAATAGAGAGATATAAAGAGAGAGAAAAACCTCCAGCTACGTCTCCTCCGCTGATTTTTCACCGGCAGCGATGGCGCGATCTGATCACGCACGCCAGCCGAAATCTAAGGGATCATGAGCCCATCCATTAGCCGCTCATGAGCCTCTATAAAGCTTTCGTTCATTTCCAAACCCTAGCAGCACCATTCTGGGCAGCGACAAGGGTCTTCTTCTTCGTTGGAGATCGAGAGAAAGAAGGCGGAGGCGTTGATCCGTTCAAGTACTAGCAGAGGGTCTGTGATAACGTTGGCTGCCGTCGGAGCGCCTTAATTAAGTCATCGACCGTCTAAGGTAAGCCTCTAACTTTGAAGATAAACTCATAAACCTGGAATGTATAGGCAGGCATGCGTTAAGTTGATAACATATTGGTTGCATAAGTTAATATAGTGTTAACTATATGTGTGTCCATGCCTCATGAGATGAAAACCATGGGTTTTATTTTTAGGACAGAAGGCATGCATAGTGAAAGTTAAGACTATATGAGGAATGCCATGGGTTCTTAGGTTAGTGACAAGAGCATGATGATTTTGTGGGAGTAACATGTCTGCACACTAACTCGTAAGTAGTGGATAGGTTGGTGTATTCTCAGGTACCTTGCATGAGTTATAATAGTCTTTTGTTATCATATGTGAGGAGGGGGAGGATAATAGATTAGTATGTCATTGGGTTATGCTCATGTGTGCGTGTTAAATGGAAGAGCAGAGGGTAAACGTTGCTAGCTTGGTGGTCTTTAGTACTACAGGTTGGTAAGGATGAGAGGTCATGGATCCCTCTATGTAGTTTGCATATCTAATGAATGGAGACAGTGGGTGCATATCAAAGATTGTGTGTATGTGATTCTTTGTTTCTATGTTTTGGTTTCTATTGATGCTTGTGAAGATTTAATGAGTAATAAAGGTTGATAGTTGACATGTCTTGGACTTAGTTTAGCATGGGTTGTTCAGGGTTCTTGCATAATCAGGAGAGGTAGTCATACAGTGAGTGAGTTCATGAACTCATGAATTCTAATTGCACGTTAACTGATCTCATACTTAGTTGTTCATTAAGCTTAATCAAGTTGGACAATGAGTGTCAACAATAAGTTAGGTGCAAGGAGAAAGAGGATGAGGGTGAGTATAACTTGTTAAATTTGATAGAGTTAGATTCGGTCATGTAGGAGTGAATTCAATTTAAATAAAAAGGTTGAATTCAATCAAGTTATAAAAGTTGGATATTGTTAAGTTGGTTAATGGGTTAAGTTAGCTCAACCGTTGGGCTACATTTCACTATGGGGTTAAGAGTTGATGGGCGCTCGGCTCGGTGAGGGTGAGATGAAATAATTATTTAACTTGAGAGCCTTTTGGTTAATAAATCGATTTGAGTGTTAAGTGATAATGTTAGTAGGTTGGGCTTGGACAGGTTGAAGTTGGGTTAGTAAAATACAAGGGAGCTTGTTTAACGGGTCCAAGCTAATAGACTAAACTCAGTCAAGTTGGAGGTGAGCCCAAGATTCATATGTAAATAACCTAAGTTTAACCAAGTTTGATGTGGACATAGTTAACTAAATAATTAAGTGAGGGTTGGTAGGCTCACGACCCAATTAATGCCAAAGGAATTAGTAAGCCCTAGTCAAAGGCCAAACATTTTGTAAATGTTTATTCATTATCTCTAGAGTATATGTTGAAACGTACCCACTTGTCAGATATTAATGTGAAGTGTTGAGAGACGCCAGTAGGGAGTATAGTGTGATTCCAAATGTCTCTGACAGAGGTAAGTTACTCTTGCCTAGTTCCCACTCCATATTTGAGTGTTACTGGTTATATTTTGCCATGTTATTATTTGAGTTTGCGCACACACATATCTATTTTCCTGTTTTTATTGGATTTTTATTTCCATGTTGCTGTGTGTGTGTCAGCCTTCATTTTGATTGCTTGTGGTTGCTGAGCATGCCTATCTGTTGACCAACACGTGACCGTGGAAGCACGTGAGCTCGTACGCTAGCCTGGTAGTTATGTGTCAGCTAAATTCTATTCCTTCCGCCAGGATTAGTGGAGCATGGGGGCTCCGTTGCAAAATGCCTAGAGCCAAGGACACCTTGGCGTTCTGGCTTTCCATACCAGAGGAAGGATACTATGGTTGTCCAACCCATCAGTGGGGTTGATTCGCTGACCTTATTGACACGTATGAGAGGTGGCACTACCAACTCACGACCGGAGGGTCGTTTTCAGCCGAGGCTGATGGTGCTGACCGGGGGATGCTTGCTGAGTTTTCTTTAGGATTGTAGATGTGTTAGGGGTCCCTACCATTGCTAGTCTTGTTGTAGGTCTGAGACTTCTAGATGATTGATAGTGCGGGGCGTGATCCCCACTTGATTGTTCGGTCATGTTTCTTTGATTTGTTTGTTGTTAGCTTATCTTTTGATATTACATGACTTACTTTTGATCCCTGCGTTGGTACTTACTAGGCTTTCATTTCAAAAGCTCACACACTTGTTTTATTCTCTTTCAGATCCTGAGGAGTAGCCGACTCGGACTCTGGAGTTGCGCAAGGGATTGGGGATATCTTTACAGAGGTTCGAGGACCTCATGTTTTCTTGAGTATGAGATTTATTTGTAGGACTCTTATAGGGCCTTGATTTATGTAGGGTGACTGAACCCTTATTTTATTTCTGTTATAGTACTTTGAATTTTATTCATGTTATTTGGATTATGTTTTTATTATATGTGGTGTGTTCTTATTTACCTAGGCCTTGTACCTAAGTGAGGTGCGCCTCTACTTGGTTACGGCCAATCTGTGCACGTGCTCAAGGCCTAGAATCGGGGTCGGGGCGTGACATATTCCATTTTTTTTCCTTTTCCTCACCAAGGTCGTCGATTTTCGCACAAATCTCGGCTTCCTAGTGTTCATCGGGCGCATGTACCCTCGCTGCGGCTCGGAGATCGACTACCAACTCCGCGCCCCCTCACGTTTGGTGAGTTTATTCGGAATAAACTTTTTTTTCCTTTCTCTCTTTCCTTACGAATCTTACCTATTTTCGCACAGATTTGTAACGCGAGGCTTCAATTTCCTCTTCCAGTGATCTCCTCCTCAACGCATAGGTATATACTCTTATTCTCCTCCTAGTTTTGCAGTCTTAGGGTTTAGGGTTCCCAATTTACCTTCTTAAAAATAAATTTAAGTGTTTTTCCGGTGGTTTTAGGATTTCTTGAGTGATGTTGTTAGATGTCATGTTTTTTTTTTTTACTTCTGATAAGTTATTCAGGCCTTTTTTTCTGATGAATTATTCTGACCAATTTCATGAGTGACCTGTTGATGGTTTTTTTTTTTTTTTTAATCATGGCATGTTCTTTTATTTTGTTTCATTCTCCTGTGTGTACATCTTTTCTTTGTGTGTGCTTGATCATTTCCCTGAGTGATATGTTGTGGTTTGGTTTAGTTTTTCTTATTTCCTTTATGGCTTGTTGTAATCATGGTCTTTTTTTTTTCTAATAATGGTATGTTCGATTTTCTTTTGTGTTTTCTTTCATTCTCAGTGTGTTCTTTTTTTATTTTGTATTTGATTTCTTTTCTAGCATGTTTAAATCATGGCATGTGTTGATGCCAAAAACTGGTCCACCTCACACTTTGGCTACTGTTGCCTCGTGATCTGGTCTCAGCCTTCGACAAACGGTTGAAATTTATAGTTGATGTGGACGCTTACTTCAGATTCTGAACAGGAGACGCTCTGGAATGCCGACCGGAATTATCAGCTCTTTGCTTTGGGGTGAATCTGTAAAAAGGAGAAGGGAAGGATCGGAATTGGGCCTTTCTGCCCGGATTTAACTCCGATGCTTAAGTCAGAAAACTTGTGAAGAGGAAGTCTTAGACATAAGTTAGTTCTTTTGTGTAATATTTTTCAGATCCTTTTCTTTCTATCATTGCTCTTCTTTTATAGCAACTTAAAGGCGGTTTAGGAAAGGCGGTGAGTAAGGCGGTAAGTAAATATCTCTTGACGCAGTTAGAAAATATCTGCCTATTGTGCCTACTGTGTAGGTACTATGTAGGCAAGTAGAAAATATCTGCCCACTGTAGAGGCAAGTGGATAAGATCTACTTACTGCAGAGGCGTTAGATATTTTCTTACCTAGGTGGCTATCGCCCTATGAGACGGTTTTTATAATTCCGACGGACTTTTTGTAGGGTTGAACCCTCATTCTTATTTGCCGAACAGAATTATGCTAGTGTATTTGGTGATATTGCCACGTGGTCTGAGGGGCATAGTCTTGTGTGTGACAAGTGGCCATTTAGGTACGCGACACGTGTCTTACCAAATATCTCCGTAACACTAGTCCCCCCCAAAGTGTACTTGTTCGAAAAATCTGAGCGAGGAGTGAGTCAATCGCACTTTTCGCTTGGTTCGAGAACAAGTATCTTCCTTAGTTGGCATGTCTATGTGGGCGTAAATTTTGCTTCTAGGCACATGTGCTTTTAATAGGTGACCGACACTTGCTGTGTTGTCTTTTCATTGTTTCAAATCGAGGTAGATTTTTCTTCAAAATTTTCGCCTATAGTGTCACTAAGTTTTTCTATTTAAGGAGCTTGTATGGATAGTATTTTTATGCATTCTATCGCTATCTTTGTTTCTTTGTATAATGGCTCATCGTTTGTCTTTCTTCAAATTCTTAACTTTCACTCAGTCTTCTCGTCATTTACGAATTCCAACTTCTTTTCATGAACATCTAGAAGGCTTAAGGACTGGGGTCATCCATTTGGTAAGTCCGAACGGCTGTGTATGGCCGTCCCTTCTGGTTGTTGACAGGGGTTTAGGTGAGATATGTATTGAGGAAGGGTGGGAAACCTTCCACGTTGATCATGATGTGGAGGCGGGGGATCTTCTAATTATTACTTATGCAGGGGGTATGAGCTTTGAAGTTGAAATGTTTGGAAGCGATTCCTGCCGTAGAGAGGTGGACCCCCATCTTCGCCCACGTGATTTGCCGAGGTTTCCTAGTGATAATGAGGACAGTGATGGCTGTGGAAGTCCGTGCGTCTCCTCTGAGTCTTATCCGAGCGAGTCCTCGGATGGATCTGTGGACTGTTAACTAGGGAATTCCGACGAACTTGTTGTGTTGTTTTTTGTTGTTTGCAACTATCTCTGTAACAATAAATAAAGGTTGTCGTTTTGCCTATAAACTCTTTGGTACCTTCCTGAAATAATCACTGGTGATCCTATGTTGGGGAGTGTGTTTTGTCTTCTATGGTATGGGCTCTACTTTTTATACAGCGCCTATTATTCCTTGAGAAGACACGTATCTTTCCTACTGTTTAGCATTAAAGGGAGATGGTGGCGCGACGTGCGTGGCGTGCGCGTTTGTCAACATCATGATGGGCACGGTTACCTATGTGTGTCAGGCGGCGTTTGGTATGCTGACGTGGATAGAATTTTGAATCGTTTAAGGAGAAATAATGATGGCTATCTGAAGGGTCTGGATTTTAGGACCTTTGGCTCAACGGTTCGATCGAGGTGTAACGCTGGGATATAATAGCCAGGGGTTCATCTCTTTTGCATATAACCAAGTTGTATAGACAGAAAAGTTTATCAAAAGTTGAACCGTGCCTTCTTCCCATAATCTCTTCTTCTCCGGCGAACCCTGTTCTAAAGTTCTTGCGTTCTTTCATCCTTTTTTCTTCTAAGGTATGGCTAGTGCGTCTTCTTCTTCCGGTTCTTCTCATGAATCTCATGAACCTGCTGCTTCCCCCCCTCTTTCGATCCCTTCTCCGTCTGAACTCACGGTCTCTGTCGCAATTCCAGGCGAGTCTAGGGACGTTCCAGTCCAGGGTTTGCGGATTCATCCCTCTTCTAGGGCCTGGTACCTTCATAAGCCTCCTGGGGCAGAAGGATATCGATAGCTTGGTAGAGAAGTATGAGATAGACCTTTCTCTATTTGAGGTTAGGGTTCCCTGTTTTGGGGAGAGGGCGAGCTCTCCTAGGTGGGAGGGGGAGATAGCCATCTATCAAGATGCGCTATTGGGTGGCCTTAGAATTCTTTTTTCTAACTTTGCTAAGGCGATTTTGGAAGAATATCACTTGTGTCCTTCACAATTAACTCCGAATTCTTGGAGGTTGCTGAACGATTTTGTTATTGTTTTTAAGAACTACGGGGTAAATCCGAGCGTCCGTTGGTTTCGTATGCTGTTCAGTCTATGTTTAGAGTCCAATGCTGATTGGTATTATTTCTCGGCTCGTTCCGGGAGAAAATTTCTAGGGAAAGTCCTCTCTTCCATTAAGCGATGGAAGAGTAAGTTTTTCTTCTTCAGAAGTAAATCCGAGTGGGATGTCCGAACCAAGTGGGAGGTTCCCCGAATGGACATTGCTTATGAGGAGATGACAAAAGAAGAGGAGGTTCTTCTTAAGTCAATGACGGGAATATCCAAAGTTTACATGGATGACTTCTTGACCAAGGAAAACCTCCTTAAATGTCGTTTAATAATAGCTGCCGGTAGGATTTATTCATGCATCTAACTTAGTTTAATCTTGAATCGTGATATCTAACCTGCTTCGAAATTTATTCTTGTAGGAAATCCGATGGAGGAGGAAGATTTGAGCTACGTTAACGGTCTCTTGGCCTCCTTCGAAGGTGAAGTTCATCCACCCTTACCTCGTGGGCGGAAGAAGAAGGAGGTAGCATCCAACACAGGTGTTAATACTTCTAAGGAGGAAAGGAAGAAAAGGAAGAGAAAAGAGGTTGACTCTTCCAAGAAGAGGGTTAAAAGTGACCCCGCTGTAGGGTCCTCGCGGGAGAGGAGGACGAAGAGGAAGAATTTCAAGGATGCATCGGGTCCCGGAATTACGGTTGAACAGGCGAATTCGCCTCAGGAAGAGGCTCGCCCGGCTTTATCTCCAATTTTCGAAGGCCCCTCTTCTAGTCGGCCAGAGGATATCCTCCTTAAGGAGGTAAGAATCAACTTCTTAGGGTATCTATTGCTTCACTAAGAATTTTTTAACTTAAGTTTTATTTTATAGGTGGAGGCAGGAGAAGCGGCTTTCTTGGACAAACTGAGGGTGGCAGACTCAGTTCTAAGAGGACCGGCAACTCAAGGGAAGGAGTTGCTCTCTGAAGACATCCCTTTTCGGGATGCTGCTTCTGTGAAAAGCGTTTTGATGGCCATGAGGCCCGAACAACTTCCAATAAACTTCGAAGAGCTGGAACGGAAGAGGCTACTTATCAACTTTTCCGCTCGGCTATGCTGGTAAAAACTATCCTTGTACTACTTTTACTTTTTAGTTCAATATTATTGCCTTTAACTCATTGTTATTCTGTAGACCGCTCAATGAGCGGATCGAGTCGGCAATCTTTGTCAAGGGGACTTGGCAAAGATGGAAGCGAGTAGGGCAGAGATTGCCCAATTAGGCTCTAGGGTGGCGGTCTTGGAGGGAAAAGAGAAGGAGCGACTCGCTGTTATCCATACTCTTGAGCAAGATAAGGCCGAGCGGCTTCAACAGCTGGCTGCTATGGAAAAAGAGAAAAATGATCTAGCAGCCAAGCTGGTTATTTCCGAGGGCTCTCTTCATACTGCTAAGGAGAATATCAACAAATTACAGGATAAATCCAGCAGTTTGAAGAAGGAACTTACATCCGCTCAAACTGAGCGAGCTGAAGCCTGATGGGAGCTAAAATTGAAGGTGGGTGAACTTGTCGCAGTTCAAGCTGAGTTGGAGGAAATTAAAAGGGAGCGTGACACACTCAAGGAAGATTTAGCTTCCAGACAAAAAGCTCCTAAATCCGACTCGCAAGAAATGAAAGATTTAGCACAACGAGCTGATAAGTTAGAAAAGGAGGTCGCTCAACTTAGGGCGAAAGCGAAAGAAGGGGCCACCCATATATATTCGGTAGTGCAACAGGTTGGCCACCATGTCCTCCTACGGAAGTTCTATCTATGGGGCTTGCTGGAGTCTTAAAGAAATTTACGGAGCTAAAGGAGCAGCAGCTTATAAAGACCCCAGAGGCCCCTGCTCCAGCCCCCTCTGAACCTCCAACTCAAATTCCTCCAGAAGCAGCTGATCGCCTAGAAGGCCCTAGTTCTTAGGGGTTTTTACGAAACGTTTTTGTGTAAAGACTTAGCCATTCTGGAATGTAATTTTGGAATGTAATTTCCATTTATATGAATGAAAAACAAACCTTTACTTTGGTGAAGATTTATTTCCGAGTCATGGTTATCTTTAACCATAAGAAGTCTTTCGCAAAGTCTTTCTTTCTTCACTTGGCTTGTAAGTTAAGCTTCATAGCAAGTTTTTTTCTTCTTTAGTCCAATCATGGGACTTTGATTTGTTGAGTAAGATCCTTGCCTTTGTAAATGAGATTGTTGCCTCATATTTCGATCGGGATTTTTGCCCCTTGTTTATGGATGAGAATTATCGTTTATCCTTGTAGGATAATTCCGACTCATCTTTTAGGAATGGGATTTTCACCTCATTTTTGTTTGGGAAAAACTTAAGCTTTATTTCATGAAACATTTAGGAGACGGCTACAAAATTTAGTGATAGTAACGTCGCAGGTGTTCAGCATGAAATGGGCGCTTGAGTGTTTTTCCTTCCATATTTACCAGATAATAGGTGCCTGCTCGGACAATTCTCTGTACGACGTAAGGGCCTTCCCAGTTAGGAGTTAGCTTCCCCGTTCGGCTTTTATTTCCTTGGAATTCATTTTCTCTTAGGACTAGATCACCGATTTGGAAGAAGACTCTTTTCACCCTTGTGTCGTAGAACTTTTTTACTCTTTGGCGATAGATGACAGCCTTTGTTTCCGCAGCTTCTCTTCGCTCTTCGAGTAGATCAAGTTCCGCTTAGAGATTCTTCTCATTTTCTTCTGATGAGAAAGTTTGTTGTGTCCGTAGGGTAGGCATTCCTATTTCCGCAGGGATGACAACTTCTGCTCCATAAGTAAGAGAGAATGGAGTTTCTCCCGTGGGGGTTCTTGTGGTTGTCCTGTAAGCCCAAAGAGCGCTCGAAATTTCCTCAACCCAATTAGTCTCATTTTTTGATACCCGGGTTTTGAGAGCTTGGAGTAAGGTGCGATTTGTCACTTCCACTTGGCCGTTGGCTTGAGGATGTGTTACAGAAGTCAATTTGGAATCAATTCCGAGCTCG
Source organism: Dioscorea zingiberensis (assembly GCA_026586065.1). Lineage (NCBI taxonomy): Eukaryota > Viridiplantae > Streptophyta > Magnoliopsida > Dioscoreales > Dioscoreaceae > Dioscorea > Dioscorea zingiberensis. The sequence continues at coordinate 30,333,301 of CM048827.1, forward strand.
GAACAAAAGCTTTTGAAAGCCTTGTTATCAAATTGTCGCCCATTATCAGAAATGAAGGCGACCGGAATTCCGAATCGACAGATAATCGTTCGCCATAAGAATCCCTGATAAGCTCTCTCTGTGATCTTGGCCAAGGGCTCAACTTCTACCCATTTGGTGAAGTAATCGATAGGCACTATCAAAAACTTCATTTGTCGAGTCGAAGTAGGAAATGGCCCTAGAAGATCAACACCCCATATAGCAAACGGGCGAGGGCTGATAATTGGCGTGAGCAGTGTTGGTGGTCGTCTTTGAATCTTGGAATGCCATTGGTAGGCATCACATTTTCGGGCGAACGCCACTGCATCTTGAGTTAATGTTGGCCAGTAATAGCCTTGTCGCAGGACTTTGTAACTCAAGGCTTTGCCTCCTATATGCCCCCTCCAATACCTTCATGGATTTCTTGAAGGATATAGTTGGCTTCTGTGGGACGCAAGCACCGTAAGAAGGGTTGCGTATAGGACCTCTTGTATAGATTTTCGCCAATGATGGTGTACTGAGCGGATTTGTAAGAAATCCGTCTGGCTTCTGTCTTGTTGGATGGTGTAGGTCCACCTTGCAGGTAATTTCTAATGGGATCAATCCAACTTGACTCTTCTGCTGCACTTTGTACTTCTCCTTCTAACCCTTCAATAGTTTTTGTGGGAAGATACTGTAGGTTGAAAGAGGATTCTGTATCTCCGTTGGGTGTAGTGGCTTTTTTAGATAAAGCGTCCGCTTCTTCATTTCTTTCAATGCATTTTTCAATCTGGAAATGAGCGAAATATGGGACTATCTTCTTCACCACTGTTTGGTATTTGACCATGTTCTCCTCCTTTGCTTCAAAGCTGCCCAATGTATGGCTAACGACTAGCTGTGAGTCGGAATATACATGCAGACATTGAATTTCGAGTCCCAGGGCCAAATGTAATCCTGCGATGAGGGCTACATATTCGGCCTCGTTGTTGGTCACTCGGAATTGGAACTTAAGAACTATCGCAATTTTCCATTTAGAAGGAGAATAAAGGACGAAGTCGGCTCCTAACTTTTCTTCAGTTGCTAATCCATCGACATATAACGACCATAGGATGCTAGGGCTTTCTTCCAGATCTTGTGATAGGATTTCATCCCCATTTATGGGAATGGTGAACTCCATAATAAGATCTGCTAGCGCTTGAGCCTTGATTGCCGTTCGAGGCTTATAGGTGAGATCAAACTCATCCAACTCTATTACCCACTTGGCTAGACGTCCGGAATTTTCAGGCTTATGGAGGACTTGCTTTAAGGGCTGGTCAGTCAGCACAGTAACTTTGTGTGCTTGAAAATAAGGCCTCAATCTTCGTGCGGATGTGATAAGGGCGAAAGCCAACTTTTCAAGTGGTAGATACCTTGACTCCGCGTCGTTAAGGATCTTACTTGTGTAATAGACAGGCTTTTGAACTCCCTTATCTTCTCTTACTAGGACTGCACTGACCGCTCGAGGAGCGGCGGCCAAATAGATATAGAGTTCTTCCCCTACTTGCGGCTTGGCTAGCAACTGAGGCGATCGGAGATAATCTTTAAGCTCTTGAAAGGCTTTTTCACATTCTTCTGTCCATTCCATTTTTGGTGCTTTTCGCAAGGCTTGGAAGAGTGGGAGATTTTTCTCTCCGGCTTTAGAGATAAATCTCCCAAGAGCTGCTAGGCGTCCATTAAGTCGTTGTACCTCTTGAAGACTTTTGGGTGATCCCATATCAAGGATGGCTTTGACCTTTTCCGGATTTGCTTCTATTCCTTTTTGAGTCAAGATAAATCCTAGAAATTTCCTTGATCGGACACCAAAGGCACACTTGTTCGGATTTAGGCGCATGTTGTAAGTCCGAAGCGACTGAAAGGCCTCTTGTAAATCCGACAAGTGTTCATCGGCTTTTCGGCTCTTCACCAAGATGTCATCCACATAAGCTTCGATATTTCTGCTAATTTGCTCTTTGAAGACTGTATTTATGAGCCTCTGGAAGGTGGCTCCGACATTTTTAGACTGAACGGCATCACCTTATAGCAATAAGTTACTTTGCTTGTAATGAAGGATGTTTTTTCTTCGTCGTCTTTGGTCATTCGGATTTGATTGTAGCCTGAGAAGGCATCTAAGAAACTCAGCATCTCATGCCCTGCCGTAGAGTCAACCAAACCATCAATTGAAGGTAGAGGGAATGAATCTTTTAGACAAGCTTTATTTAGGTCCGTGAAATCCACACACATTCTCCATTTTTCGGACGGCTTTTTTACTAGAACCACATAAGCCAACCAGTCTGGATAGTTCACCTCTCGGATAAATCCAGCCTTCAAAAGGGTTGACACTTCTTCTTCCGCAGCCTTTTGCCTTTCTGGGGCGGAATTCCTTCTTTTCTGTTTCACAGGTTTGAACGACTGATCTATGATGAGGCGGTGTTCAATGACATCACGTTTTACGCTCGGCATATCTTCTGATGACCAGGCGAAGAGATCGGAATTTGCCCTTAGTACTACCATGAGATTTTCTTGCTGTACTGTTGTTAAATCCGCGCCAATCCGCACAGTACGTTTCGCTCTAGTTGTGTCTAGAGGAACTATAAGCAATTCTTCAACTGGTGTGGGTCGGAGTTCTTCATCTTCCCGTTCGGCTATTCTGTTGATCAACATGGTTTCTGAAACTTTTGTTTTGCCTCTGTTTAGAGTTTTTCCTTTGAGGGTTGAGACATAACATTGCCGTGCCAAGGGTTGATCCCCTCTTACTTCTCCACTGCCATTCTCGGTCGGAAATTTGAGGAGAAGGTGGTAAGTAGAAATTATTGCTTTCAAGGCGTTGAGGGTTGGCCTACCAAGAATCACATTGTAACTTGAAGCACAACGTACAACTAGAAAATTTGTTGTCACTGTGGATGATCTTGGCAAATTTCCTACCGTAACTGGCAATGTGATCATTCCTTCTGGTTGTACCACCCCTCCGAAAAATCCTACTAAAGATGATTTTACGGGGAGTAAGTTATCTGCATCGTACCTCATTCTTTCAAAGGCGCTCTAGAAAAGAATGTCTATTGAACTTCCGCTGTCTACCAGAACTCTTTTCATTTGGAAGCTGGAAACCATGATGGCAATGACCAAGGCGTCGTCATGAGGGTGGCGAACTCTGCTGACATCGTTATCATAAAAAATGATGGGAGCCATAGGCCGACGAGACCTTCTTTGTGGCGCTTCTGTTTCCTGCGCAGCTCACACCATTCGGGCATAGCTCTTCCGAGAGGCGGAACTTTCACCACCACACCCAGGACCACCACTAATAAATCCAACCATCTCTCATTTTTCTCCTTCAGGCTGTGAAGTCTCAGGCTCCTCTTGAACATCAATGTTGATATACTGCTCCAATTGTCCCCTTCTAATGACATCTTCTATGGCGTTCATCAAATGGGTGCACTTTTCTGTGTCATGTCCTCTAGCTTGATGAAACTTGTAATATCTTTTACTATTCTTTTGTCGTTCGGGATTCTTGGCAGGTTCTGGCCATGTCAAGATTTGTTGATCCTGGATTTGCATAAGAATATGGCTTCTGGTCTGATTTAGTGGGGTATGGTGGTCGTATCTGACTATTTTCCCTTCTCTTGAAGGTTCTCTGGGCTGTAGCATATGTCGCTGAGGGCGTGTTGCATGTTCCAAACCTCTATTCCCATTCTTATTATCCTTACGTGATCCTCCTTCCTTTCGGATTTCCGTGGGCCTTCTGTTGACATTGTGATGGGCTTTTCCTTTCTGGACCTCAACTGGAGTGCGTCGAGCCTCTTCTTCCCAACCCGTGTAAATTTCATCAGAATTGATGTACTTTTGGGCATGGATCATGAGGGCGGGGATGGTTTTTGGTGGATCCAAAGTGAGGGAAAAACGGAATAGGGATTCTAGCAAACCCTCCATTAGGATGGTTACAGCCATGCGCGGAATAAGGTCTGCAACATTTGTGGCTTCATCTATGAAACGGTTTAAATAGGCTTGGAGTGTTTCCCCCCCTCGTTGCTTAACGCGCAGAAGGGTAGATGGAGTTTTCTTTTGCTTTGAGTAATTAGCAAAATAAGCTAGAAAGTGATCTGCTAGAACTTGAAACGAAGGAATTGTGCTAGATGAAAGATCGACAAACCAGTCTTGCGCTTTTCCCTCTAAAGTAGAGGGAAAAGCTCGGCACATACGAGCGTCGGTAATTCCAGAAAGCAGCATCTTCGATTGGAAAGACTTCAGGTGACGAGACGGATTGGTTTTGCCCTCATATGCAATCATAGCAGGTGGTCGAAAACTATCAGGAACTTGCTCCTCTAATATTTCCTTGATGAAAGGCGAGCATATGTTGAGAACATGCCGTTCGGATTTCTTGTTTCCTCGGGAAGGACTCTGTTGCTGTGTTATTCTGTCGACAGTTGGAACAGACGGACTATTCCGTTCGGTTATTATCCGTTCCGTTCTTGTGGCAGCTTGCTCTCGACGTCTAACGGAGGGGGGTTCCGAACTAGCAGAAAAGGCGGTTCTTTCTCTTCTTTCTCCATGGGTGTGAATTCTTGTCCTCCCTCTTCTTTCGGAATTCGCCAGTGGGGCTGTCGGCATATTTGGTGGAATTTGTGTGGAAGGAAGTGGTGGATGGGTCAAGGTATGAACAGCTTGAGCCAACCGCTCTAATTGCTGCTGCATGTTAAGATAAAATTCCGGGACGGGTCCCTGGGATAAAATGGCTGGATTTTCCGATGGAGGTAAGATGGGTGGGTTTTCCGATGGAGGCAAGATGGGTGGGTTTTCCAACGGATTCTCCTCATCTCTCCGGATTTCACCGGGTACGTCGGTATTATTAGGTGCTCCTTGCTCTTGAATTCGTTTAGATCTTCTGGTAGTAATCATTTAGCTTTTTGTAAGGGTCCCCACAGACGGCGCCAAACTGTTGATGCCAAAAACTAGTCCACCTCACACTTTGGCTACTGTTGCCTCGTAATTTGGTCCCAGCCTTCGACAAACGGTTGAAATTTATAATTGATATGGACGCTTACTTCAGATTCTGAACAGGAGACGCTCTGGAATGCCGACCGGAATTATCAGCTCTTTGCTTTGGGGTGAATCTGTAAAAAGGAGAAGGGAAGGATCGGAATTGGGCCTTTCTGCCCGGATTTAACTCCGATGCTTAAGTCAGAAAACTTGTGAAGAGGAAGTCTTAGACATAAGTTAGTTCTTTTGTGTAATGTTTTTCAGATCCTTTTCTTTCTATCATTGCTCTTCTTTTATAGCAACTTAAAGGCGGTTTAGGAAAGGCGGTGAGTAAGGCGGTGAGTAAGGCGGTAAGTAAATATCTCTTGAGGCGGTAAGAAAATATCTGCCTATTGTGCCTACTATGTAGGTACTATATAGGCAAGTAGAAAATATCTGCCCACTGTAGGGGCAAGTGGATAAGATCTACTTACTGTAGAGGCGTTAGATATTTTCTTACTTAGGTGGCTATCGCCCTATGAGACGGTTTTTATAATTCCGACGGACTTTTTGTAGGTTTGAACCCTCATTCTTATTTGCCGAACGGAATTATGCTAGTGTATTTGGTGATATTGCCACGTGGCCTGAGGGGCATAGTCTTGTGTGTGACAAGTGGCCATTTAGGTACGCGACATGTGTCTTACCAAATATCTCTGTAACAGCATGTTTTATTTTTTTGTAATCATGGAGTGTTCTTATATTTATTTTAATTTTTCTTTCTATTTTGTTTCATTCTCCTGTGTCTACTTTTTTCTTTTGGATTTGATCAATTTCATGAGTAAGTTGTTGATGGTTTAGTTTTTTTTTTTAATCATGGCATGTTCTTTTATTTTGTTTCTTTTGTTTTGTTTCATTCTCCTTTGTGTATTCTTCTTTTTTTTTTGTGTGCTTGATCATTTTCCTGAGTGATATGTTGTGGGTTTGGTTTAGTTTTTCTTATTTTCTTTATGGCTTGCTGTAATCATGTTCCTTTTTTTCTAATCATGGCATGTTCTTATTATTATTCTTCTTTAGAGATTTTCTTTTATGTTTTCTTTCATTCTTGGGTGTGTTCTTTTTTATTTTGGATTTGATTTCTTTTATGACATGTTTTATTTTTGTAATCATGGCATGTTCTTCTATTTTTTTTTTTTTGGAGTTTTTCTTTCTATTTTGTTTCATTCTCCCGTGTCTACTTTTTTCTCAACGATTAGATCATTTCCCGAGTGATCTTTTGTTTTTATCATTTGTTTTTTATGGCCAATTTAATATCTTATTTGCAAAAGGAAAAATGTTGCTTTAGTTTATGGCATGTTCTTAATACATAACACTATCATAGATTAGGTCCTATGAGTTTTTTTTTCCTTTTTATTTGTTTTTTCTTATTATATGTTTTCTTGAACCATTGCTTTTTTTCCTTATTTTCCTAACTTATGTGGGGCATTTTCTTTTTCATTTCTGGAGTCAATCTGTGATTTTGTGAATCTGTGAATATATGTCTGAATTATTTGTTTCCTGTGTGATTTTTCCCCTCTTGTTTTGGAGTTAGTTTGTGATATGTTATTTACCTTATTCCCCGTTCTTAATACAGAACACTATCTCAGTTTTTCCCTTTCCTTTGAGTAATCAGGCTGCTTCTTCTTGTTTTTCCTAACTTATGTGTACTTTTTTACCTGTGAGTGTTGATAAAAATATGACTAAATTAATTGTATTTCTTGTGATTAATTAATAGGTTCAATGCTTGCATGTTAATATTCAGAAGAAATATGATCTCTTAAGTAATTGTTGCACATTTTACACACATGTCATAGGAATTTCAATGGATGTGGCTCAAGTGGATTAGTTGTTGTATGTCGATGCCCCCATTTACATGATACAAGTCATAGTAGTCATGCTTGTAGGTAGCCGTGATCGCTTCCAATCACAGCCTCGGGAGCCAGCAACTTAGAGAGAACTCTATAGAAATGGATTGATGTACCGCATGTTATATTGTGGCGCATACAATTGCATCAAGTACATCCGAAGAATAGTATATCAATTTTCAAACTGTCGTGCCTTTTACGGGATAGAGGACTTTTGTGCACAATACATTTGTCAGTGGAAGAACAATTAGCTATGTTTCTCCACACAATTGGGCACCATTCTCATAATCGGGTCATGAAAATCATTTTTTTAGGTCAGGATCAACCATCAGTCGATATTTTAATGCATTCCTCAGGGCCATTTGTGCAATCAGAGATGATTATGTGAAACAACCAGAAAATATACGTACCCCTATATTTCCCATTTACTTATCAATGACTTCAATGCACTTTAAATGTAAAGGTCCTAAAATATGTAATAATTGTCCAACCACTATTATTTTTTCTTAGGACTGTATTGGTTTTCTTGATGGTACCCACATTGTTGCTAGGGTACCCTCCGCACATGTCGCCAAATTCTGAGGTCACAAAGGCGTTACACAAAATGTACTTGCCGCATGTGATTGTAACTTGAAGTTTGTATACGTGCTAGTATTGAAAGATGCACTTTCTAGACCTTCCCCGGCCAATCTACGTGTACCAGAAGGTAAACTCTATATTGTTTGCAAAAATTCTTACGTAGCATCACCTTTCGCATCAAATAAAGCCATTATCAACCTTATTTATTTTTCCCTAGGGAAATTCTACTTGGTCGACACATGGTATACGATTATGCCCGGGTTTATAGTTTCATATCGCAATGTTAGGTACCAGTTGAAGAAGCATGATGGGTGTTTGCCGATGAGTTTGAGGGAGCTATTTAATCTTTGGAACTCACAACTAAGGTCAAAGGTGGAGAGAGCATTTGGACTCCTAAAAAACCGGTTTAGGATTCTAGACTTTCAACCTTTCCACCCTTTGCAGACCAAGGTTGATTTGGTGCTCGCATGTTGCGTCATCCATAATTTTATCTTGTATGTTGACCCGGACGACATATTGTCAAGTGAGGAGTTCGAGATAGAGGATAACACCGTAACATAAGAGATGGGTCTAACTCCAAGGGAACAACGATTGAATGGTGAGCGATGGGGAATAATGCGAGAAAAAATTACAGAAGCCATGTGGCGTGACTATACCAACCTTAATGAAGCTATCTGATGCATTAGTCTTTTGTATGCTATTTGTGTTGTACTAAGTAAAACACATTATCAAATTAGCCTATCGTACTTGATGGAGTTCACTGTTTTCCATTATAATGATATGTCGTATTAAGTTATGTTACAAAGTGTAGTAATTTTATTGCCCTTTCTGTGTTTGTAAGCTACTTGTGTTGTAAAATAGAATCTTTATGGAAAGCCTTGTATTTTATTTGGACTGCCAATTTCTGTTGAAAATGAATCTCCTTCAATCCTGCCAAATAAGTTATCATATAAAGTATAGTAATTTTTATTGATGCATTAGTTTGTAATTGTGTTTTACTCCACAACATATGTCATTTTGTTCTTTTCAAATTATTGATGCATGCACTATGATAAAATTCCTATGTTTGTCTATGACAAATGTTTTTATATGCTAATATAGCTTCCATGTTTTATGTTGAGTAGATGAATGTGTGGGTTGCAGATGTGATAATATATCTTCCCTATTTATGATAGAATAAAGCAAATGATATATAACTTTATTGATTGTTCATCTTATAGAGACACTTGTCTTAGCTTTTCTTTTTTATTGAATGAAGTACCATGGTACCAACTTGTGTTGCATGCTCTTATCAAAGATAAAATAAACAATCCTTCAGAATCATGCAAACATTATTTGTCTCATAGCTCTTAGATTTTGGTTTTTAAAAAATACATAATTAGAAGAGTTTATTCATTTTAGGTAGGCACTATGATTTGTTCTATACCAAGTCTCACAACTCTTACATGTATCACATGTTCAGGTTATAAGTATATGGTATACAACTATTTAATTCTGACAGTAAATATTTACATTATTGATTGTCATCCACAATGAGTAATTGCATTGTTGATTGGTTGCCACTAATTAAAGCATCAACATGTGCCTTCATAAGGATTCTTTATAAGCTAGCACTTGGGTAAATCACATGGAAAAAGAAAAATACTATTCTTTGTTCTTATCAACTTTAAATTTTTGTACTTTGTAAGATGGAATAATTATGATCTTGATGTCACAATTTTATTGCCCTTCCAATGATTCACAAGTATTCTATGTTGTACTAACTTATCTATATATTTCAAATAGGAACAATGGCAAATTCGGGAAAGAGTCCTTTGGGTACAGATTCCGGCTCAAGCTCAGTGGCTTCAAAAAAAAGGGGACCCCAAACAAACGATGGACAAAGGAAATGGATGATGTCCTCATATATTTTCTTGTGGAGATGGCACATGCAGGGCTTAAGGTGAATAAATCCTTCAAGAGATAGGCTTTTGTTGAGGCTGCCATCGTTATCAACTGGGCCTTTACAACCGCAAACATGGATGCCAACAATGTTGAAAATCATATGAAGACAATAAAGCAGCGTTACCAGGAAATTAAGAAGGTCATGAACCTTAGTGGGGTCGGCTGGAATGATGATTTGAAGATGTTTGTACTTGAGGATGAGACATTTGGCACCTTCGTTGAGGTAATTTTTTATGACAAATTTATTTTATTATATCATCTTTCATGAACCATTCTTATGTGATGTTTTAAATTGAAACATGCCAGGCACACCCTAAATCAAAGGAGTACTTGAACAAACCAATAAATTATCTTGACGAGCTACACCTGATTTGCCATGATGATCACACCACGAGACAATTCTCATGATCTATCTATGAGACATTTGGGGTTGGTGATAACAAGGGAGTAAATGAAATTGAACCTGATGTCGAGGACATGGATGCAATGCCTAGTGAGCAAGAAAGTCAGCCCCTAGAAACACCCCGTGTTTCTGTTCCTGCCCCAGCTAGCTCCAAGGGAAGTTGAGCATCAAGAGCGAGCTTTAACAGTGCAATGGAAGAGATTACCAAGGGTGTAGGGGAATTGACGTGCACGCTCAGAGAATTGAAAATCCACTCGATCAAAAATCTGTTTATAGTGTTGTTCTCCATGGATGATGAGTACACTGAAGAAGAACTTGAGAGGGCCTATGATCACCTTTGCCGTTATGAAGATGATACCCGTGGCTTTGTGTATCGCAGGCTAAGGATGCTCAAGAGATAGATGAACAGCTTCCTCGGGCGATGAGATGAATACTCCTCACTGAATGCTTACCTCCTGACTGTTTGTTGACATCTTTGTTTTGCTCCTTACTGTGTTTCCTGAACAACTTTCTTTTGTTGGTGATTGATTACTCTTGCCTTTTTTTTTGTGTTACTGCTGATGGACTATGTTATGTCTCCTTGTTGGTACTTGTTTCTTATCATGTTGATGGACTATGTTATGTAGGCATTATATTGAATACTTATCTTTGTTGTGGATTATTGATGGAATATGTTACTTTCTTATATTCCTGTTATGATGATTACTCCAGAATGCATTTGTTATTTTGACCACTTGTTGCTTATTAAAGGTGGCAGATTCAGGCAAGTTGAGAACGATAGAGATTTCATATGATTTCCCTTGTAGTCTCATCCTAATGTTATGTAATTCTCAATATCTTTACTTAATGTTGTCTTGTTCCAAATTCTAGGCAATGCAACCAATACTATTAGAGAAGTTCAATGAAGTTATTTTTCTGGATATGTTTATGCTCTCCACATTGAGAAAATAATTTGATGTACTATTGCTGTTTATTTTGGTGATTTTCCAGTTCTAGTTCTGAATAGTGAATTGAAATGCAATTTTTTTTTATATCTTATTTTTAGAACATGAATTGGAAATTGAAAAAAGTTGACAATCTCAAGTAGAGCTGGATTTTGGGCTGGCCCGGCCCGACATGGCACGAAATATTCCGTGCCGGGCCGAACCCGGCACGAAATCCACTAGAGCCGGCCAAGCACGAGGCACGGCCCCTGACAGGCCGGGCCTACTCTGGTATGGGCCAAGTACGGCCCGTTTATAAAAATTTAAAATTTAAAAAATTGAAAAAATCATAAAAAAAATAAATTAAAAATCTAAATATTATCCACTTTATAAAAACACAGAAGATCTCATTCATGGAGAGAGATCAAGAGGAGAGGAAAAAAAAAAAACGTAGAGCAAAGGCTTATGCTGATACAAATGGGATATCTTTGGCGGCTGGACCTTTAACTCATCTTCGATGTCAATGAAGAAAAGAACTTCAAGCCTTCAATTAGCATTTTAAAACATTCTTGCTTTGCATCACCAATGCTTCCTCACAACTACTGTTGCTCCTCTTCTTCTTCTCACCTTTTTTTCCCAGTAGCTTGGCCTGAAGTTAGAAAAGAGAAAGCCAAATCTCTCCATCTTGACTTCTTGGATTGAGTAATCTTCTCATCTCTTGGCTTGTTGAATGAATTGAAAAAAAAAAATGTTAAAGATTCGTTTTATAAAGTGAGGTATGAACCAACGGCTCCTACAAATATTAAAAAATCAAAACATCACGTAGCAGCATTAGATGCTGCCACATGACATAATTTCACTCATATATTATTTATATATTTCTAAAAATTCTTTTACTGAATAGCTTTCTACTCAATGAGTCAGTGAATAATCTTGTCATATAAATCATGACAAGACTAAACTGTAGGATAAGAAATATATTTTTTTTAAAAAAAATTATATAACATGACACGTGGAAACATACAAAGGTCTTAATGTCTAATTTTGGGCGGGCGGATGTGCCGTACAAGCATGGGCTGCACGGCACTAGCACGAAATTTTTCATGCGGCCGCGGCCGCCGCATGGTCATGGGGTTTCGCCCGCAAGATCGGCATCTAAATCGGCCGTGCACGCACATCGATTCATCGTTCATTCCGGGCCGTGCCTAGCGCGGCCCGATTCGTACTAGGCCGTGTCGGGCCAGCACTACCCAGAATCCAGCTCTAATCACAATATTATGCTGAGTTGTTGCACATTGGATTTGTTGGAGATAGGATTTATGTGTGTTGTTTCATTTTTAGTACATAGTTTGTGAGCATGCATTGTATTGTTTGAAAGATATGCTTCATTTGCTTCAAAAAAAAATTAGAAAATTGTGAAATGTAAGAATCTAAAAAAATTGTGATAAATTACAACATGGCAAACATGTGATAAATTATCTAAGTATTATAACAATGCATAATTATAGAAGTAACTAAAGTAATCTTAAATATAATTATATGAAGAATAATATAAATATTTATAATAATAATATTTATATAATATTAATTACATACCCAACATTATAATAGTTAAAAAAAACATAAAACTATTAAACTTCTCCGTACTTAGCCAGTTTTTCAACATGACCAACCTATACATCCTACTTCCCACTTTCTGATTTACTCCTAAAAGAACGCATTGGGGAACTCTTGTTCGGAAGTGGACCGATTTTCTTTAAAAAGAACAAATGAAGTGGAGAAGTGGTCACTTCATGGGCCTTTCACTTACAGTGAAAAGAACACAACGGGTCTTATTTTTCCATCACTTCGGGCCACTTCGGGAAGTGCTACTTCGGTCTCACTTCGGGGAAGTACCACCTTCGGGGGAAAGAATGCCCCATAAAGTGAGTGGGTACCGACTTCTCCATTTCTTATGTTCATTTTTTAGGAAGTGGGATCACTTCGGACTACACTTCAGTAGGGTGTTGTTTTTCATAAAAATGAGGGAAGTCAGAAGTCATATAAATGTTTATATACATTTAATTTTAATTATCTTCTAATTGTTTAGTACAATTTAACTGTAAATTAAGAAAAATTTCATTTCAAAATATTGTTTTATTTTAAAAATAATTATATATTGAGTGCCTATTATGGATAGCTTTTTCTCAATAAATATTATTTGAAAGTTATGAATAAAACAAGCCATTAACTTTAGATTATGAATAAAACAAGATGTTTGCATGCTCCATAGAGCTTGATCTTTGTATGCTTCTCTAGCCCTTTCAATTTGATCTGGCACACCATGGATGTCTAGCGTCTCATACTCCTTGCAGACGACATCCTCCACCCCTTTCTCCGGTGCTTGGCTGATGCTCTGAGGTTCTGCAACAACTTTGTAATGAATTCAATGAACACAAGACCTTTGCTTTGTATGTATATACATTTGAGTGAAAGAATGAATTTAATGAGGTGCATGGTGATGATTTGTTGTGTGGAATTACCAAGGAAATTAGAGGCATCTGGACATGGATGACCCAAACATTGTCAATAAGACAATCTTTTCAGTGAATTATTGAACCTCATTTCACATATCAAACCTGTGTGAAATGAACAACAAGACAATCACGAACAAGACAAGTTGTTGTGTGAGATGAACAAATTGAATAACCACAATTCATTCAATCATTCACATATCAAACCTGCCTACAACACTTCACATACAACAATTCACGTACAACAAATCACATATCAACAAGACAACTATCATCAAGTTATTCAAGACACAACCACACCTCAAATTAGACAATCCCATTACAAAGTAAACATAAATGTATTTAACAGTCCATCCAACGCATTTAACCCATTCACTGATGGGAAGCTTTTCTTTCAGCAATAAAGCGGACCAACAACATCTTGCGGAGAGATGGTTTCCTCATGTAGAAATCTTCTACAAGATCTCTATTGGCGCATAAAGTTACGTACACATGACTCCATTTAAATGATCGATCCTGCAGTCAAGGTTATCCAACACAATAGCTGTGACACCCCGAATTTTCTAAATAAATAAATCAGAAAATTCTCAAAAATTAATGGGATTAATTAGCATAGAAAATAAATTAATTATTTTAAAGCTCAATTAAAGGAAAATCGAGAATTAAAGAATTTAAATCCAGCCTCGCAACTATTGTGCCCAGAGAAGGCCATATTGGGTCAGGCCACTTTCACTTGGAATACTTGAAGGTGGATGGATAGGATAACCTCGGTTAATTAATTGACTTATTTATTAAGTGTTAATTAATCAAGATTAATTAAGCTGGAGATACTAGATGAAAATTAGAGTCTAGATAAAGTAGACCCGGTCAGGTCAAAAGTAGATAATATCATATATGGTCTGGAGTGAGACAGACCCCGTGATGTCATAGTGCGTCCGTGCCACTGGAATCATTGACTCGGAATTTCCGAATCTGTGTCGATGAATTATTGAAGAGATAATACTGATTAAAGGCAATGGACATAAAGTGGGAAGATAAATTAAATTAATTAAAAATATTTAGGGAAGATAACTTAAAATAATTAAAGGGTTAGAGATAAGTTAAAATAATAAATTAAATAATAAAATGAAATATGATAAAGTATATATATACCTATGTTCACAGACCTAAGTTAGAATTGAAATCAAAATCTAATTTGAGAAAAGAGGGATCGTGCCCTAGCCTCTTTCTCCTCCAACGCCGGCGACTCCTCTACTTGCTCCCGTCGCAGTTTGGAGCCAACCCTACCCGTGTGCCGCCCTCCTCCGACCCGCGAGCACCGCCCGACGGTTCGCCCCGAGCCGCACACCAGCACCCCCGCGCGAGCGGCCTCCGACCGCCCCCTGCCTGGCCGGGATCGCGACACCCACTTGACGTCGGCACCGCCCGCCGCCTGCCTGGCCCCGCGCCCAGCCGACGCCGGCCTTGCATGCGCCATTTCTGCCTCGCCCGACCGCCGCTCAGATGCCCGGCTCTAACCAGCTACAACCTCGTCCGCCTCGTTGTCCATCCACGCCACACTGGCAAGCAGCTACACAGCTAGGCCCTCTTTCTTCTCCGACAAGCTTTCATTCCTCTTGTGAGTTGGAATTTGGGGGAAAACCCTATATTGTTTTCATGATTTAGGGCATGGGTTAAATTGGGGTTGATTGCTTGAACATTTGAGGGGATTCTTGGGGGAGGGTTGTGGAAGTGAACATGAAGTTGATTGTGTTATTCGAGCTGTGAAATGAGGAAGATTAGGGGGAAATTGAAGTATATAATCATGTGTAGAGACATGTTGAATGTTTAATTAAGTTCATGTTGATAAATATGAATATTTGTATAATTTTCGGGGTCCTATAAATAGGAGAGGAGCCCTATTAGTTTCCATGTTAGCATGCCTACTTGTTTCATGCTTTAGATTAATTGAATTGGGTAAATTGATCATGTTAAGGGACATGTTAGGATGTTATAAACATGAGTTGAGATAAATTGGACAAGTCGTACATTTATCGTAGTTCTAAACGATAGAACTAAAGTTATGAAAATATGAATCTTGTATTTATCTAGTTATTGTGATTATGATTCCTAGGAAAAAGAAAAGGTCCCACGGGAGCTGCGGACGGACCAATTCAATCCTAGAACTTAGCAAGGACTTCATATTAGTGGACATCTCTGCAAATACTATTTTATGCATGTATTTATTGTGGTTCGGTTTTACCATATTTCATATGAGTTTTAGATCGGTTTGTGGATGCTGATGGATTTCATTGCTATGTTAATATAGTGATTTCATGTTTGTTATTGCTATATTTTTGAAATAGCATAAGTGATGTTAAAGTGAAACCTTAATTGGTAGAAATTGATTATTATATGTATCATATGCCGTACCTTAGTTAGATATGTATGAAGGATCCAGCTGGGCTCTGGAGAGAGCCAAAATATGAAGTGTTTTATATCGGGTTAAGGAAGAGATTTGTTCTAAGTCATCTTTCTTAAAATAAAATTTTTGCGAACTTCGTTTTTCAAATAAAACCCTTTCCTGACTACTGTTAGTGCCCGTATCGGATGCGGGATGCACACTTGACCGCACATTTACTATATACCATTGGTCGTCAAGTTCCGGGCTCATGTACTGTATACCGCTGTCCCGATCATCATGATCATGTAATGTATACCGTCGTTCCACTGATGGTTGTTGGAGTCCTTCCTGAGACATTCGAACTAGGGGTGCATGCTTGTATGATACAAGGCCATTGCATATACATGATTATTATATTCATGTGATGATTTGAGATTACATATTATCTTATTTTGGGTTTTCTGATTGGCATAGCATGTTCATCCTGATTTAAGATAATATGTAAATTTTCATTGATTTGTATTTGAATATGTACATATACTATCATATTAGTACCGGATTTATGTCGAGACACAAGTATGTATAATACCTGACAGATTTGTCTATACCCACTGATCTCGTGTAGCTCATCCCTCTGCTATTATGTTTTTACCTTGCAAGATCTGGACAGTCATCGTGTGAGGGTTGATGTCTAGCTTGGCTCTGGCGTACCTTTATTTTTATGTGTTCCTGATTTGTATGAGACTTCATACTATTAGACTTCCCGGTATTGTATTTGAGGCCGTTGTTGCCCAAGACTTATTATGTTGTATTTCTGTATGACATTGGTCTGGTTCAGACTTCATGTGTGTAACAGGACGTGTTTTATAGAGTTTTGAGTATTTGAAGTAAGTACTTGTCTTATTTTATATAGCCTTAGGCACAGGATATCCTCCTGACCTGGCTGGTGTGACATCTATCTCAATAAAGAGATGGGTGTTATAGTAGCCTCGCCATTCACCTTCAAAGCATGACCGTTACTGGTTCTCCTTGTTGGTTATTGGTATTAGATGGTTCAGTATCCATGTCATCACCAGCAGCTACATTAGTGCCTTCTACCACGCTGTCTTCACTACCAAACTGGTGGAAGATCGTTCGTACGTACTCACCTGTTGTATAATCATCCCCACAGACAAGTCGCAAGTCATCATAAGGGGAATAGGCTTGTTCAATAGTTCCTTAGCTTTGGGATAAGCCTACAAAGACATAGAGCATTATAAATCAATTTCAAATAATAATTGAGTTAAAATACGCACATGCTTGTAGACAACTGTGAATGACCTCTCTGAACTACTAGAATGCACACATACACTAGAATTAATAATACCAGAAGGCAACAAAAAAACAAAATTTCAGTATAAAAGAATAGTTAGCCGCAAATCCAAATTGCAATGCATCTGTGCATCTATGTATTGAATTACAAGATTTGCAATGCATCTGTGCAATGGAAATTTGGAAAAACTTTAGAACTCCCTCACTAAACAAATCCAAATTGCAATACATATGTACGTTGAATTACAAGATTTGCACCATAAATACATTAATACCGTTCTCTTCTATTAGCAAACACCCCAAAGAACATTGTCATATGAAGCAAACATATGATGTGGGACTAATATCCTAACAATAGAAGAGCAAATTATGTAAACTACAACTTACGTTTACCTTTGGGAAGGTCAGATTCAAATTGTGAGAGGAATAACTTGTTGATGAGTAACAGTAAGTCTAATATAACAAAAGAAATTGACAAAGCTAGAAAATAAATAAATTAATAGAGCATTATAAGACATAAATAAGAGCTTAACAAATTGGGCTTTGTATCCATTCAAGCCTGTACAAAGCAAGGACCTTAACCAAATTAGGGTTAAGCGAGAAAACTCTAAATCTGTATGCAACACTAGCTTATTTATCAAATAAAACTCATTAAAAAGTTAATTACCCCAATAATTGTTGTCAAATGGAGACAAGGCTCCACAATATATAAAGGCCATAAACAATATGAAGTTGTTGAGTAACAAAGAGTCCAATATGGCAAAGACTGGTGAATAGAACATCATTGTCGAAAATTTAGAACACAATTCAAAGTTGCAAAACAATGCACAAAAAGTATGAGTTTTCACAAGTTGAGTAGCAGTGACTGCATTACTATCAAGCATCATCCATGCGAAAAAAATTAAAAGAATGAAAATAATAGTCTTACCTCGACATATGTGCAATAGGCATCATCTTCTAGTACTATTATTTTCAACTCCTCATTCCAACCGACGCCACTAAGACCGAGTACCTTCTTGATCTCCTGGTATTTCTGCTTCATAGTGCGCATGTGGTTTTCCACATTATCTGCATCCATGGAAGCAGCTGGGAAATTGTTGATTACAATGTTTCTAACCTCTATGAACACCTGACCCTTGAAAGACTTGTCTACCTTCAACCTGGCTTTCTCCATCTCCGCAAGGCAGGAGATCAAACCATCGTCAATCTCTTGTTAGGTGTTCCTTTATGCTTTTGGTCTGTTGATGTTGAAGATGCACCTGACATTTTTCCTGTCATATTACATCAAAGAAAGCATTAGAAAACAATAATCCATTCACAATATGAAAAAAAATTTCTGCATGACATTCACAAATATTTATATAAGAAAAATAATCCTCGTCCCAATCCCGTTAGAACGGGAATTTTAATCTTAACAAAATTAATTCATGCATTTTAATCTTGATCGAATCAAGATTTAATAGATAGACGAACAAATATGATATTATCTGGTCAAATCCCAAGGTGGGCCAAGGAAACAAATCTCGAGGCGATCTCAATTCTCATGGTAGCCCGAGAATATACAATGTCAAGGCAATAAAAATTAAATCTAAAATAAGATTTAAATTCAAATTTTTTATCGGTAACGAGATTACATCATCTCATGACGATTAAAATAAAAATTTAAAATTCTTGCTCTTTATCATTATAGTTTGGATATTTCACCTACTATAAGTGATTTAGATTAAAAATTAAATTTCACCACTATAATATCTCATGACGATTAAAACTTAAAAATTTAATCTCATACGAAATTACACTTTTCCCCTAATGATTTAAGGCTTTCTATACCTAATCTAAATTATTTAATGATGATTAAAACTCAAATTAAAAGTTTGATCTTATCACTTGAAAGGCTATAAATAGGGGAAAGAAACCAAAAAAAAGAAGAATCAAAGAGAGATTTTGAGAGAAAAGAGAGAGCAAAAAGCTAAATATATAAAATGTATTTTTCTCACTCTTGCCGGTGAATTCTAAGATACCTTGGGTATAATTCCCACGGTAGCATACTTATGTGTGCTATGGCACACAATTTTGTATAACTTGCACACAACATTGTATTTTTTGTATATGTGCGATGGCACACAATTTGTATACCTTCGCACACAAAGGTAACCCAAGGCAACATTGTTGCAAGGTATCTTAGAACGCACCCACTCTTGCCTCCCAATAACATCATCCAAAAATTATATCCTCCCCCCTTCCCCTCAACGTTGCTGCCTTCTCCGAGCCGCTTTGATCTCACCACGGCCAGTGACGGGCACCACCACGGAGCGCGGTGGTGACATCTCCAAGCTGTCTCACCGTCGCCGTTGCCTATGACGAGCACTACCTCGGAGCATGGTGGTGCTGTCGCCGATCTTCCCAATCTCGCCGTTATCAACAACGGGCACCACCTCAGAGCGCGGTGGTGATGTCGCCAAGCTGTTTCGCCGTCATCGTTGCCTACGACAGGCACCACCCCAGAGCGTGTTGGTACCGTCACCGATCTTCCCAATCTCGCTGCTGTCAACGACGGGCACCACCCCAAGCACGGTGGTGCCATCTCCAAGCTATCCGCCATCGTCACTGAGCCCTTCTTTCTCCTTGGGCACCTTCATTATCGCCAATCTGCTCCGATCTTACCGCTGTCAACGACGGGCACCACCCCGGAGCGCGGTGGTGCCCTTGCCAAGCCTTCACCCTTGGGCGCCATCTCCATCACCAAGCCGTCCCTATCCTGAAGCCTCCAAAGACGGACACCACCCCGGGGCGCAGTGGTGTCGCCGCTGGTGCTGTTGATGGATCTCGTCGTTGATTCGAAGAGGATCCTGTCCAAATCGAATTCATAGCGATGCCCGCCTTGCATAAAGCTATTTCGCTGAATTGTAGCGCTTTCAGGACAAAGTTCATTCTGTTGTGACCTCATTCTCAGTGAAATATGAAAATCAAATTACACAACTTGTTGGAGATGTGAATCATGGTGGCTTCATTGAGGAGCAAACTCTACAGTCAAACAAATAATCAAAGAGCTATATGATGATGATAATAAGCTGTAAACATGGTAATGGATGAGAAGATATAACAATGGAGGGATTGCATGAACTATGAGAAGCAAGAAGCATAGAAGGAAGCATGGAAAAGATGATGTGAATTACAGTGATAAAGCTGCACCCTTTTCTTGAATTAATTTTGTGATTTCTCTCTTAAAGAAGCTTCTCAAAAGGGGAAATAGTTCCTATTGTATTCTCCAAAGCCCCTTTTGAAAGCACGATGCAAAAGTTTTCTAATATAGGAAATGCATATAAGATGTTTGATAAAATGTTCCAAAGAAATCTTAAACTACAATGGCTTGTTTTGAGATGCTGGGCATTACTATGAAGGGTTGCTCAATATTTCCAAACAACTTCCAAATACACAAATCAAACCTGTTAGCATAAAAAGTTTTGGGATAAAAGCTTATGTTTCAAATAAAGATGGGAATTGCATGACATGTTTAATGTCTTTGAAGAAAGCCACTATGATTCCAACAAACTAAGAAGCTTAGGAAGGCAATTGAAATAGAGATAAATAAGCGATAATATGATGATAAAGATGCTACGCTAGGAATGAATTTTGTAAAAAGAGAGGGGATGTAGTTTCATTAAGACTACTGCAATTCCATGAGAGGAAGGAAGGACAATACAAAGTTACGAATATTGGATTGCCCATGAGGTGAAAATCTTGTCAATCATCAAAGAAAACTAATGAGGAGATTTTTTTATGTGATTTCGACCGAATCTGGTTGCAAGTAGATGATTTGTTAAGCTTTTCTGTAATTTCTATGAGAATTGATTCTTTGAGGACTTCTCCTTTGATCCATGATCCTGGGGAGCTTAATGGAGCATAAGTGTTCTTATATAAAGAAATTTTTTTGGATTGATCAACTTGGTTCAATAGAATTAATTCTGATTAGGAACTCTTTGCATTACTAAATGAGGTATATTAAAAAAAAAGAATGGCTGAAAAAAAAATGAAGTGCTTAAATACACATATATACATTGTGAGAGAGTAAATAATTCATATTACTTATGGAGTCAGGTGGCCCATATGCTTACCAATTCATTTATGAAACTATGCATTGTATTTTCAATACTAAAGAATAAATGCAAAGGGTTATATAATTTGATAAGTAATAATTAACTATTCATCCCTTGAATAGTGCCCAAATTGTTTCTTTATTCTTGAATGCTTGGTTGAATTCATGAGTCTATTGGATGTTTTAATATAAGTGAATCCCTCTATGTTGCAACAGCCCGGAGGGGTTTTTATAGTCCACATGGGGAAGAAGAGAACGCCTCCCCTTATGTAGACCATCTCCAATAGAGAGGATTATGAATACACCGGGAACTCGGGTATTAAGGAGAGCGAGTCCTTTAGACGTATTATTCCCATAATCCTTCCAAGACTTAGGTTCCCTAGAACATCATCGGTAAGGGCACTAGGATTAGTAATTCACCTCGAGAGAGGGAATGAAAGCACCGTAGGAACCCTTGGCCAAGAACTAACCAAGTGTCAAGATAAAGAGCATCAATCATCCATCCTTTAGAAGTCCAAGGGGGATTCAATTATCCGAGCATCCCCCTTTTATGATTGTTTGATCTCAAGAACAAATTGATTTCCTTGTTTGCTTCTACAATTTCTTAGTTTAAAGTTTAGTATAATCACTCACATTTCGGATCGACTAGATAGTAGATGAGTAGTGGGTACTAGTACTTCCATCTCCCTGAGGATCTGTAACCCGACCTTTGAGTCCACTATTATTACTTGATTACGACCCGTACACTTGCGGTTACATCGCATCAACATCCATAGTGTTAATGATGATTTAACATGAGTAGAGAAGTATGGATGTACTTAAACATGTCTATGGCTCTAGTATTGATTTCTATTATTATTATAATTCTAGGAAAAGAAAAAGGTCCTGCGGGAACAGCAAAAGGGTTGAGTCAGCCTTAAGCTCAGTGAAGGACTTCATGGGAGTGATTACACTATACTTGGTATTTCATGATCGGGTTTTGGTTCATGTGAGGTTTATATTTCAGTTTGTGATTACCGATGATTTTACCGCTATTTTAGTTTAGTGGTTTTCATGTTGTTATATGCTATGTGATTTTAAAAGCATGATTAAACATAAGAGAAAACTGAAATGGTAAAGATTGTTATATGAGTAATGTAGGCCGCACCCTAGTTAGAAGTATATGAATGATCCAACGGGGCTCAGGATAAAGCCCAGAAAAGAGGTATTCGATATCGGGTCAGGGAAGGGATTTGTTTTTAAATCGTAGTCTTTCAAATAAATGTTTTTCAAAAATCTTTTTTCATATGAAACCCTTCCCGACTTTTGAGTGCCCTTATCGAGTATGAGATGCATGCTTGATGACGGTACAGGTTCAGTAGATTGGTATGACACTAGTCCTCGGGCCCAGGACAGGTTCAGTAGAGTTGTATACCACTGTCTATAGATCAGGATTGGTTAGAGTTGTATACTACTAATGATAACTGGAGTTCATTGTGAGATATTCGAACTAGGGGTGCATGCTTATACGATACGAGGCCATTACATATTCATGATCATGATATTCTGTTTGTTGAATGATATTGCAAAAGTGTTTTATATCAGGATTTCTAAAATGCTTGGCATGTTAACTTAATAAGAAGATAATGCATATGATTAGCATTATTTCAGCACTCATATTATTTAAGTACATACACATGTACTTCCTTGTATAGTGATTCTCACTCCAGTGAAATGTGCAGGTGAACAGGGTTAAGTAGTCCTGTAGATGGCTCTGGCGAACCCTAGTTTTTATTTGTGTTAAGAAAAGACTTATTATGTATTTATGACTTCCGCTGTATTTGGGGCCACGTTGTCAAGACATTATGAGTGTTATACTTAAGTTTGGATTTATTATGTTTGATTATCTATTTTAAACAGGTTGAGTTTTTAGTAATTTGAGAGTTTGGATTATATCCTTTGTAATAGTCATACTATTTATGATTTTCCTTAGTTATGTTTAAGTTAATTAATCCGCCATTCATGGTATTAAGTGTGGTTAAATGTGGATTATAAACGCAAAGTTGGCACCTCAAGGGTTGAAACAAAGTAGGACTTGCAAGTAAATGTTTTAAAGATAAGAGTTGGAATAAATAATGAAAAGAAATTGTTCAAATGAGTAAAACTTGAAGATTATAAAATTGATAAGTGTTCATTTGAGCATAATTTTATACTATATTCCTATATGCTTGCATGTAATTGTGAAGACTTTTTTCCAACCGATACTCAAAATGTATTTATTTTCATCAACAGGGCATGATATAAGAACCCCGGAGGAAAGAAAGCATTTCGAGAGAAACCGGGATCCCAGAGCACCTAAAAGGGCCTATATGGGCAATAATACGGGCTGACATACGGCCGTATATTGGCTCTTGAAGGGAATACGGGTTAGTATATGGCCTGTATGATAACTGGTATGATGATTGGCCTGTATACGGGCCCGTATGAAGGTGGCTGGCCCATATACGGGCTGACATACGCCCGTATACGGGCCCGTACATCGTCAATTTGGGCGAATCTACAGATCTTGAAGGGGGCAAATGGGTAAATCTTACCCTTAAAACCCTAGGGATATAAAAGCCAACGAAAAGGAGGGTTTTAAGAGAGGAGCTTGGGGAGAAATAGGTGAATCTTGGGGGAAAGCTTGGAGGTCTTCACCTAGGAGCTATTGGAGCAAGAGGAGGAGAAACCTTTGGAAGAAGATCAAGAAGCCATCAACGGTGATTTCATTGGATTTACCTACTATGTCTTCTTTGATTGCTTTCATCTTTGTTTTGGATTGTTGCCCTCCTACCATGGAGGGCTAATTTTGTAGATGCTTGGATGATTGATGAACCCTTGGACATAATTTAATTAATGTTGGTTTTCTATTCTTGAATGCTTGGTTATATTCATTGAGTCTATTGGATGTTTTAATGTGAGTGAATCCCTCTACGTTGCGAGAGCCCAGAGAGATTCTCATAATCCATATGGGGGAAGAAGCGAACGCCTCCCCATGTGTAGACCATCTCCAATGGAGGGGATTGTGAGTATACCGGGAACCCGAGTACTAAGGAGAGCGAGTCCTTTAGATGAATTATTCCCATAATCCTTCCAAGAAATAGGTTCAAGAACATAATCGGTAAGGGCACTAGGATTAGTAACTCACCTCGGGATGAGGGAGTGAAAGCACGATCGGAACCCTTGACCAAGAATTAACCAAGTGTCGAGATAGAGAATAACATTCATCCTTTAGAAGTCCAAGGGGGATTCAATTGTCCGAGCATTCCCTTTTTATGATTGTTTGACCTTAAGAGCAACCCGATTCCTTTGTTCATGATTTCAATTTGATTAGTTTAGAATTAGTATAATCAACCACCCTAGACCGACTAATTAGTAGAAGAATAGTGGGTACTAGTACTTCCATCTCCCTGCGGATCGATAACCTGACTTTCACGTCCACTTTATTACTTGTGACGACCTGTACACTTGCAGTTGTATCGCATAAAGTTTTTGGCGTCGTTGCAAGGGAGAATTGGATTACTAGGAAAGCTAAGAATTTACTACTTTAGTCATTTTGTTTTTATCTCGTTACTCTCTTACTTTGTTTTGTTTTTCATTTCATTGAAATTCTTGATAATAATCTTCAATTCTTGAATATATTGCGAGGGAGCCACATAGTTATATCCAGGAGCGAACTGTTAAAAAAACTGGAGGCACTAGATCGGTGGATTGTAGAAAAACTAGCTAATCAATCCACGAATTCATCACAGGAACAGTTGATGGAAACCATCCCATTTGAGGAAGTATATGCCTTATGGGGATTAGAGACTAGCCCGATATCAGGAGAGACATCTCAAGAAGGATCATATGATGAAGATGCACCGTACAATCACGACCTTTTAATGGAATTCCTAAATAGACAGAATGAAGTCCTTTTGCATTCAAAGGGATTAGCCAAGGAAGAGAATTCAAATCACGATCGAGCAGCCATGAACATCGACCTCATACAAGATGCGAAACACAATGATACACCCTCAGATTCAGAAGAAGAGTCCATCATAGAATCAGAGGTAGAATTGCAAGAACTGGATGAGAACTTGAAGAAGTTAAAACCATCAGTAGTTGAGCCCCCACAGTTGGTGTTGAAAGAATTACCTAGTTATCTTGAGTATACGCCTTTTTAGCCGAAGACTCAAAGCTCTCGGTCATCATTGCATCTAATCTGACAAGCTCACAGAAGGGGAAGCTACTACAAGTCCTTAGGAGACACAAGAGGGTCATAGCAAGGAAAATATCCAACATGAAAGGGATCGGCCCATCATTCTGGACCCATAAGCTTCTTATGGAGGACAACTACCGACCCTCTATCCAACCTCAAAGAAGGCTAAACCCAAATATGCAGGAGGTGGTCAAGTCAGAAGTGCTCAAGGTCTTGGATGTCAGAGTCATTTATCCCATCTTCAACAGCGCAAGGGTGAGTCCCGTCCAAGTGGTACCAAAAAAGGGAGGGATATGAGAAGGATGAATTAATCCCTACAAGAACTGTTACCTGTTGGAGAGTATGTATTGACTATAGGAAGTTGAATGATGCCGCAAGGAAGGATCATTTCCCCCTACCATTTATTGATCAAATGCTTGAGAGATTAGCCGAACATTCCTATTATTGTTTCTTAGACGGCTTTTCTGGGTACTTCCAAATTCCCATTGCTCCCGAAGATCAAGAGAAGACCACATTCACCTGTCCATACGACACTTTTGCCTACCGCCGTATTCCTTTTGGGTTGTGCGATGCACCGGCCACTTTTCAACGATGTATGCTAGCTATCTTCGAAGACTTTGTGGAGAACATTATGGAGGTATTTATAGATAACTTCTCGGTCTTTGGAGACTCATTTGAGTTTTGCCTCGCAAACCTAGAGAAAGTGTTAATTAGATGTGAAGAAACCAATTTGGTGATGCGCTAGAAGAAATGTCATTTCATGGTACAAGAAGGCGTTGTTTTGGGTCACAAAATCTCGAACAAGGCTATTGAGGTGGATAAAGCAAAGGTTGACACCATCTAAAAGCTACCTCCACCAACTTCAGTGAAAGCCATCAGAAGTTTTTTGGGGCATACCGGGTTCTATAGGAGATTTATAAAGGACTTCTCCAAAATAGCCAAACCATTGACCAAATTGCTAGAAAAAGATGCCCCCTTTGAGTTTGATGAAGGATACCGAGCGGCCTTCACTATCTTGAAGGAGAAACTTGTACAAGCCTCGATCATGACTACCCCAGATTGGAACCTCCCATTTGAGCTCATGTACGATGCAAGTGATCATGCAGTCGGTGCAGTTTTGGGACAATGAAAGAACAAACTTTTCCAACCGATCTATTATGCCAGCAAGACTTTGACGGATGCCCAAGCAAATTACACCACTACGGAAAAGGAGCTTCTTGCTATAATGTTCGCATTTGATAAGTTCCGACCTTACTTGGTACTTTCCAAGGTTGTAGTCTACACTGATCACTCAGCACTACGCTATCTCATGACTAAACCAGACGCCAAACCAAGATTGATCGGTTGGGTACTTGTTCCAAGAATTTGATTTGGAGATAAAGGATAAACGAGGTGCCGAGATTCTAGCCGCCGATCACTTATCCGGATTGGAAAACCCAAATAGAGACTTGTTGAAGGAGAGGGACATCAAGGAAGAGTTCCCGGAGGAGTACTTATACAACCTTCAAGTGATACAAGGGCAAACACCGGTGATGAGTGAGGAGAAGGATACACCCTGGTTCGCCGATATTGCAAATTATCTAGTTGTTGGATCCCTTCCAAGGGCCTACAACTATTCACAAAAAAAGAAGTTTTTCGCGGAACTGAAATACTATACATGGGATGATCCTTACCTATTCCGCATTTGTGCCGATCAAGTCATAAGGAGGTGTGTCTCGAAGGAAGAAGGGTTAAGAATTCTGGAGCATTGTCACGCAGGACCTGCAGGTGGGCACTACAGTGCAAATAAAACAGCAAGGAAGATTCTCGATGCGGGGTTTTACTGGCCAACCTTATTCCATGATGCATAGGGATATGTTCAATCGTGTGATAGGTGTCAACGATTTGGCAATATATCTAAGCGAGATGAGATGCCACAGAGCTCGGTTCAAGTGTGCGAAGTATTTGATGTTTGGGGAATTGATTTTATGGGTCCTTTCCCAACCTCTCGCAGAAACAAATTTATCTTGATGGCGGTAGATTATGTTTCGAAGTGGGTAGAAGCACAAGCCCTACCAACTAGTGATGCAAGGGGAGTCATTGGGTTCCTCAAGAAATTATTTTCTCATTTTGGCACTCCACGAGCCATCATTAGTGATCGGGGAACACATTTTTGTAATGCTCAATTCACAAAAATCCTAAAGGGATACAATGTCGTCCACCACACTTCTACACCATATCACCCTCAAACAAGCGGGCAAGTGGAAGTATCTAACAGACAACTGAAGACAATCCTTAAAAGAACAGTTGCACAGAGTAGAAAGGATTGGGCAGACAAACTGGATGATGCACTCTGGGCTTATCGTAGTGCATACAAGGCGCCGATAGGTAGTACTCCCTACAGGTTTGTTTACGGTAAAGTATGTCATCTACCGGTCGAGCTTGAGCACAAAGCTTATTGGGCAACCAAATTCTTGAATTTTGATACCTCACTCGTAGGCACTGAACGAAAATTTCAGTTAGATGAACTCGAAGAATGGAGATTATTTGCATATGAAAATTCAAGATTATACAAAGAACAGATCAAAAAGCGCCATGATCAAGCACTAAAGCATCATAAACAATTCAAGAAAGGGGACCAGGTACTACTATTCAACTCAAGACTTAAAGTTTTTCCAGGAAAGCTATGGTCCAGGTGGTCCGAACCTTTAACTGTCACCAAAGCTCACCCTCACGGAGCTGTAGAGATTCATCACCATGATCGGGGTACATTCAAGGTTAACGGCCATCGGCTCAAACCATACCATTATCAATGCTTTAAGGGAGTAGCCAATGAAAGCTTCAAGGTATTTGAACCCCCATGAGGTAAGGTAAAGGTACGTCAAGCTAGTGACGTTAAATAAGCGCTTCTTGGGAAGCAACCCAAGCTCTTGAAAATCTTTTTCTTTCTTTTTAGTTGCAAGCTTCTTTAGTTAGATTGTGTGTTTGGAATAAATGATTGAGATGTATCATGTCCATTTCTATGATATCTTGTATCATCCTGTTGGTTGTCAATCCATTCATAGCCCTAGAATACATGATTGTCATTAGGGAGCACGAGGAGTGTTCGAATGGTATCCTGGATTAGCTGCATAAGCCAAACCCAGGCCCATACGGGGAACCATACGGCCTTCCATACGGCCGTATGGAGCCTCCAGTAGGGTATATGGGCTGTTATACAGCTTGTATACATGACAGTATGACACATCCAGTGCCATATACGGGTTGTTATACAGCCCGTATATGAGCCCGTATACAGCCAAGTTTGGGGCATTTTAAAGGGCAACTCTTTCACTCCTTTTTCAAGTCCTAGCGGCCCCACTCCTTCTCCACAGAAATCCGAAACCTCTCCTCGCCGAGGCGATCTCCTTCTTTGTAATCCCCCAAAAATTTTCACGATTTAATAAATTATTTTCTGGAGAAAACCACAGAGATTAATTAGCACATAAAAGACATTAAACACTTAAACAACCAAATTAAGGAAAATTAAGAGTTTATGAAACTAAAATCCGAACTCGCAACAATTTGGGCCGAGAAGGCCGTATTGGGCCAGGCCAAATTGGACATGAAATAGCCGGAGGTAGACTAGAGAGATTAATTACGGTTTATTAATTGGGAGAATTATAGGTGTTAATCGATCTCAATTATTGGTGGAAAATACGGGACAAAATATGAGTTCCGATAAAGTATAACTGGCGGGTCAAAAGCCGGAAGACCGGGATCTCGGTTGGGTATGTAATCGCGACCCGTGAGGTTACAGTAGGGTCCGTGACCACCAAAAGGACATAAAGAGGACTTAATCAAATAAAAGAATAAAAGAAAATAGTAAAGTCATCATCACCACCCGTGAGAAGTGGATCTGGTCGGGAGGGCGTGAACGCCCGTGTTCAAACAATAAAAGATTCTATAATAATTAATTCAAATATCTTCACTTTATTAAAGTAACTTTAAGCCTTGTTTTATAAAGGACAGAGAGAGAGAGAAGAGGGGATCTGATTCCCTCTCCCTCCCGATCTCTCTCCTTCAGCTCACGCCCGGCCGGCCGACGAGAGCAGACCGGCCAGCACCGCCGCCGCCTTATAAGCACGCGCGCAGCGCGAGCTCGGCGCTGCCACCGCCCGAGCAGAGGTAGCCGCACCGCCCCTTGCTCCTACTCACGGCCAGCCTTGCACCTGCACGGGTCATCGATGATCTTCACAGCCGCCCCAACTCCGGCCGCGATCTCGGCCTATAGCACTGCCCACGCCGCCGGATTCGCAGCCTCGTCACCCCTGCAGTGAGCTCGCGTGCGGTTCCCCTCCGTGGCCTGCGAGGTGCTGAGCACCATCCTTTTCCTCCCTGCACAGAGCCCTTCCCCTCTTTCAAGTGCTTGGGCAGTCTAGATCTGGTAGTCGTTTCTCCACTAACGGTAATCCGAAGACTTGTGAAATCGGTGAACTTGAATTGGATATTGACAATAGTTGCATGAATTGAATTGATTTGGGGAAGGGATTAGAAGATCAGTGAGATGGTTAAGACGGGGATTAATTAGTCGATGAATGGGTTTAGGGATGCATGGGTGAAGATATTTATTCATTGATTAAATTCATGTTGTTAAATGCGAATGATTGGATATTTTCGGGGCCCTCCAAATAGAGGAGGTGCTGCCGAATTTTCGTAGAAAATCTTAGGTATTTTTAGTTGATTAACCTTTCATGATCATGCGTAACACTCGATTTCTTTGAACATGATAGTAGTTATTCGATAGTTAACAATAATTGGAGTTAATTCTTCCAAGTAAGGGCTAGTTCGTATTATCATTTTATACAAATACGAATTTATGCTAAGAGAATCATGCTTTAGTTGATTAATGGAGTTATTGTGCTTTAATGGTATAGAATGAGAATGTCTTAAGAATACGATTTCTGTATTCCTAAAGAAATCCGTATTTTTATTTAAGGACAAGAGAAGAGCAAGAGCAAGGCCGCTGTTGTGGAAGGACCTAGCCCGCCATAGGAGCCACCAAGACTAAGTTGAGGGAACACAACTGTAAATCTTCGCATTTTATTGTATTTCGATCGAATTGATATTTGGGATTTCATGTTATGAAATCGTTATGATTTTCATGAAATGCTTTTCAGTTTTCAAGTATGAATTGCCGATTTATTCGAAGTTTGAATCTATGTTGAAAAGCATGTGAAAACATCACACATATTTAGATATTGCCATGATAGACATATTAGTGCATTGCATCATACTTGAATACATGCTTGTGCCAGACGTGGCTCTACGATAGAGCCAAAGAGTACGTTACTAGGTAGGGAAGGGGTGGTTTATATAACTCTGTTTTTAACTGTCCAACTATCTGTTTTCAAACCCTTCTGATTTCAAGAAAACAAAACCCTCTTCCCGTACTCTTCGAGTGCTTAGTATACGTATATACTCATATAACTCATAGCCGATGAGTTGATCCGACCGGAAAGATACTGAGTGTTGGTTTATTCCACTCTGGCGCCGCTGTATGAGAGTAGAGGTGTAGATGATACTAATATGATAGATAATGAGAAATTGATTCCACAGCTTGTCACCCCATGGTTGTTGATACGGTCCAACCTGGGAGGACCTTGACTTGTGTGGAATTGATCTATTTCCAGGACGAGGAGTTGTTTCCATAGCTTGTCACCCCATGGTTGTTGATACGGTCCAACCTTGGAGGACCTTGACTTGTGCGGAATTCATCTTCCGTTCTGATGATGATAAAAGATTAAAGAAATGCATAAGTGTATATCTTTTGATTTAAATGAATATTACCATGATTTTTATCATGTTCAGCATGTTGCTTTACATGTTTTAAGTATCATTTGGTTTTGGTATTTCGCCTTTCGATATTTCTATTATTTAAAATTGAAAGTATACAGGTATGTTAATCCTGATAGTAGTGTTAAAACCTCACTAAGCTCCTGTAGCTCACCTTGTTGTTATGCTCTTTTGCAGGTAGTAAGCAGGGTTATGGCCCTGCTTAGAGTGAAGTTAGGTTTGGATCCCCTTAGCTGACTCTGACCACCTGGCCCGCGCTATCTATTTTATCTCTTGTTGAATGATTTGGGGAGAATGTTAACTCCCATCTAGACTTGGTGTTTTATTTGAGACATTATGGTTTGTAATAGTATTGTACTTGATTTTATATTTCCTTAATATTAGTTTGACTATGATTAATTAATGTTTTTAGCCTTGGGCCGGGGTTCACTCCCTGACCTAGCTGGTGTGACACCTGGGTTCTGGAAAGGATAAGGGTGTTACATTCTTCGATTTTGGGCTTCATTCTCCTTTAGGTATGCATTCTAATGCGTTGTTTTGTCGACATTATTCATCTTCACCATTTTAGAAACCTAGGGATGCAATGGATGCATTTTGAATGGATTTGTGCTTTTTGTGTCGAATTTTTGCTTGAATGTGTTGATCTATGGCATGTCTAGATGTTTAGAAAGAGATTAGGATGTGAATGAAGTGTAAAGGAAGGGTTGTAGACCATGGGGGTCGGCGCCGCCGTGCCCCGACGCATATGGGTTGTATAGCAGCTCGTATGGGCACCAGGTACCCCTATACGGGCTGGTATACAGCCCATATGAAAACCCGTATAGGGCCCATTGAAGGCCGTAGTGCGCAACATTCTATTAAATTTTTGAAAATTCTTGTTCACACTAACACCCTTTTTAATTATTTTGTAGATATGCCGAGGAAAGTTGTGGTATCCAAGAAAAGGCGGACCGGCGAAGGATCCTCCACCACACCTCATTTTGAGGAGGATCGCTTCTTCCACCGCTACCAGAGACTAGCCACCAAGCCTTTTGGGAGGACACGATACATCTATTGGGGCGTAGTCACCCAGCTGGGGATCGCAGACCGGGTACAGAGCATGCTGGGGGTTGGTGGATGGGACAAGGTGTTCTCCATCAACCACGAGACCTTCCGGGAGGCGACTCTGGAGGTCCTCAGCATGTTCGGGGCGGATCGGAGTTCCATTCAGGAGCGGTCCCTCACAGTGATCTCATTCCAGCTCTTCGAGGAGAAGAGGACCAGTCAAAACCTTCAATTTAATTAGCAACTATAAATTTTAATTGCAACTATAAGGACCCAAAACTTGTAATTGCATAAATACCTTTGCAAAACCTTGATATTTGTACATGTACCTTTCTTGAGTTAAATTTCTGATTGTAAAACCTCAAAAATTGTAAATTTCTTATATTTGTGCGCTTTGAATTAAGTTTTTGCCAAGTGATTCTCAATTGGGACATGGACAATGGACATTGGTGCAATATTTTGGTTTTATATAAAGAATGCACATTCAACATGTTTGTAAAATCCAAGAATTTGATTGGAATAAATGGCTTCTAATTCCCCTTAATTTTTTTTGTTAATTAAATGAGTTCCCCGAACCTAGATTTAATTGGAAAAGAATAAAGTAAATTGATTAATACCCCAACTAGTGTTAAATGGGGTTTCCAAGGGCTCATTGGTAATTTCTAGAAATTGGTGGACTCTGGTGTAGAATTCCCTCTCACAAACCAGTGAGATAATGGACCTGCATATAAGAATTAAGAAAGATCATGGATTTTATTATAAAAAAATAATAATATAATATATACACAATCCTCTCTAATGGAGTATGTCCCTAATACAATCAAAGCAAATAATAATGGAGAGTACCATTACTTACACTGTTGGTAGCTCTATTGGATTGATTCCCCCTGTTGTCCTTTCTTCCCTTCTCTATCTTTCTCCCAGATCGGTCCAAGAAACTCCCAATCCCTAATCTCAAGATAAAGCTCTCTACAAAACCAACCTCCCCTTCATAAACCCTAAAACCTCCTATTTATACCTCAGCTTAGGGTTTTATGAGTGACAATGACGCTTATACCCCTGCTTGGGTCCGCATTATAAGAGAGGGTTACGACATACGGGATCGTATATGGGTTGCACACTGGCCCGTATGAAGATCAGAGCCAAATATATGGTTGTATAACAGTTAGTATGAGATTCAGGGTCGAGTATATGGGGTGTATACCATCCAGGGAGGGTCAATGTGTAGGCCGTTCTCTTTGTTCAGTAGCATACGGCCGTATGCACCCCGTATGACTTCTCGTTTGCTCCATGATAGCACCGGTTCGACCTCTTTTCACCTTAAAATGGTTCATTTCTCCCGGAGTGGCTTCTATATACCCTGTTTACAAAATGCGAAGCTTTTTAAGGACCAGAGGGCCATAATTCATCAAAATGGCATGCAAAACATGTAGGAAAATGATATGAAAGTATACTCATTTGAACACTCATCATTGCTCACTACAGTTATTGAGGTCTGCGTACCTCTTTTTGTTATTATGTGAGAGTGAGCGATTGGACATGTATTATGATTTTATGTTGTTGACACTAGGGGTAACTATTTGGACCTTTGCTCGGAGTTGTATAAACTCCTTGTTATCTTATTATGATTATTATTATTATTCCACTGTTACTCTGATTTATACTAGGAACTTGAGACTTTGCATCTAGGTGGGGACTCGTCCCTGTTTGGGTGCGGCCGGTCCTGGACCCGGGTCCAGGGCGTGACAAGTTTTGTGTAAAATATGTTATTTATCGTTAAAACATCTTTGATTTCTTCCCAATCATAGGCTTCATAGGATGGCATCTATGACCATATCCCAGCCTATATTCCTATTTGACTTTGATTGCCTAGTTCCCTAGGGATCATGGCATGAATGTGGCATGCTTATGGGTTGTAGGAGGTTATAGCAATGGTTCTAAATACCTTGAGCATAGTAGCATTTGAATAGGAGTTGTGTGATTGTTTCATTATCATTTTACACATGAACTCGGTGTTTGTGTTTCTCTCCAATTACGTTTCGCCAAGTTGTCTAATGTGAGAATTTTCTTATCCCACACTAGTCATGCGAATAGCTTGACTTTAAGAGGGAATGGTTGTTTCCAGAAGGACATTAGTATAGTGGCCATGATTCCCATATCTACTAGAAAGCAGTAATAAAATTTGACTGTGAAAGCTTTGTTGGATATGAGTTTTCAGCTTATGTTGTCTCTCAGTTCCAGTTGAGTGGCCAAAATTTGTTGTTTTAGCTGAAGATAATCCTTCTCCCTTTCCCTTGTTAGTGGTCTGAAGTTTATGATTGGTTTTGCTTGAAATATCTTGATTCTCGCTTTCTTGACTATGGAGTTACTCTTTGCAGCCATGTGACGGAAAGATTCTTGGGGCCTATCCCTCTATCCAATTATCTGACCATAGATTTATTGTGGTATCAATATTCCCTATTATGATTGTTATGTTGTTGATAGTTACCACACGATGATGACATATCCTCGTTTAGAAGAAGCAAACTCGCATCGAGGAGGCCTGAAGGGATTTGGATTGGATCTTTTGAAGCAGGTGTTATTAGAATTCTTGAGCAGATACCAACTTCTTCTTTAAGGATTCTCCACCACCATTTTTTCAGGAGTGTCGTATTGAATTGCCACATGTTGATAATACCTCATCCTCCGTATTCCATAAATTGACAAAGGTGGTCTTAGTTGACCAATTTGTAAGCATGAGATTCTTGATTAGCTCTTTTCCATAGGAAATCTCCTCGCAAGACATCTATGCTGCGCAACACCCATTCTGGTATAAACAGTATATGCATCTAATTGTTTTGAAAAAGTGATTAATTTTCATAATCACAAAACCCATAAATCAAACCATTGTGGTTGCTAATTAATTGAGTATGCTCACAATCTTGAAATATCGAGCCAAACTCAACTCGACTTTCGAGCCAAGCTCACTTATAGGTTAGCTCTATGGCTCGAATAATAATAATAATAATAATAATAATAATAATAATAATAATAATAATAATAGTAATAATAATATTAATAATAATATCTCGGCTGAATTAAAATGATCCATGTTATTTGTTCTAGTATAAAATATAATTTTTATTTTATTTAAATCTTATATTTCTATTTCAAGCTAAATCAAAGTAGCTTCTATTTTGAGTTAAATCAATTCAATTTTGCTATAAAAAAAGGTGTAATGCCCAATTTAGTCGCTCTACTATATCGATTTGTGAGTTTAGGTCCCTCTATTATAATTTGAGCCTTTTTGTTCCATATATTTTCACAATTGAGAAATATTAGTCCCCAGAGCCATATGTATAGGGACCAAAAAAGCATGTTTAACCCCTAAAATTGACGAAGAAAGGAACTGACATTTCTAAATCATGAAAGTAAAGGACCAAAAAAGCTCAAATTATAATAGAGGGCCCAACGTCTCAAATCGGTGTAATAGAACAAAAAAAACAAAAAAAAAAAAACAAAAAATCGAGCTCAAGCTTATATATGAGATTTTTGAGCCAGGCTCGACCCTTAAGTTGAACTATGCTCAATCAAGTTCGACTTAATAACAACTTACAATCTATTGAATCTATCAACAAGAGAAAACAAAAACTGTTGTAGGAGTTATGTTTTCATATAATCAAATTAACCAAAAAAAATCCAAATAAATAAATAAATTTAAAGTTAGGTAAATATGAACAAACATCCTTTTACAAGAATTAGTTAGACAAATGTGGATGAATAAACCAACAGGTGGGTGGAAAAAAAACATAAATAAATAACTATGACATTGTGTTTGATTAATCAGGCGTGTTGATATCGTCAACTGAAAAAACTTTGAATGTTACTAAATTGCACCTTTGGAAAACAACTTTCACAAAAATATCTTGAGAATAACACTTATGGTTAAATATCACAATATTCCAACAACCAAATGTGCCAATTAACCAACCTTGTGTCACTCTCTAATCTGACTATAATATAATTAATATGACTAGACTTTGAGATTTGGTGTTAAATTTCTTTATTAAATCAAGTGAAAAGGTTGAGAATTTGGACAAGTAACACTTCCTCTTTGCTTATTTTTTCCTCTCACCAAGTGATTGGAAGCTAACAAAATATTTTATATTCTTTCAGCTCAACCCACCTTGACTTCTTGTTTGGCTCCTTTTGCAATTATTTAAAAAAAAAAAAACCACAAATTATCCGAGATAGGCTAAATCTGAATATACACGTGGCTCCATCCAAAACGTCCATATAAGCAACACAAATCTTCAAGAAAACATCCCCCTTGGCCATGGGGGTGGTGACTTTGATCAAGGGAGAGAATAACAGTATGACAAAGGATAAGCGGTATAGTTGAGGGTAAGTTGTACGGCATAAGATATCTTTTATCATGATGGGACAGGGGTCAGATGGGACAAGTACCAACCCCGGGGATCGGAGACAAAAAGAAGGGAGACTAGACAAAAGTACATGTATCGAATTATAGAAAAAAACTCTATTTCGTAAACTCACTCTCTAGCTCTCGAAACTTGGGTGTCGGAACCACCACGAGTTGTCAGGCATAAGGCCAGAACCCTCTTATTCTCTTTCTTAGTAGTTTTCAGTTGCCCGAGAATGCAAGTTGAGTAGTAGAAGAATCAATTGAAAAAGGCTCCCACTTGAATAGTCACACTGATCATTATTGGTGTTTCCCTCTCTATTCATTGTCCCACCTTATGAAGCATATCACAACCATTAATCGTAATCGGTACTGATCTCTAGGGAAGACCAATTATTGCATCAACAGATCTAAATCTTGCAAAATATTAGAAAATCTTTTAAAAAGAATAATTTAAAAGGTTTATGCTTTAAGCAACACATGCACCTTCAACATAACAAAATTCTTTTCTCTTGACATGCAAGAAGAGTACATATAACTCAAAACATATATCAAAACACCCTTACTTTATTCTAGATCCCCTTTTTTATTACCAAGAGAAGCAAAGAATGTCATACCATACCTTAAAGTTATAATTAAAAGAATATGAGGTTCATTTTCCTCTAATTATATATATAGATATAGATATAAAAAGTCATACTTTATTCTTTGAACATTGAATACATTGAGTATATTTTGAGATCTTTGAAATTGCATGCAAAAAAAAACTGGTTTTCGGATCCCATGTGTGAAAACGGATCCGATTGCGGTGTCGGATTCGGACTTTAATTGCTCTGTAACTGTATTCTATTGATGGGTCGACGCGATATGGTTACTGCCAGTGGGAATAACATCTTTTTTTTTCTATGAAGAAAATTGTGAAAAATATAAACTCTTGCTAAATGAAGTGAGGTAACCTCACCGTAAGCGAGTGACGGTATCAGAAACACTGAATTAAGGAAAGCTTAAAGCTCACCAACTCCAATGGCGAAAACCCCATTGGGCGCTCGGTTCTCCTCGGCCAGCGGCGCACGATAAGAGCACCGTGCGCCGTTCGGAGAGGCCGCCGTCGCCGGAGACGAAAAGGGAGTGATCGGATTATAAGGGAAAATGGGTCATGGGTTGAGCTGCAGCAGATCGAGCTATGAACATGAATTCTTCACTGCCGTGCAGTCCGGCAACATAGAACTAGTGGAGCTCGCGCTCCGACGAGACCCGGAGATAGTCTATCAGACCACCATCTATGACCGCCTCTCCGCCGTCCACGTCGCCGCTGCCAATGGCCGCCTCGAGGTTTGCCTTTTATCTTCACATTTCTTTTCAGCATTTTTGCTTTTTTTTGGTTTTAATTCATTGTTTTTTTCCTTCTTTCTCTTTTTCAGGTTCTTTCTAGGATTTTAGACCAATCTGGGAATCCTGACTTGTTGAACCGGCATAAACAGGTATATTTTTGGATAAAAATCTGATCTTTTGTCTCTTTTTTGTTCTTCTCTCTGTTTGTTGTGCAAAAAGGTTTGATTTTTATTGGTTTGTGACGGTGTAGACGCCGTTAATGTTGGCTGCAATGCATGGGAAGATCGCCTGCGTCCAGAGGCTTCTCCAAGCTGGTGCGAATGTATGTAAAGTTTTTAATTTCCAATTACTTGCCTTTTCCCTTTCAAGGTTTTGTTTTGCCATTTGAGTCTGTGATTTTAGCTAATAAATGGAAGATTGATCTTGGAATGGTTTGGTTTGTAATAGATCTTGATGTTTGATTCGCTGCATGGGAGGACTTGCTTGCATTATGCTGCTTATTATGGTCATTCAGACTGCTTGCAAGCCATTTTGGCTGCTGCCCATTTCAGCCCTGTTACTGATTCTTGGTAGGAGTTCATTACATCTCATTAGATGCTTTCAATTGGTTGAAATATTGGGGTTTGATTATTATTTGAATTTTTTCTTTCATTTCTTTTTTATTCATGCTGCTGGATCTGCAGGGGATTTGCTCGTTTTGTAAATGTTAGAGATGATAATGGCGCAACGCCTTTGCACCTTGCAGCAAGGCATAGACGGCCGAATTGTGTTCATATTCTACTGGAGAATGGGGCTCTTTCTTGTGCTTCTACTGGAGGATATGGGTATTCCTACAACTTTTATTTACATATCCGGTTTACTGTGTTAGATAAGTAAGTGTTCTGAACTGAAGTTTTG
This sequence comes from Dioscorea zingiberensis, assembly GCA_026586065.1. Lineage (NCBI taxonomy): Eukaryota > Viridiplantae > Streptophyta > Magnoliopsida > Dioscoreales > Dioscoreaceae > Dioscorea > Dioscorea zingiberensis. The sequence continues at coordinate 30,372,027 of CM048827.1, forward strand.
AGTTTCGATTGCAGATGCCCAGGGAGCACCCCTCTACATTTAGCAGCTCGTGGGGGTTGTTTGGATTGTGTGAGGGAATTGCTCATGTGGGGAGCTGATAGGCTTCAAAGAGATTCGTCTGGGTGAGCATCCATCGGCATCATTTACTAGATTTGTTCTTTCAAAATAGTAATTCTTTTTTTTATAATTATGTTGTGTTCTTCAAGTGATCTAAAGCAACTTCATTTGATCATTTTAAGTTATATGATGATACATCACCACAAGAACCTTGGATGTTCATCTTGGATAATCTTCTTATATTGCAGAGATCTATTTCGAAATGTAAATCTTTCTGGGATCTTTAACCTGGTAACATTTCTGTAGTCTGTCGTAGTATTTTTCTTGTAGTTTACACGGCATGGAATTCTTTAAGTTGCAGGATGCAATCCAAGATCTTATTTACAGAATTTCATGCCAATATGTGTATCACCCGATCATGCTTAAATTATAGATGTTGATATGGGAGTGAGTTTCATTATTCATGCTTTCTGTTGGCATTTGCAGGAGAATACCTTACATGATTGCTCTAAAAAGAAACCATGGGACATGTGCCGCTCTACTTAACCCTTCATCAGCAGGGCCTCTGGTGTGGCCTTCTCCATTGAAGTTTATCAGTGAACTCGAACCAGAAGCAAAGCTTCTGCTAGAGGCAGCACTGATGGAGGCCAACAGGGAAAGGGAGAAAAACATCCTAAAGGGGACAACACATTCGGTGCAATCCCCTACCCATTCGGATGATGGAATCAATGATAATGTCTCAGAGGTATTTCATCTCCATTACCTAAAGTTAATTAGAATCTGAGAGCATTATTGAGTATGTTTTATTTGAATGATATCCTTGAGCTTCAAAACATTTTTCCAGCTGAACAAATGCACACTAGCTTTTAGAATAGACAAATATGCTTTCAAGGACTCCTGTAAGCTGCTTGTTAATTGACAAGTGGTTGATCACTCGCAATTGCGAAGGGAATAGCCTAATCTAATCAACTCTTTGTTCTCATGATGAAGGATTGTCCTTGTATTTCTATGTACTCTACTTCATGATAAGAATTGAGATTCATTTCTCTTATTCATTCCTGGATATTGAGTGTTGTGATGCCCTAGTTCCACTTATGTTTGTTGTTATTTCAAGACCCTTGAATGCTTTTCTAAGGTTTAGGGAGGAGTACAATTTTGTCATCTGATTCATAGTGAGTGCCTCCTTGCAGACATCTGACTCAGAGCTCTGCTGCATCTGCTTTGATCAAGTTTGCACCATTGAGGTCCAACATTGTGGGCACCAGATGTGTGCGAATTGCATTTTAGCTCTATGCTGCCAAAACAAGCCCAATCCTACGACAATGTGCGTGGCCGCTCCACTCTGCCCCTTCTGTCGCAGCGATATAGCTAGATTAGTGGTGGTGAAGATTAAGATCCCAGAGGAGGGTGGAAAGGACACACCCTCGAAATTGAGGAGGGCGAGAAGGTCTCGCAACCTCAGCGAGGGAAGCAACAGTTTCAAGGGGCTCTCAGCCCTAGGCTCATTTAGAAAGATGGCGGGCCGAGGATCCGGTCTGAAGGCCGATAGCAGTGATACAACAGATAAACCATGAAAAGTTTTTGCAATTGGAATTTATAGAGTTTTGTGACTTGATCAAGTCACACGTCGACAGATAAAATTTAATTTCTTGTGTTGATTTTGTATCGCCATTCTAAAAAATCTGAATTACTGTGAATAAAAGATCATTTGATATTGTACCAAACATATACATGTGGATTCCCTTGTGATTTTATCAATGGATTGAGAAATTAGGAAAAGCTGTGTCTGTCTCTGTAATTTAGAAAGACATTGGCACCTAACCTTGTGGGCCCTGTAATAATTACTCTGTTGACTGTTCTCCATCTTAATTGTATCATGGCACCTAACTGAACTGAATGATGAACTGGAGTTCAGGAGCATGTGACAGTGACCCATACACGGAGAGAGGACTCTGACTAATTGCTTTTCTTAGTGTGTGGTTTGCTTTCATACTTTCTGTTCAATCTTTTGATTTCTACTGAGAATTCTTCGACGAGGATATGAACTAAATTAATATTACAAGATAATAACTTTATGTATTTTATATATATTGCATCCAACTCAGTGAACTTTGTGAGAATGTGAATGAACCAGGTGTGTGACCATTGATGTATTCAGAGATAAAAGAAGATTGAGACAAGGAGAAGTGGATCATATGTCATCATCCATGAAAGAAAGAACAGATAAGATAAAAGAAGAGAAGGAAGTCCCTTGAAACAAAAGAAGATAAAAGTTTACTTAACACGTAAAACAAACAGCAATAATGTATTATTAACGAAGTCAGAAGCCTCGTGGAGTTTAAGCAAGAGGTTGCCTCAAGATCCAAACCTTTCAATAAACTAAAACCAAAGCTTCATTTCTCAATGAAGATAAGCATGCATCAAACTCAAGTTCCAAGTTCCAACTCAATTGGGAATTGATTCCAGTTCATTAACTTCAAGTTAAAACACTAACAGAGGCTGAGCAAGCATGAGCTTGAGAACTTTTCTAAGAGAGATTTCCCCTGAGAACTGGTAGCTCTTCTCTCAACTTCAAGGAAATGGCCAAAAGAAAGAGGAGCAGAGCCAAGAACCTTCTGAGAGTTAAACTGAGCTTTTGGGCAAAGAGTGAAACAAGTATTAGTTTTATGGCTCCTACTGCCTTTCAAATGGAGTCTGGTTTCACAATGCTGGTAATGCCAATGAGGCTTCCAAGAGTGATGCTCCTATCATGGAAGAATGACACAATGGACTGCAAACAGAGTTCCATGTAATAATAAAAAAATAATAAAAATCTAAAACTGTAAACAAAAACACAAAGATTACACCAAAGTTCACGTGTTGCTTTCTTTTGTCAACCTGTGTGTCCAAGTCTGATGAAGTGATGGAAGAGCTGGACAGTGAGCCAGAGAAATCAAGTTTGCTTACTGGTTGAAGTCTAACTAACCAAGAGGCCACCCACCTTCCTGCCACTGATCCAGAATACAGTAGCTTGGATGGAACAGTGAGTGTAAGGAAAATAGATAGTGATGATCATAGAGTAGGCATGATAGGACAATAAGAAGTGAAGGTGCACCTGTGGAGCAGCCATTATTGTCCCTTTTGTACACCTTCAAAGGAAGGGAGTGCATAGAGGTGAGAAGATTTATCAGTGTTTGACCTGTCCACTGTTTATATAGCAACTGTTTCTACACAGAGTGATGATAGCCAAAAGAAATGGGAACAGAAGCAGCATCAACTAAGCACTGTACACATACGAGCTGGTTAATTTATAAAAAAATCTTGTCATATGTTTTTCTAATTATATTGTCATCTATAAATGAAGACCATTGGCATCATCATCAGTGCTCAAGAAAAGAGAAATCACTTAAAAGGCAATGCGGAGAGAGCAACAGGCATTACTTTCTCCCAAGGTTATCAATGGCATATGCCTGAATAATGCCTTCAGATTAGAAACACACTTACAGAGTGGCCCTAAAGCTCTTTCTAACAATCATAATCTACAACAACATTCAGTAAAAGATGCAGAGCATTTCTCTGGCATCCTCTTAATGTTGGTTGTTGTTGATTTCTGGGTAATTAATTAGTGCAAATGAGGTAATGTGGTCAAATTATATATATGGAAGAACTCCATAAAATGATATATTAGGATTCATTCTCTTAGTTGAATTAGTCTACACAAAGGTATGCACTACAAAAAAGGCGACAGCAATGCTTCTATGCTTTGTTTACTATTCTCCTCTGCTTTTTCTTTTCCCAGTTCAGAGTCTTCAGACAAATTAATTAATGATAAATAAAAATAATGATGATTGGAAGAAGATGGGAAAGCTTGACCAATTGGTCTTGTTTTAGTAATTAACTTGAATGATGGAACTAGTCATTACAAGATTACATTTATTCCTCACTATAACAGCTTGAAATCGAATGAACACAAACAATGGAGTAGCTATGTTGCCTTAAAAATCCAGAACACCACCCATTTCACAGGCCACCAAGTCTCTAATTGAGCTTGCTACCAAAATTTCTGTCCAAAAATCTCTATAACTCACAAACAGTATGTTTATTTACATGCATGATCTCCATATTCTTCCTTCCAAAGAGATAACTATAATAGAAACATCATCATGGTATCGCCTTCGATCCCCTTGCGGTATTTCTAGCAATTCATGGAAATCCATACCTGCAAAAAGGTCAAAACTTAGCACCAAGCATTTCTAAAACATCGCTCCCCATTGTTCTTCAAAATGGTCAGGTATCAGGAAACTTACCAGCTTTTTCTGCTGCGCGGTAGAGTACTTCTTCAACAAGGTATTGTGCCGGATCCCCTTCAGGGGAATTTTCAAGGAATTGTTCTACTTGGGCGACGGCCTCCTCATTAGTGAAGTATTGGTAAAGGCCATCAGAGGAGAGTATCAAGAATCTATCTTTCGGTCCAAGCCGGTGGTGGCATAGAAAGGGTTTGCATGTGATGTATGGAGATGATCCAATGTAATCAATCCTGAACATCTCAAGAAGCGCATTGTTCCATTTGGGCTGCACAAACAGATAGACAGGACATCAAGGTAACATCAAACAAAAAAAGAAAGAGTAGCATATGTTTTCAGCACAAAAGACCAAACATCTAACATATGTTTGTGTTGTAATGTATCTACACAAAAATTCTTCATGGTATTGTAAGAAATATTAAGAAACGTTCAGATCATTCAGAAAAAAAATATATATATTGGCAAATCAATTTATCCATCTAATAATTATAATAGATGCAATCAACTTGGAGTTTCAATTTTCAGAAATGTAAATAATTCAAAAGGTTGAAGTGGATCAATCTAAGCATACCTGCTTCAGAAATCCAGCTCCAAATGCTCTGGTTACCTTCAATGAGCCCTTCACGCGATCATTCACAATAGCAGCTGTATCATCAGGATGCTCATTCTTGATTCTGCGCACTTCCTGAATCACCAAAGAACATGGTAAAAGGTGAATACCAGATCATACATCAACCCCAAGACATGAAAGACACACAAAAACCGATCCTTTACCTCTTCAATAGAGGTGCTATGATCTAAAGTAAGCTGACGAGCAACCAAGCTTGGCAAACCATCCATCTGATCATCACCATCAAAACCCTGAAGCTCACGGAATGTCTCCTCCTTAATCCTCTCCAAATCCTGTCGTGCCTTACCCAGCGATCCCCAAACATCAGGCTCAGCCTTTCGAGCCAATACAGCACGGCTATCGCCCACATTCATCAGATAAACATCCTCCTCCTTCATCAACATCACCAGAACACAAGAACCCATTAGAGCGAGCTCGGGATTTTCAACAAGCATCTTGTCGGCAATGCCCAAATAAGCCTCCTCTGTTTTCTTCAAAGCCAAGGATAAGGCTCTCAGAACTTCAAGATGATTCACAGTGCTCTTAGAGCTGGATTTCTTCAATTGTTCCTCCAATCTCCGATCAAGTTCCAATCTTTCTCGATCCCACTCGCACTTCCACCTCTTCTGATTCTCCGCCCATCTCCTCCCAGGTCCTCTCGAGCTTCTTCTCCTATCCCAACTTTGATTCCCTTCTGGGCAACGATCTTCAATGGTTGTCGGATTGGGACTGAGTAAATCGTCGGAAAGATAGCGGCTTTCGAGATTGTCTTCGTCCCAGAGGAGTCCCTTGAGCTCTCGCTGGACGGCGGAGTAGAGATTGGCGAGCAGGTAATCAGTGGCGTCAGGGCCGTTGAAGCCATCGTAGATGCCGACGAAGACCCAACCATGCTCCTCGGAGATGACGACGTGGACGCGGTCCTCGCCGGCTTTGCCTTGCGCCCATTGGAGATTTCCACTGCCGTCCTGGGGATCGGACGAATCGGAGCAGTAGCTGGTGGTAGGATCGGAGGAGGCGAGGGAGCTATCGAAAGAGTCGGATTTGGCGGAGGGCTTGGAGATGGAGCGGGAGAGGGATTTGAGGAGAGAGGCGGCAGTGCGGCGGGGGCGGAGGGAGAGGCTGCGACGAAGGGGACCAGAGTGGAGCTTGGGCGGAGCGATGGGGCCGGAGTGGAACGCGGTGCGGTCGATGGGGCCGGAGAGGAAGGGACGGTCGGCGAGAGGGCCGGAGGGGAAGCGGGGGCCGGGATTGAGAGGGGCGGAGGAGAAGGAGGTGGAGCTCTCGAAGGCGGCGCCGGCGGCGGGCCAGGTGAGGTGGGAGGCGAGAGCGAGGGCATCGGAGGTGGAAGGCGGCGTGGAGGCGTTGGCGCTGAGGGCGGCGCCCGAGATGGAGCGGTAGACGGCGTTGGCGACGGAGGAGTCGTCGGGAACGTAGCAGAAGGAATGGCCAAGGCCGTCGTCGAGGGGCTCGGAGGTGACTGCGGCGGAGACGTGGCGGCGGCGGCGGCGGCGGACGGGAGAGCAGCAAGGCGTCAGCTTTGCGATGCCGTTACCCATGGTGGTAAGAGAGAGAGAGGAGTTTCGGTGGGTGGCTAGAATGAGAAGACCATAAAAAAATTTTGGGAGAGAAATTGAGAATGGAGAAGTGGAGAAGAAGAAGTAGGAGAGGAGAAGATGGGGAGTTGACTTATGAACGGTTTGAAATATCGAACGAAGCGATGGATGAGTTGACTTCCAAAGGGAACGGTTTCCTTTAGAAAACTTAAGAGGGAGGGTAAGATAATTTGCAACCAAGGATTGTTACTGCATTATATCACTTGATGACGTGTCGTGTTTTGAATTGCTAAGATGAACCATTTGATCTGCCACGTAGGTGAGTAAAGTTAGAAGAGACGAAGGATGGAGGGAAAAGTCAAAGTTGAGGGCGGCTATTGGCTAAAGTAAACATGGGAACGCGTGCATGAAGGTAGAGGGTCATTGCATGAGATGACTGACACGTGGCAGTTGACGAGTGCCGTCAGGCTTCTTCTGACCGTCTCCCTGGTGACACATTTGTGAAAGCAATAGGATATAAATATTTGAGGAAACAATTGCTTAGTCTCCCACATATTTACAAAATGAGAGCCCCCTCTTACATTTGGTATTCCCCACTTTTTTTGAAAATCTCCTTTGCTAGTGCCTCATGTCAGAGAGCAAGGAAGGTTTTTGAAAAATTTAACCTTTATCCAGATGTTTTGGTGGCAGACCTCCTATCCAATTATATCGTCATGCCTTCCTTTTACTTACCAAGCTTTTTTATCCATCCTTTATGTAGTGAGAGTTTTTTCATCCGGGCAAAACTAAAATGGTAGGGTTGCCGATTGTATTACCAGAGGAGTTGAGGAGGGCTTTAGTTGGGAGAAATTCACCTGGGTTTAAGCACTTAAAAATGGTCAATAGAATCTGAATAGAAAAGCTCTTCCTGGCAGGTGGTGGAGACTAGACTTGAAGCTGGGGAGAAGAGCGGCGGAAACTCATGAAGTTGGGGAGAATAATGCAAAGAACACGAATGAGTTGATTCTTAGGGGTGAATGGGTGGACAACTCCATCTCATATGTGGGATCCATCTCATATGTGGGATACCGTCGGCTACTAAATTGTCACGCCCCAAAACCTTGTCGGCCACTAAAGTTCCTTCCAACTTTTAGTATTTTTTTATATTAAAAAACCAAGATTTATATGTACGATGACGGATGAGACCTCATGGAAAACAAAAGACGGAACCAACGGAGTGTCCATTCATACCTGAAATGTTGAAAAACCATGACGAAACCAAACAAAACACGCCACAAGTTAGGAACTATAACTAGGTTGGACATAGCTTGTGGTACTTTAAGATCTCTCGGAATATAGACGGCAAAGGAAGTCGGAGACCGGTGACTAGAGCATCTAAATAAATTGTTATCTCACCATCAGGATCAGGAGAAGAATTTGCTTTTGAAAAGACGAAGGGACTTGATAGGTGAAGGGAGGTGAGTTAATAAGGAAGTGGCTTGTTACTTGGCGGAGCTCATCGGAGGAGAGGGAACTATGAGGTCCAAACCTATTCCGGCCCCTTCCGAAACGGCGGTAGGAGGTCCGACCTCAACCTCCTCCACCTAGTAGCTAAGAAAGAACCGACCATTATCTTAGAGAGTACAGACGAAGGACGACAAGAAGTTTGGAAGCAGAAGGCACTGAAAAATCGCAGAGGGAGCAAACAAGCAATGTGGAAGGGGAATCCTGACTGGGTACCCTGTTTAAACAACCTAAAGATTGCTTCAACGGTCCAGATTTGCTTCTGAAACGGCGCCTCGGTAGGTAAGCAACACGTAGCCCGTCAAGATCGCCTATCATTTCCTCTACAGTCGTGCCTAACCGCTTTTCAGATGCTTTGAGTAATGAGAAGATGTGTCCCCTCATAAATGCAGCATAGAGCTCCAAACGGATACGTGCTTCCTCCCACGACTTTTGCACAACTTTTCCAGCTCTGCCGACTTCTCTTCTAGGTCCTTAGGCAACCGGTCACGAGATTGTCTTTTAACAACAAGAACCTCGACTTTGTCATCCTGGTTTGTCAAGGTTCATTTTCTAGTATTGTCCTGCCAGCTCAGACCTTCACTACCTTGGTTGATCACACCCGCCAAATCCGACCTGGGCCAAGGACATAAAGGCCTTGGGAACTTTGTTTTGTTGGGGGTGATACGGCCAACATCCTACCGAGCACGTGTCGATACATCCACACTCCCCATAAAATGCGACATAAATCCTAAGAAGCCGCCATACCACCCATAGAGCAGGGTAAGGTCACCATCACCTCATAGATAAGAGGGGTCTCCACACACCTTCTGTCATGATGAATGACAAGATGGCATGGGGCAATGGGACAAATCCTGGATCCCCAGGCACTCCAAGAGCACAAAGAGAGGAGGATCGAGAGAGAGAGAGAGGGGTAAGAAACATGTGAGCAATCTCTCTCCCCTAGGGGACTATCTTCTTCTTCTCAGGTGCGCCTCCTACTAACTTAACCGTCGGAGCGGGATTTGGGCATCAACGCCCACCCCACTCTTACAGTTTTATTTGTGCCCCTTTCTCAGGTGGATTCTCAGACAAGACACCGTACCTTCAACACAACACTCAGCCATTGAAGAGTTTATCCGTTGGCCTTGATCAGAATTGACTCCAAAGAGAAACCGATTGTTACACTAACAATATATATTGAAATTAAATTCTTAACAGACACAATATATTATTAAAAAAATAAATTTCTGTCTAAAATTTTTATTCTCTAGAGGGGAAATATTATCTATTCCATTTGTTTGTTTGCATAAAAATTAATTTCAAGTGCATCTCAGTCTCAGCCGGTCCTTTAAGATACGATGACAACAAATAAAATAAATATAAAATAAAATACAGATAATATATTTTTTTAAAATAAGAATAATTGTGAATTCTTAAATAAGTTTTTTCTTCAAAATTTTTATAAAATGAAGTCAATGGTTTACAACAGGAAAACATTCATTCAAATATAACTGATAGATATATAGGTAATACTTTCGTCATAACTATAGGTGGTAGGTATGTGATAATGTAACCATGCATAAATTATTATTATTATTATTATTATTATTATTATTTGAAATATGGATAACCTACATGAATTATTAAAAATATATATATATATATATATATATTACTATAAAAAATAATGAAAAACTTACGTAATCAAAGACTGAACCAGGGGAGAAATCCAAGCTAGCTGGAAACTCCCTTTCATGAAAATATATAAACGTTATATATAGTGTTTATTTATGGGTAAAGATGAAATTAATTTCAATAAATACAAGTCCACAAAGAAGAGAAGAGATGGGGAAAGCAATTAAATGAAAACAAAAGTTTGACCACCGACAGAGTGGAAAAAAAAAAAAAAAACAAACCAAAATCAAGAAGATATTAAATGAATTCTAAGTTATGAATAGAATTAGGTGGTAGGAGTGTGAAGGTGATATCAAAAGGAAAGAGAGACACACACAAGAATGTCACCACATTGATGATAATAGGGACTCATATTGATGAAACCTAGCCATCCCAAGTGGGTGGCAAGTAGAGGAGTGTGTCCTTTTGTGGATCATTGCTTCAATTCAATTCAATTCAATACAATACAACACAACACATTCATGTCTCCTAAGAAAGCACTCCATATCATCAGCTCACCTTCCACACATTCTTCCTTCTTCTTTATAGCTCCTCCTCACTTGCATTCCAGCTCAACTCAATCAACAGCTCCCTTGGAACCTTCTTAATTTCCTCTTTCTTTATTATATATGTCTCAACTCCTCTTCTTTTAACCCTGACTAATGGAAAAAAAAAACAAAAGTAATTTTAAATAAGTTAAGTAATTTTTTGTTTGAACAAGTCACTGTAGAAGTATTTTTGTTTGAAAAATAATAGTAGCTCCATTATAAGTGTTTTGAAATTTCATGGTTGACTAGTTTTTACATTATATGTGTTTGGGTGGTGGGTCATTCATTCACCCTTTCTTTCATAATGAAGTGGTTGGAATCCAAAGACAAAAAACATTGGCCACTTGTTACATTAGACTAGTGCTTGGATCCAAAAAAGAAGTTTGTCACATTAGAGGGACATTGAAGGGAGAGTAACATGAGAGATATATATGACTAGACAGTGGGTGGCCAACATGTGATGTCTTGGCTAAATTAAATTAACAAATGAAATGGTTTTGAGTGTATTAGGTACTTGACCAGATCTTGTGTTACATTGTATGATTAAACATTTGATTCAGTTTGCTTAGAAACAAAATCTCTTGTTAGAATTCAACCACTAGTACGTGCCTTCCATTAACTTCACATTGGAGTAGGTTTTCCATTCTAGCTAGCTAGCTAGCCTTTCTTTTTTTAATCTAAAGTCAACATGGTAATCACTGATTTCATAGCATTTGGTTTCTAGTTTCAAAAAATAAAATCAAACCAAATAATTTAATCAACAGAATATTTTGTATGGCAATTAGTTGAGGTAGATATAATCATTTGACTTTTTTCATTTCAGATGTATAGTATATGGCACATGACATCGAAGAGAACGAAAATAAGTATTAACCTTCACTATCTACTATAATATTATCAATCTGATTCAAACATATTCAATACTTAGTCCAGGTAATATATAACAAAATACGAAAGATCGGTGGTATATCTTGATGATACTTCTTTACCTTGCAATGCTTGTATATTGTTTGAACAAGTTGTCACAATCCTTGATATAGAGCCGAGCGTGTCAACCACATGTTGAATCTCATGAAATTGATAGGAAAGTCAGCAAGCTGGTATGATGGATTCCATTTGCCTAATCTCAATAGTTTTATCAGCAAGTTGTATTTCTGAAAACAATGTCAAACTTTGATTGTCCTCTGCCCAATCTCCAGATTCATTGCTGAGGCCTCTTGAGAATCAAACTGAAAACAAAATCCTGGATATGGTGCAACAGTTTGTGTCTTGTTTGCATTAGTAGGTGGCAGACATGATGGCAATGGAACAATTAAAACATCATCTGAACCTGTTGACTTCTCCAGCTCCAGCTCTTCTTATGATACCTACCAAGCAAATTCCAACAAGTTTACAAACACCAAAGTCCAATTCCCCCGCTTGATATCTTTAAGTCTTGTTTTTGTCCCTTTCTTTGGGAAATATCCGTCATGAGTTATTCTTGAGATTTCTTCTTCTTGGAAGACCTTGCTGTAGTACTACTGTACTAATTAGCTCCATCACTTCAAGTCACAACTAACTTCATTCATTCATTGATTCATTCATTCATTGAGAAGTGGACTCTGATATCTGAAGATCAGTATTTACTGTAACATGTGTAAGGTAGATCCACTGCATACTAGGAATTGATAGAACCAGAGAATAGCTGCCATAAACCAAAATAAATTTCATTGAGAAGTGGGCTCTGATATCTGAAAAACAGTATTTACTGTAACATGTGTAAGGTACATCCACTGCATACTAGGAATTGATAGAACCATAGAATAGCTGCCATAAACCAGAATAAATTTGGTCACAAAATGCAATGAATGATATATATGTGGCCTCCACCATCAGGACCAAATCCAATTGCAGATCAGTTCAAAGCTCTATGCATTCCCTCCATGCTAAGCCAGAAATATCCCAAGAATGTTATTCAGAAAGATGCTAAAGAGCGAGAAAGGCATGCTACCAGTAATCACCACAAGAACAAATCCCATCCTTAAAATGGTGGAACCTCTTGTTGTCCCTAACTATGATCTCCCTCTCCACTACTTTGGACACCAACTTTGCTGCATTGTGGCAATCTCTGCACATCCGGATGTTCTTGAACACCCTCAGCTTTGTGCCATGGTTCATTTTCAGCAGTCCAAATGCAATTGCCTGCTTCTCACTGTGTCTTTGCAGTATGCCAACCTTCTCTTCTTCTTCTAGCTCATGCAGCACAGAACTTGTATCTGGGATGTATCCTACCTTCCGTATTTTCTCTTCCAATTCACACCAAACCGTATGAACCTCATCAGACTCAGGAAGCACACCGTACCCACAAACAAACTTATAAACCTTGTTCCCTACATTTATCCAGCTAAGGCCTGGCTCCTTCATGAGGCCAACCTCCTTCATCTTCTCCCTCACTCTCCTCACATCATGCCACCTACCAGAGCCTGCAAACAGGTTTGATGCCAGAATGTAGTGTTCTGCTTTATCAGGTTCCAAGTCTAAAAGCTTCTTGGCAACTCTCTCTCCTAAGTTCATGTCACCATGTTTTTTACAAGCATCAAGCAATGTAGTCCACATTCGACCATCAGGCTCTTCTGGCATCTCCTCGATGAGTCTAGCTGCATCAACCAATCGGCCAGCTCGACCGAGCATATCTACAATGCAAGCATAGTGCACCAATTTTGGTTTCACAACTTGGCTATTTCTCATCTCCTCAAAGTAATTGAGGCCTTCTCCAACCAGTCCTGCATGACTGCATGCCATTAGTATGCCAATATAAGTAAACCCATCGGGTTTTGGTCCTTCTCTATGCATCCTATTGAACAGTTGCACTGCCTCAAGACCGCACCCATGTATTCCATAGCCTGTAATCATTGCAGACCAAGAAGCTGTGTCTTTGTTGTTCAGCTTCTCAAAGAAATTGTGAGCGTGCTCTATAGAACCACACTTCGCATACATGTCTATGATAGAACTGCTTATAAACATGTCATCAGAGAAGTCAGCTTTCAGTGCAAAGCAGTGTGCCTCTTTGCCTAGCCTAAGAGCAGATAACTGCCCACAAGCCATTAATACGCTGGTTGTTGAAATGGCACAGGGTTCATAACCATCACGTTGCATTCTTCGGTAGAGATCAAGGGACTCCTCCATCTGTCCATTCTTAGCATATCCAGCAATAATCACATTCCACGACACTGAATCTTTTTCCTTCATGGCTTCAAATATTACTCTTGCGAACAATGGTTTCTCACATTGCATATAGAGTGTAAGCAGTGAAATCCTAATGAAAGGATCCATTTCCAATCCATGCCTCTGGATGAAACCATGAACAGCCAAACCACTGCCAAGATCTTTCAGATGTGTGCATGCAGAAAGCAAGCTACTGATGCTAATCCAGTCAGGTTCAAAGCCTGACGACAACATCTGATGAAACAAACCCATCGCCTCAGTCGGTTGACCACTCTGCACATAACCACCAATAATTGCATTCCATGGACTGACAATCTTGATTTCCATACTGTGGAGAACACTTACTGCAGATTCCAATGATCCACACTTTGCATAGGCTGTTATGAACCCACTGAATACCAATTCATTGTTTTGTAAACCATTTCTAATCACATATCCATGAAGCTCCTTCACCTTCAGCAGTTCTGACGGCCCTAAACAAGCTGACAAAACATTCAAGGCTGTGACTTCATTTGGTCTGATTCCCTCCTCAACAGCCATCTCACGAAGCAAATACAGGGCTCTGTCCACATCTCCATTCTTTGAATACCCACCAATCAAGGCATTCCAAGATACCTCATTCCTCTCAGTGCTCCTGTCAAACAGGCGCTGAGCCTCAGTTAAAAATCCACATTTGCCATACATGTCAATCAAAGCATTATTCACCCTCAGCGCATGACCAAGCTCCAACCTCACAGACAACCCATGCACCACCTTGCCCATCTCAAGCCACCCTTCCGCTGCACAAGCTGGCAGCAGAGTGACCACGGTTGCATCATCCGGTCTAGTAATCACCACCATCTCTCTAAACACATCAAAACATTCTTCCACCAATCCATTCTCTGAGAGCGCACATATCAAAGTGTTCCAAGAAACAAGGTTTCTCTCAGGCATATCCTCAAACACCTGCACGGCCTCATCAACACAACCACATTTCCCATACATCGACATCAGAGAATTGCCAACAAATGCATCCGAGCTCAAACCCATCTTCACCGCCATACCATGCACTGTTCCTCCCATTCCAACACCCAAAAGGCCCCCGCAGGATTTCAAGACACAGGGCAAAGTGAAGTTATCCGGCATGAGGCCCGTCTCCGAGATCAATTGGCAGAAAACACAGAGCACTTCATCCCAGAGCTCATTGCGCGTGTACCCGCTAATCATAGCATTCCAGTGAAACAAATTCTTGTTTTTAATGGATTCAAAGACGCGGCGTGAGTCCATAAGGGAGCCGCACATGGAATACATAGTCACGAGGCGAGTAGTGAGGAACTCATTGGAGGTGAGCTCGGCTGAAGAGTCGATGAGTTGGTGAACTCCTCGTCCAACGTCGAGCTGCCTTTCGCGGCCGCAAGATTGCAAGATGAGACCAACGGCGTCGGCTTGGGATGGGAGGTGAGATGGGTCAGGGCATTGTTGCAAGAGAAGTTGGAGGGCGTCGTCGGGTCTTCCATTAGTGCAGAGGTTGTTGATCTCCAGTGAGAGGGAGGAGGGCTTGGATGGATGGCCAGATGGTGTGAAGCTTGGGAGATGAGAGTGGTGAGGTCTTGGAGAGTAATAGAAGGCGGCGTTGGCCATGAGAGCCATCGCCATTTTTCCGTCACTGAAGAAGCTTATCTCTGGAGTAGTAGCCGTTGAGAGAGCTGGAAATGAAATATTAACCATATTGGTTAAATTAATAAATGAATGACCAACAAACTAAAGCCCGTCTAGCTCAGTTGGTAGAGCGCAAGGCTCTTAACCTTGTGGTCGTGGGTTCGAGCCCCACGGTGGGCGTTATGTTTCAACTTTTTGACTTACACCTGTAATTTTTTTAGCCTCTTAAAAATTTTGGTTTGCACACAAAGCCATTACCAGTCTACCACTACTGTTTTCTTTCAATGTTGCATCATGAATAAATACATCAAACTAGGAACCGATACCAAATCTTTTATTCAAATATAGCTTGATCTGGCATTTGTTTTTTGTTTCTACATTACCAAAACAGAAATTTTGGAGGTACATGGAAGAAACTTATGCTTAAGCAGCAGCACATAAGGAAATAGCTTGAATAGCCCATAGCAGTTGCAATGTGATTGCATGGCGATGAACCAAGATTTCTGTTTCAAGTAATATAGTTGAGGAACTCAGCCGCAGTAGCTACCGCAGCTCCTGAGATGGCATCCACGATTACCTTGTCTCTAGCATTATTGCTTGCAGCTGATATCAGTGCCCCAGTCATTGCACCACCAAGCATTGCATTCTTCTGCAAAAAGATATTTGTGAAAAAACTGTCAGTATACAATCCTTGTCCCCAAGACTGACAATTAACCTTCCCTTGTAAATTTTCTACACATAATGCAATGGCTGGCTATTGTTTGTAAAAACACCCAAACTGCAGTTACCTACATATAACTCTTCAGGAAAAACAGACCACATAAGATCAAAGTGGGATGAGCTATCACCAATCACACCAACTATTGAAGATTTTGCAATAAGATCAAACCATCAGTCTTATATAGTAATAGCTGAAATTATCAATTGCATGATGAGAGTTTTGAGTATAAATAGATAATCACAATCTTTCAAAAAAAGAAAACAATCATTTAGATAGTTTACCCAACACTACTACCCAATCCAAGAGCAAAATTATTGATAAAAGTTATCAAAGTCAGTTAAACTAAAATATCTATGTTGTCTATCATTCGCACTAGGAAATAATTACCCAGTCTCTTCTACCACGAATCCTTTCCATTCCATATTCCATCCCAACATATACTCCAGCCACAGTCCCTGAATTAGAGTACAAAACATAAACCATAATCAGAAACAAAAGGATAAACAAGTTCAGGGATCTATATTCTTCCAGTTATCTAATTGCAGTAAAGTTGAAGAACTAATCAAGCTCACCCCAATAAAAGCCTTCCTTGCACATCTTACCAAGCTGCAAGTGTA
Source organism: Dioscorea zingiberensis (assembly GCA_026586065.1). Taxonomy (NCBI): domain Eukaryota; kingdom Viridiplantae; phylum Streptophyta; class Magnoliopsida; order Dioscoreales; family Dioscoreaceae; genus Dioscorea; species Dioscorea zingiberensis. Next base: position 30,388,417 of record CM048827.1, read on the forward strand.
GCAGCAATGTCAGTAACCTTTTTGCTGCTAGGGAAACTAGATAGAATCAAAATATAAGAAGAATTCATCATCTTTGATTAGAAGTTCCATGGAGCCTTCACAACTTCCAGAAGAACTATAAGGTACATGATAGCCAAAGTACATTGCCAAAACACATTAGTAATGCCCATCCTACAGGAATGACTAGGTAAGGCAACCAACTAATTATACATGGATGATGCAAGGAAACAATTGAGAAGCCTACCATGTGGTTAAAGGTGTACTGACTTCCTAATCCAAGTACTTTAAAGATTAGTAAGTTTGAGAAGCAACATATTTCCGTTGGACGGATATCAAGGCCATGCTCCCAAAAACAACAACAAGGCCATGCTCCCAAATTGAAACCAATTTATCTATCAATGGCAAGCAACTGTTCAGGTAAAGGATCCTCCTCCATATTGGCACATTTGAACAATGATGAAGATCTAAAATTTTCATACCAGTGTTTACTCTTAACATAAACAATTAGCAGCAGATATTAAATACTAATCGTTTGTAGCAACCGATAACTCAAGAAAAGAAACTGCAGATTCAGATTGCACAATTTCTTCAAACACAACAGTTTCCTTTCCTTACAACCGATCACAACCTTACTTTCAAGAAGAAGAAGACAAAAACATAAAACAAATTAATTTATAGTTGCTCATAACAAGAGTAAAAAACATAGATACAATGCCTAATTTACAGTTTTTGATAGATGTAGCAACATGAGTAACCAAATAATTCCCTTTTTTGTGTTTTTCTCAGATACCCCTGTCATGAAGGAATTCATTAAACACCTAACAATTGAATTTGTACATTTAAGAAAACACAACGCATGCTTCCAAACATTGATCAGTAGCAACATGAAATTAAACATATATCTAATTCAAGCATTACTAGGGCTCAAATAAATCAAACTAACAACATGATACTCACTGCATCCTTAACCTTGGCCTTCGAGACATTTCCTGAAAGTAAGATAAATTTTTTTTTTCAAGAAATAAAAAAAATAACAAGAATTCAATAAAGGACAGATGATAATCAACACTACATTGCAATCAAACAAGAACAAAGTCCCAGCACAAGATCAAAACAATAACAAAAAAAAAAAGAACAAAAAAGAGAAAAGGACCTCCTTTTATGCAGTGATATGTCTCCTCGGCCGCAACCTTAGAAGCACCAACCTACAAAGAAGGGAAGCAGCATTAACAATCATGGAATCCAATGAATATCAAGGGAATCGGGAAGACGGATTACAACTCCGATCTTCAAGAATCCATCCACGGTGCGATTAAGGAAAGGGTTCCCCATATCGATGGCCACTTCCACCTTCGGAGTGTTCAGAGATCCCGAAATCCTTCCCCAAGGCATCTCTTGCTCACTCTCTCTCTCTCTCTCTCTCTCTATCTCTCGTTGCTTCCGAACTATTATGGAAAGAGATGGAGTGTGAGAAAGGAGATGGAATGGAAATGATGAGTCCGCATACGACGAGGGAGTATCATTCAACGGCTCATATTGATCCTAACCTTGAGATTTGCATTCCTTGGAACACGTATCCCAATGTCACTTTATAACTCATACCTTAAGATTCGTGACCTGGTTGAGATTGATGTAAATCTAGCCGTCAGAAAGTAATATATGATCTCCGCGCGAAAGCTAGCCCTTGTCTCAGGATTAGGGTTTTAAGCTTTGCAAGCTTCTCGGCCGCGTTCTCCGAAGAGCCGAAGAAGAGATGGATAAGAGCATGCTTGGTGATCTAAATTCACTTCCGGAGGAGGACCAAATCCGGATGTCCACCATGATCGACCAGCTTCAGATCCGCGACAGGTTTCCTCTTAATTTTCATACCCGCTTTGTTTATTCGTTCCACTATTTAGTTCGCTTGGTTGTCGTGTTTTTGTCGCTTTGATCGATAATTTTCGTTTCTAGTTATGATTGGAACGTTGCCGATTCTGAATCTTGTGCTTGATCTTTGGTTTGTTCATAGTGATTGCTACACAGTATAGATGATGATCATTCCCTTTGTTTGTGCACTTGTGGCTGTTGAATTAGTTTTTCTAGATTGGTTCATCCGTTTGTATGAAGAATATTGTTCAATTTGGGTTTTAATGCATTTGATGATACCCTCTCATTGAGTGAGGGTCTCTTCAAGATTAAGTTATCTCTGCTCATCATTCTGCACAAAATTTTAGTTGGGTTGTGTATTGACATCCGATGATAGCTCAGTTTCTTAGGGTTTCTTCATGATGTTATCTAAATATGGTCATCACTTGTGTGGAGTTTTGTATGCTTGCTGCTTGCTTGTTGTAAATTCTTGTTGTCATGTGTGGCATAAAGGCATGAATATGATTTGCTAAAACTTGGTTTCCAATTGAAATGACTATAGATTCTAGATGAAGGTACGGAATAAAATTGCAAGCAGGGGGCAGCATGCTCTGATTTTCTTTAGAATGTTTGTATTGAGGAGAGCTCCTTTGAGGATGTGTTAAAAGTAGTCAATGACAATGAGTGTATTCCAGTCACTCATTGCAGGAACTTCTCTAATGGTAATGTTGTGGTGTTCAAGCTTGATTATAAGAGATTGAGTAATATCAAATTGGCTATTGTTGTTTAACTGCATGAACTGCTGAACCACACATAATTGCTAGACCAACTAAAAAGTCAAATGGAGTATTTTTTTTCCCCTTATGTTTGATGGTTGTAGAAGTTGCTTTTAGATGGGTATATAACCCTCAATTCAGAACTGTTTATATTCTTCTTTCCTTGTTTTACTAAGATTATCATTGGGCAAATATCTCTTAGAAGTACCTAATCTTCATTTCGAGCCTCATATCTAATCGTATGAAATGGTCTCTTTTGGTTGAATGACGACAATGATAAACAAAACCTCCGAATTAATTGCAATTATATTTGGTTATGTTTTTCATTGGTTTCTTTTGTTTTTGGAAAAGGAGTTGGTATGGTGGGTTCTTGGTTGAGTGCACTCATAAGTATTTAATCAGAATGTTTTGACGTCCTTTTTGTGTTAATCCCATATTTCTTTGCTTATGCGTCTTTCATTTGCTACATCTCGGAATATTGCAAATCAGTAAACTTTTTACAACTATTTGGTTATTGTTCAACCACGAAATCAGTGGGAACCAATTAATGATCTACCATTCCCCGCAAACTTGATGACTGTCTTGCATTTTGGCGCGGTGTAATGGACTTCATATCTGCCTTGTAGTTTGCGGATGTACAACTCGCTAGTGGAGAAATGCTTCTCTGATTGTGTGGATACTTTCCGGCGCAAGTCTCTTGACAAGCAAGAAGAATCATGTGTTCGTCGCTGTGCTGAAAAGTTTTTGAAGCATTCGATGAGGGTCGGCTTGAGATTTGCAGAACTCAACCAAGGAGCTGCTACACCTGATTAACGTTGAGGAACTAAATCGGCTTAATTACTGTCATTGTATCAGAATTTTCTCCTGAAGTATTTCATCTTTTTTCTTGAAGAGATATCGAGTTTGTTGCAATAAAAAAAAAATCAGATTATCACATCTTGATTCCTTCTGTGGCACACTTGTTATCACAGAAATTATCTAGTCAATTTTTTCTGATTGAGTAGTATTATAACATCTTTGACCACGCTAGCTAATTAACTCTCAGCACATGGATGACACTTGTTATCAAACAAATTAAGCAGTCATTGTTTTCTGATTGAGTATCATAAAATCTTTGAACACATTAGCTAATTAACTCTCAGCACATGGATGAAGTAGTGTTACTGTCCCAAGAGGGGCCAAGGCAACTTCTAAGATGGACCAGAAAATCTAAAAAAGCACTAAAGAAAAGTAAGTTGGTGTCCCAAATCATTGGTAGACCAAATGCTTAATAATGTGGTCATTTGTGCCATTCTCTCTCTATGGATGATTTACTGTGATAGAATCTGGACTGTTAAAATGACTTCGAATTTTCAGAGGTTGTTTCTGTTTAGATGAACAATGATTTCAGTTGTTTTTTTTTTTTTTTTTTTGACCGAATGAGCGAACTGGCTAGGCCAGCCGCTGATAAGAATCAAAGGGACGGGTCAGCCTGGGATCGAATCCTTGCAACAACGGGGAGACAAATGCCATCCGAAGACTGGCGCTCACCACGAGTGCACAGGAACGCCACAGGAAGACCCCCACGCATCACTCGAACCCGCGACGGGGTGCGAGGCACGGGAACCCATTACCATCAGACCAAGCGGTCGTCGGTGATTTCAGTTGCTCTGTTAACAAACCTATTTCTTCACCGTTCTGAATATTTTAGTTTAGTGTGGCTTCATGGTTATCAGGTGATAATGCCGTGAAAAAAAGAAAGAAAGAAAAGAAAAAAAAAACATGGTTGGCAATCAGCCATGCCAAGATGATGATTTGGGTGAATATCCAGCTTCCAACATGTCCATCTGTAACACATCTAGTAACATGTAGATATCTTCTGTTTCTGAATGTGATGTATCTTCTACTATAAAGACCCTGACCTCTCCTTTGAGCTCAATCCAGCTCCTTCCAGGAGATTTAATCACACCACTGCTTCTCATGGCCTTTCTCAACATGGCAAAATCATCCCAACAGCCAGCAGATGCATAGATGTTGCACATTAGAACATAAGCTCCAGAATTGGAAGGATCAATCTTCAGTATACCTTCTGTAGCTCTTTTCCCAATTTGTACATTGCTGTACACCCTGCATGCAGCTAGCAATGTCTTCAGCATCACAATGTCAGCTTCATATGGCATCTCATCTATGAATCTTTCGGCATCTGTTAGTCTCCCGGAGCGAGCTAACAGATCAATGATGCATGAGCAATGCTCTCTTGTAGGCACAATCCCGTATTTAGCTTGCATTGTGTCATAATAATACAAACCTTCATCTACTAAACCGACATGTCGACATGCAGTGAGAACCCCGACAAATGTGACGTGATTTGGTTTAATCCCCAAGTTTTGCATCAGAGCGAATAGCTCAAGAGATTCTTTACCAAAGCCAAATTGAGCGTACCCGACGATTAAACTGCTCCAAGAGAATACATCACGGTTATCTCCCATCAGCTCGAACAGTTTTCTTGCATTGTCTAAGCTCCCGCATTTTGCACAAGTGTCAATTAGTCCATTACAGACCATTATATCTGTGTCCAGCCCAATTTTTATCGCATAGGCATTGATTTGATTCCCCATTTCTAGGGAGGCCAAATCCGCACAGGCACATAATATAGCATTTAGAGTGATTTGATCAGGCCTGGTTGATGAATTCCGCAAGTCTTTTAACAGCAGAAAGACTTTCTCAGGTTGACGGTGTTGCAAACAAGCTGCAAGTAATGTGTTCCAGGAAACAATATCTCGATGACCCTTCATATCCTTGAAAAGATTGAGTGAAGTATAAAGATCTGAGCACTTGGTATACATGGCGAGTAGACTGTTCAAGACTGCGATATCCCCGCATAATCCCATTTTGAGTGAACAACAATGGACCAGTTGGCCATGACGCAAAGAAGTGGAGCTTGTACATGAACAAAGCAGGCACCGAATGGTAATGTCATCAGGCTGCAACCCGGAATCTCTCATCTGAGAAAAGAACAACAAAGCTTCAGCAGGGAAACCAGCATAAGCAAATGCACTGATAATTGAATTCCAAGAGACTAAATCAGGCCATTCAATCTGAAAAAATGCTTTCCTTGCATGATCTAGTTTGCCACACCTCGCATACATATCGCTCAAAGAACACCCAGCAAAATTATTCTTTTCCAAACCAAACTTAATACAGAGACCATGCAACTGCTCTCCTTGATCCAATTCAGATATAGCCCCACAAACATTGAAAATGCTACCAAAATGGAACTCATTTGGTCTATGAACACCGATGTCAAGCATTTGTTTGAAGAGACACAAAGCTTCCAACCGGCGTTCTTTCTGAGCTAGTGCAGCAATTATGGAACTCCATGAAACCAGATCCTTCTCAGCAATCCTCTCAAACACAACAGAAGCATCCCCAATACTGTCAGATCTTGAGTACATTGTAACAAGCGCATTCTGAACAATCCTATCCTGCCCGAGGTCCATTTTGATGGTATGGCAATGCAACTGTCTTCCAAGCTCGATATCAAGCAAGCCAGTGCATGCTCTGACGACACTCCCCAGAGAAAACTGGTCAGGAAAGAAACCAAACCGAAGCATGCCAAGATAGAGCTCGACAGCCTCACGCTCCCGATGGTTCTGAGACAAACCAGAGACCATCGAGGTCCAAGAGACAAGATTTCTCTCAGGCATTGTGTCGAATAACTGACGGGCGTCATCCAAGGACCCGCATTTACCATAAGCATTGAGAATGTGGTTGTGGAGGATAACATCGGCGAGGACAGGGGAAGCGGAGAGGTGACGGTGGAGGTGGCGAGTGGCGGAGAGGGAGCGGATGGAAGAGGAGGCGAGGAAGAGGTGGGCGTAGGTACTGGGGTAGAGGAGGCAGTCAGAAGAGAAGAAGGTTTGGAGGGCTTCTCGGAATCGGCTTTGCTTGCAGAGGCTACTGATGAAGTCGTTGGTGCATTGCTGGGACTTGAAGAAGCTCGGAGAGACGCAGCTGCAGAAGCTCCGGCAATGCTGTTTGATCCTGCTTACCATGTTGTGCCAGTGGGCGCCATGCAACCAAAATGGCCAAAAATTCCTACAAACACCAAATTTAACCTTTAATTATTTTTTATATAAAACTGCTTTAATTTATTTGTAAAACATTTCTGATAGAAACACTTTATTAAAATTTTTTAGAGAACACTAAATAAAAAGAACACCTGTCCAAAGAGAGCCTGAGAATCTAAATCTCAAAATCTATCTAAAATTTTAAAAAATTTGTGAATATGAATTTTTTTTTAAGTTTGTAGACCATATACTCTTATCTTGAAATAACAAAGCGTTCTTGCTGCTCTATGTAGATTTTTTTTTTCCAAATCATCATTCAAAAAGGCAGTCTTGACATTCATATGATGCATCTTAAGTTTAAATGCAAAAACAAGTGCACTCAAAGTTGTAATAATAGTTTTATAGGCAGCAAGTGAGGTTAGTGGGTATCAAAATAATCTAACCCTTATTTTTGTTTAAACGCCTTGACTACTAATCTTGCTTTGAACTTCTCTATAGAACAATCATCATCAATTGCTTCATTTAAGAAAGGAAATGTGTAAATGTGAAAGCACAAATGACAAGATGAACAAGCATCTATAGATCCGACACAAGTTAGTATGGAGACACCTGAACCACAACATTATATGCATTGATTATGTAAAAGTAGAGCTAAATCTAGCGGATTGCTTGATTAAAATATTATTGATATCAATAATAGTTGATGCATTGTGGGGAATGTGGCTCAACACATAAAGATCAATAACAATATTGACCATACTTCTTTGATAGAGATCCCAAGATAAAAATTTAAAAGGAAGCTATTTGATTGGGTGATTGAGAGTGCACAACATATATTTATTAGAGGTAGACTCTAACCCATTCCTACGATGAGTACTATCATGTAATGGTTTAAGGAGACACAACCCAAACTCCTACGGGAGGTAACAATGGGGAATTTTTGCGATGGGTAAAAGTTTGAATGAGCAATGCCCTTGAGCTCAACTGTTAATGAGACCAATAAATGTATTTATGTGAAATATTTCACTATATTATGGAGAAAATCTTAATGTACATGTGGCATGATCCTAGCAACTAAGGGCCTGGAATATCCCTAACAATCTTATGACCAAATAACGATGAGCAGGTTTTCTAGAAGGCCTCAGGAGAACTCCGGGAAAGCATCCCAAGGCTCCAGAAGGATCCATCCGAGCTAGCGCTTATGTGGCACCCAAGCAACGGCTTGCTTGGCGACTAAGTCACCTCCAACCGTCCAACCGCTTTTCGAAAGGTATAAAAGGGGATGAGGAGACAGAGGGAGGGCTTCTTATTCTGGTTGGGCATCTTCTTCTTCGGACTGGAACCACCCCACAGGTTCCAACTCTCAGTGATCTCTCTCTTTCTCTCTCTCTCTCTCCTAGCTCACACTTGGCTCATTCTTTGACCCAATTTCCTCTATGAATACCTCCAACTCTTCTCCGTGATCTCGTTCCAGACTTTCCCTTACAAGTCACGCTCATCGTCGAACTTCGACAACAGAAAGAGTTCTTCTCACCGAAGCTATTGCCAGAGGCTGAACATCTGTCCCGTTCCCAGTTGAAGAAGCTACCATCTCCATCAAATTTTACTACTTGATCTGGATCGGTTTTGATCCAGAGAAAGAGCCAATTCTACGCATCAACAGTTGGCGCAATCTGTAGGAAACTCGATCAAGAAGTTGTGCTGACCTCAGTGATGACGAGAGTCAAGAAGAACCCAATCCCTCTTCTGACGGGGGACAGATCACCATATGCAACGCAATCCCTGACATCGGAGCCGTTCCTCCTGAGAAAGAGATGGTCTAGTATGAGGATTTGCCTTTTCAGCTCGCAGGTTGATCGCATGAGGGAGTGGTTCATTTTATCAATGGGGGGCGAGCAGCGATGGAGAAGCAAGCTCATCCTTTGAGAGTCACATTAGCACGCCTCCTCAGCCGAGAACACCTAGAAAGAAGATCCAGGTGGATCCTCCGATTTCCTTCTCAAATGACAACTTAGGGGACACCCATTTCCCTCATGACGACGCCTTGGTAGTCAATTTCCGAATTGCCCACTATGATGTCAAAAGGATCCTAATCGACAGCAGGAGTACAAAGAATGTCATATTTTGGAGTTCTCATGAGAGGCTATGCCTCAGAACCGAGCTTTTGCAACTTGTAAAGACCCCACTAATTAGCTTCAACGGAGGATTGATACGACCAAAAGAGATGGTTTATCTTCGGCTTATGGAGGGAACTTATCCCAAATAGTCCACGGAAATGGCAAACTTCCTAGTTATCAATTCTCTTTCACCTTACAATGACATCTTAAGGTGACCCACTCTGAACGCATTGTAAGTTGTTGTGTCCATCTACCATCTGCTCATGAAGTTCCCCACAAATAATGAATGTGGGGAGGTCAGAGGGGATCAACCTACAACCTAGTAGTGTTGTGTGGCCCTCCTCAGGGATAAGTCTGAAGAGTCTTTGGCTATCAAGACACAAGGAGAGACAAACGGAAAGCCAACATAAAGGGCTACCCCGGTGGAGGAGTCAAACATTGTTCTACAGACACAGGACCGACCTGAACGCATCATGCAGATCAGATCAGAGCTATAAGAGAATCTGAGGGAAAGAGTTCTAGCTTGCTTGAGAAATAATGCCTACATCTTCTCCCGGGGGCCCGAAGACATGCCAGGAGTATACAAGAGTATTATGGAGCACTACCTGAGTGTCAACCCCTCCTTCAAGCCAGAGATCCATAAGAGAAGGCACTTTTCCCTAGAAAGACAACATGTCATTGATGAGGAAGTCAACACGCTCCTCAAAGTTGGTTTTATTAGAGAAGTGCATTACCCAAAGTGGTTATCCAATATGATCCTAGTTAATAAGGCTACCGAGAAATGGAGGATGTGCATAAACTTCACTGATTTGAATAAAGGTTTCCTGAAAGATAGCTTCCTCCTTACTATGATCGATAAGTTGGTCGACTCTACTACCAGACATGGCCTGTTAAGTTTTTTGGATACTTTCTCCAGTTACAATCAGATCAAGATGGCCAAGTAGAACGAGGAGAAAACCTTATTCATTACTGAGAAGGGAACGTACTGCTACTGGGTTATGCCCTTCGACCTGAAGAAGGTAGGGGCGATATTTTAAAGGTTGGTCACTAAGGTGTTTAAAGAGCAACTTAGGAGAAATGTAGAAGCTTATGTTAATGACATGCTAGTGAAGAGTGAGCTAACTGACCATCATATTGCCGACCTGGAAGAAACCTTTAAGACACTGAAGAGATATGGGATGCGCCTTAACCCCAATAAGTGTGCTTTTGGAGTCAAGCCAGGAAAATTTCTGTGGTTCATTGTGACCCAGAGGGGGATAGAGGCAAACCTGGAGAAGATAAAAGCTATCTTGGAAATGAGCCCCTTGAAGATGATCTGTGAAATCCAAAGGTTGAACGGGAGGTTGGCGGCCCTTGGAAGGTTCATCTTGAGATCTAGAGACAAGAGTTTGCACTTTTGCAAAGTCGCAAAGCCCCGAAGGTTGAGTTGAAGGAAGAGTGTGAAAGGTCTTTCCAGCAGATGAAACACTAACTTAGCTCTCCACCTCTCTTAACTAGAGCCCGATAGGGGGATGAGTTGTATATATATTTGGCCTCTACCTCGGTAACAGTCAGCTCAGTATTGCTAGAAGATGAAGATGGGGTTTAGAAACCGGCTTATTACACCAGTAAGGTGTTAAGCGATCCTGAGTCCATAGAGAAGTTGGCCTTCGTGCTTGTCACTTATGCTCAGTGGCTCAAACCTTATTTCCATGCTCATGAAGTCCCAATTCTCACATATCAGCCCCTCAAACAAATCTTATGATGTCCAGAGACGTTTGGGATGATGACAAAGTGGGCTATAAAGTTGAGTGAGTTTGATATAGATTACAAGTCGCGAATAACCATGAAGGCGCAGACCCTCCCCGATTTCATAGTAGAGCTAACTTCTCTTGGGGTTAGTTCCCTTGCAATACAAAGGAAGAAACAAGTAAGATAGTCTCTCCTGACACGTAAGCCTTACATGTTGATGGGTCTGCCGCCGGGAGTAGCTCAGGAGCAAGTCTTTCCCTAAAATCTCTAGAAGGTTGGAAGACTTCTATCGCCCTGAAGTTTACTTTCAAAGCTACCAATAATGAGGCAAAGTATGAAAGCAAGGATGAACTTGGCCATGAAATCGGAGTGCAGAGCTACACGCCTATACTAATTCCCAACTTATAGTCGGCCATATCGGTGGAGAATTTGAAGCACGAGATGAGATTATGGCAAAGTACTCATTAAAGTCCCCCAGAAAAATAATGAAAAGACGGATGCTTTATCCAAACTGGTGTCATCCTAATACTTCGAACTAGGCCAGCTGATAAAGATCCAATATCTTCTTGTGTAGAGTATTGATGTGATTCCTGTAATTGAGGTCCAAGAAATTTATGAGGAGCTGAGCTGGCTTGGCCCTATCTTTGACTAACTAAAAGAGGGGGCGCTCCCAACCAATTAGAAGGAAGCGAAGAACATCATTGGGAGGTTGGCCCGATATGCCATCTTAGACGACTAGCTTTACAAGAGATCATACCCGATGCCCTATCTAAGATGTCTCAGGCCTACTGAAGCTGATTATGTCCTTCGGGAAGTACACAAAGGGATCCGCGGTAACCATCTTGGAGGGATGTCTCTAGCCTATAAAGTCCTTAGATAAGGATATTATTGGCTGAATTTGACAAGAGATACCTTAGTTGTAGTTCAGAACTGTGAGGCTTGTCAGTTACATGCTTGGATTCAGCGGCAACCGGCCACCCAACTCACCTCTATTACAACTCTGAGATTGTTTTCCATCTGGTGAATCGATATCCTCAGACCCTTTCTGATGGTAATATGAAAGCTGAAGTTCTTAACTATTGACATAAACTACGTCACCAAATGGGTGGAAGATGAGCCCTTGGCTAAGATAATAAAGAGAGCTTGTAAGGACTTCATTTGGAAGTCTATAATATGTTGATTCGATATCCCAGCCGCTTTCATCACTGACAACAGATGACAGTTCGACAATAAAAAAATACGGAGACTTTTGTACCCATTTGGGTGTCGAATTGAGGCTGACTTTCGTAACTCATACCCAAACGAATAGGCAGGTGAAGGTAACGAACTGTACCATACTATAGAGCCTCAATATCAGGGTTAAATAGGCAAACTTGAATTTGGTAGACGAGCTTCCCCATGTGCTATGGGCGTATCGAATGACTTGCCGAATAACCACGGCAGAAACTCCCTTTAGCCTAACGTTCGAAGCAAAAGTTGTGATTCCCATGGAAATCGGGATGCCGACGTGGTAGACCCAGTCTTTCAGTCAAGAGGTCAATGATCAGGGCCTATGAGCAGAGCTGGATCTCCTTGAAGAGAAAAGGGATCAAGTCTCCCTTTGAGCCGCGACGTACCAACAGCGAGTCCGACGCTTCTATAACTCCAAGATCATCTTGCGGGGGAATATATTCCAAGCGAATTAGAGTGGGATCGGAAAGCTTACACCCAACTGGGAAGGGCCCTATGTTGTAACTAAGGTCGTCCGACTGGGGACGTACAAGCTAGCGGAGCCAGGAAGGCGACTATGCAAGAGGCCTTTTCATTCTGAGCACCTCAGAAGATACTACCAATGATTATGTTAAAACATTTTTCTAATTGACCCACCGTTCTCGTGTGTGTGAAAAATTGATCATTGAGTACAAGCTTAGAAGTCTTCACTAACATTAAAGAGCCAAGTAAGCCGGGAACCAACCCGTTGGCTGCTTGTGAGCCCCTTTCCCCAGGAGACACAACTTGGCCTTCAGGGAAAGATCGTCTCCTATTCGAGAGGAAGACCACAAAACCCTATCAGCCTCGGTGGTAACTCAACCTTCATGGAAAGTGTTTGCGTTGAAAAAATACATATATATAAATATATATGCATTAAAATACAATGTGCCAATATTTGAAGGGTGCCAATAAAATATATACCTTGAAGTATCTTGAAATTAAGATATTTTAAATTTAAAATAAAAACATATATCTGGTCGTATCCTGAGGCAAGGTAAAGACACAGATCCTAAGACAGGCTGAGGACACAGATCCCAAGGTGGACTAAGAACATATATCCCGAGGCAAGCCAAAGACACAAATTCCAAGATAGCCTGGGATTACACATTCAAATCTAAAGATAGCCCGAAAACACAAATCTCGAGACAATCTTAAATCTCAAGATAGGCCGAGAATACAAATCTTGAGGCTATCTCAAATTTCAAGATATCTCAAGAACATAAATCTCGAGACAATCTCAAAAAAGTACAAACCCTAAGATAGCCCGAGAACATAAATCTCGAGATAATTTCAAAAATACATATCCCAAGATAGTCATGATCTAGATTATGATCATATGATGATTAAAATTCAAATTCAAGGTTATACCTAAATCTAGATTATGATCATTAAAATTCATATTTTTTATCTTTTCTAGATTATGATCTCATGATGATTAAAATTCAAATTCAAATTCAAGATTATACCTAAATCTAGATTATGATCATTAAAATTCAAATCTTTGATTTTATCTAGATTAGGATCTCATGATGATTAAAGTTAAAATTAAAATTTCAACCTTATCATCTAGGTTGTGAAGATCTATAAATAAAGGAGGGGAGACCTCTTGAGGAGAGACTTTTTTTGGGGGATCCCCTCCATGCTCTTCTCTCCGTGAAGCAAAAAGCCGTGCGGTCGGTCAAACAACACGGGTCCGTCTTTGATGGCTTTGCCGAAGGATACAGGTTCGTGTCCGTCGATCGACTGTAATATTATAGAAGGATGTCATCATTGTCACCACCAAGCCACCCTTGTGGGGCTATCATCGCCGCCGAGCCACCCTTGTGGGGTTGTTGTCACCACCAAGCCACCCTTGTGGGGCTATCATTACCACCGAGCCACTCTTGTGGGGCTGTTGTCACTACCAAGCCACCCTTGTGGGGTTATCATCGCCGCCAAGCCACCCTTGTGGACGCCGTTGCAACGACCGTCGGAGAAAGAACACCACTCCGGAGCGTGGTGGTATTTTGATCTTGTTGATGAGGTGGATAATGAAATACAAATCTCAAACCAACATGTATCTCAAGGTAGAGATGGGACGTACATCTTGAGACAAATAATGGAATACAAAATCTCAAAGCGACCCGCATCTCAATGCGATGAAGGAATACACATCTTGAGGCCGGGTGATGAAATATAACTCTCAAACGGCACGCATTTTGAGCGATAATGGAATACACATCTTGATGCAACCGATAAAATTTAAATCCTGGAGCAGGACCAATCTTGAAGCAGTGATAAACACGCACCTTGAGGCGACTAATAAATACAAATTTCAAAGTCACACATATCTCGAGGCGGCGATTAAATATTCATCTCGAGGTGGTCGATAAAAACATAAATCCTAAAGCAGTGCAAATCTCAAGACGGTGACGAAGCAGACATCTTGAAGCAGCCAATGAAACACAAATCCCAAAGTGGCAAAGCATACAAGGCGGCGTCATATATATATATATATATATATATATATATATATATATATATGATGATATGTTTATATTCATATGTAATAAAAAGTTGTGATTTGCAAATAAATGAAATTATTTTCTTTATTCATTGCCTCTACTTGTACTTATGTCCTTAATCGGAGGTTCCCAAGACTCTGTCTGGGGTAATTAATAATGGAGGCTTGCCTCTATTAGGAATGGAAGTACCTACAATAACTAAAATAAATGAATAAAATAATCATTTGTGATTCGATGTGTCACCTGGTGTCTCTTCACAGGCACGATACCGGGCGGGTATTTTCGATCCCACAGAAAGATCATTCCCATTCAAGGGGAAGACCACAAAACCTTGTTGTCCTCGGCGGTAATTCGGTCTCCAGGGAAAGATCGTCCCCTATTCGAGGGAAAGACCACAAAACTTTGTTGTCCTCATCGGTAATTCGGCCTTCAAGGAAAGATCATCCCCTATTCGAGGGGAAGACCATAAATCTTTGTCGATCTTGGCGGCAATTCGACCTTAAGGGAAAGTTCATCCCCTATTCGAGGGAAAGACCACAAAATCCCGATCAGCCTTGACGACAACTCTGCCTTCTGATCCACCATTCTAGGGGAAGACCATAAAACCCTATCGGCTTTGGTAACATGCTCTTATTCTTCGATTATGCCATGATGCCAAGTTGAATTCAACGAATCTCGAGCACTTGGTCTTCCAATATTCATTGGGGATCCACACGATGCGACCCTTATCCTCTAAACAAGGATATTCTGGCATGAACTAGGATCATAATATCAGAATTATGAATATCGAGATGAATTGGAAATGCTAAAATGGACATCTAGGGATGACTTCAAGGCATGGCAAGCAGAGAGAAAATAAGGGCAAAAGTGAAATTACTCTTTATTTATTAAAAGTCATCTACAAGAGTACAAGCGAACAATTCATGGCTACAAGGAGAGCCACACCTCATCTAGAAGGAAGCAAGTTTTATGGAATAAGATCCCGTAGGAGGTCATAGTCGAATCTTCAAGTAGGCAAAAGGTAGAAGACCCCATCAATGTAATGTTGCTGGTTGGCTTGATGAATGAGGAGTCTCCCCAAGTGAGGCGCAGTACCCTAGCTCAGATGTTGCGGGACCTCTCCAGTGCCCATGAAAGAACGTCCAAAGAAGTCTATGCTAGATGGATTGTGGGGCAACCCCTGTAAATCCGTGAGAGGAGTCGGGTGGGCGTCCAAAAGAGGCATTGATTCATTAGAAATCTGTGTGGATGCCCTGTGACTTACCCTTACTTCAAACCTCACCCGAATTATAGGAGGTTTGGAAGAATCAAATGGAAACTGACCCTCTCGGTCCCTCCACACGAGGATGATTTGGAAAAATCAAGGAGCAAAACCAATTAGCCTCGGGGTCTCCTTTCCCAAATAATAGCATGCGCTACCTCTTTTCACTTTCTGCAGATGGAATAAAGATTTGTTTGAATGAATAGAGGGCTCGGTCTAGAAAGTCGCAGCAGGGAGTCTGTGAGCCATTGGACATGAAAGGTTTCGTCCTAAGAAACCCTATTTATAGACAGATCATCGACGGGGCATTATGACAAAGCATTTATGATAAGAAGATTTAGGACTATCAATACATGGTTGGGCCAATAGAAGGGGGCACGTGGAAACCCTTTCTTGGGAATAGGTTCCTGGGGAATCTCTTATAGGTTACTTAGAAAAAGTAACTGTTTGGATATTAGGAAAGGGGTATATGATGCAATGAAGTGCATAAATGTACATACCCATCAAAGATTATAAAGAGGTCAAAGAAAAAGAGGAGATACACATTGAACTGAGACTAAAATTAGAGCACGAATAGTGATGACCTCAGGAAGTGGCAAGTCACTATAATGTGTGAGGTAATCATGGGGAGGTAGGCAGTCAGTGATCGAAGAAGTTGTACTTGGCTCCAGGGGTATACCTGACTCATCAAAAATGTTCTCTAGGTTGGCTGAAGTGAGCTCGCTACGCCCTAGTGACACTAACTCAACAGGGATTGTGTCGGCCTCACTTTTAGTATCATCAGGCTCATGAGTTGGGGAAGGTATGTAGACCAAAGCCTCCTGGTACTCCAGAGTTGTGAAGTTTAGCTCAGGATGACTACGGTCGACTCCTCAAAGGATTTTGTAGCCGTCTTCAACTCCAAACAAGGCCTCTCGATAAAGTTGATCTTGTAACTCTTTGGAAGCCTGGAAGTTGTCTATGGCATGAGTTGCTATCTCCTTCTTCACGGCTTCGAAGCTCTCGGAGCTCAAGTATTCATCCATGGCTACCTTTACATCTGCCTCGAATAACTCCTACTGCTGATAGTTAGTAACAACCCTAGAGAGGTTCATAGTACCTCTCTAAGAGGTCATTGCAGGCAAGCTTGACAGCTGACTCCCGGCTACTCTCGGTATCCTCTGCCCTCTCACGTAATAACAACCTCTCATGATGACACCATTCTTGAGGGGTTGATCAATGAGAATTGTGATATTATGAGCCTGAAAATAAGGTTTAAGCTGCTATGCCGAGGTGAAAGCGCGTAAGCCAACTTCTCAATGGAAAGGTATCTGGAATACAGGTCGTTTAACACCTTACTTGTGTAATAGACCGGTTTCTGAACCCAATCTTCATCTTTGAGCAATACTGAGCTTACTGCAACCCTGAAGAGGCCAAATATATGTATAACTCATCCTCCTATTAGGGTTTAGTCAAGAGAGGTGGAGAGCTAAGAGACTATTTCATCATCTGAAAAGCCCTTTCACACTCTTCCGTCCACTTGAAGTGTGGGGCTTTACGAAGGTCTTTGAAGAAGTGTAAGATTTTGTCTTCATACCTCAAGATGAACTTTCCAAGGGTTGTAATCTCCCGTTCAACCTCTAGATTTTGTGGATCGTCTTTAGAGGGCTCATTTCCAAGATAGTTTTGATCTTCTTCGGGTTAGCTTCTATCCCTCTCTAGGTCACCATAAACCCTAAAAATTTTCCCGACTTGACTCCAAAAAAACACTTATGGGATTGAGGTGCATTCCGTATCTCTTCAGTGTTCCAAAGGTTTCTTCCAAGTTGGCGATATGCTAGTCAACTTGCTCACTCTTCACCAGCATGTCATTAAAGTATGCCTCGACATTTCCCCCGAGTTGCTCCTTGAACACCTTACTTACCAATATCTAAAAAGTGCCTTAACATTCTTCAGGCCGAAGGGCATGACTTAGTAGCAGTATGTTCCCTTGTCATTAATGAATGAAGTTTTCTCCTCATCCGACTTGGCCATCTTGATCTGATTGTAATCGAAGAAAGCGTCCAAAAAACTTAATAGGCCGTGTCGGGCTGTGGAGTCAACCAACTTATCAATCATGGGAAGGGGGAAGCTGTCTTTCAGGCAATCTTTATTCAAATCAATGAAGTCTATGCACATCCTAAATTTCTTAATAGCCTTCTTAACTAGGACCAGATTGGCTAACCACTATGGGTAGTGTACTTCTCTAATAAAACCAACTTTGAGGAGCTTACCGACTTCCTCATCAATGGCATGTTGTCTTTCTAGGGCGAAGCGCCTCATCTTCTCGATCACTAGATTTGTCGGGTTGCCACTCAAGTAATGCTCCATATTCTATCTACTCCTAGCATGTCTTCGGGTCCCCAGGCAAAGATGTCTACATTATTCCTCAGGAAAGCCAGAATTCTTTCCCTATGGTTCCCTTGTAGCTCCGCTCTGATTTGTATAGTGCATTCAAGTCGGTCCTCTAATAGGGGAACAATGTTTAATTCCTCTACTACGGTGGCATTCTGCGTTGGTTTTCCTTTAGCCTCTCCTTGAGTCTCGATAGCCAAAGACTCTTGAGCCTTGTCCTTGAGGAGGGCCACATAACATTGTCGGGTTGTAGGCTGGTCCGCTCTGACCTCCCCACATCCATTCTTCATGAGGAATTTCATGAGCATAGGGTACATGGATACAGTAGCTCGCAGTGCGTTTAGAGTAGGTTGCCCTAGGATGCCATTGTAAGGAGAAAGAGAATTAATAACTAGGAAGTTTACCATTACCGTAGACTATTTAGGATAAGGCCCTGCCATAATCTGAAGAGAAACTATCCCTTTTGATCATATTGATCTTCCGCTGACGCCGATTAGCGGGGTCTTTAAAGGTTGAAACAACTCTGGCCTAAGACCTA
This sequence comes from Dioscorea zingiberensis, assembly GCA_026586065.1. Classification (NCBI taxonomy): domain Eukaryota; kingdom Viridiplantae; phylum Streptophyta; class Magnoliopsida; order Dioscoreales; family Dioscoreaceae; genus Dioscorea; species Dioscorea zingiberensis. The sequence continues at coordinate 30,406,862 of CM048827.1, forward strand.
GCCTCTCTTAAGCACCTCAAAATATGATGTCTACTACACTCCCACTGTCGACTAGGATCCTTTTGACATTGTAGTAGGCAATTCTGGTAGTGACCACCAAGGTGTCGTCATCCCTATGTCATCATCTGAGAAGGAAATCAGAGGGTCCATCTTTTTGGGTGCACTGAGCTGAGGGGGTGTATTGATGCGACTCTTGGAGGATAAACTCCCCTCCTCATCACTACTCGGACCCCAACGATAAAGTAAATTGTACCTTCACGAGATCGATCCGCAAGTAGATAAGGTAGATCCTCGTCTAAGTTTATCTCCTGCTTGGTAGGAACAACTCCTATGTTAGAGATTGCGTCTCGTTCGATGATCTCTCCTTCGGTTTGAGGAGGGATCGGGTTCTTCTTGTCTCTCGTCATCATCATGGTCGACACAGCTTCTTGATCAAGGATTCCCATAGATGACACCAACTATTTGTAATAGACGTACTCTTTATAGCATTTCTTAATTATGAGTTTATTAGTTGAAAATTTGGATTAAAGAGTTAATTATGGAATTACCGATTAAGAACTAAAATAATTGAAAGAAAGAAAATAAAAGATGAAATAAATATATGGGAGTAGGACTTGCATGTAGTGGTTTGAGAGGATGAGGACTTAAGGTTAGTTTTCCTCCATGACATCATCTTCCACTAAGCTTAAGTTTATTTTTTTTGTTATCATGACGAAGGATAGCCAATTCTAGTAAATTTCTTAAGCTTTAGATTTAGTTTTTTTTTACTTAGTGGAACATTTGGAAATAATGTGAGCCATCACATCGGATGGTTAAGTCAAGGTTTCATGTAATGGATGATGTCATCTTCCATTAGTTAGACAAGTGAAGCATGATAGTCATTAAAGGCCATCTTGTTTCATGTGATTAATGGGTAATGGTGGACTAAAGCTTGAAGAATTAATAAACCCCATGCATGGTAATGGTGGACTAAATTCACAATAAGGGTTTGAGTTTGACTTGGTAATCTAGTTGAGCTTCCCATGAAATGCTTATAAGTAAAACATATTTTAAGGAGATAAGTACATTATATATAGAGGGCTGCACATACATGAAATCTTATACTGCTATCCATTAGAGCTTGAGTTCACATTATTCAAATGGGAATAATGGATATCATAAGAGGCAGCTTGGTAAAAATGAAGGAAAACAATCAAGAAGGAGGTGGCTTAATAAGAAGCTATCTGACAGCAGGAGAATGGAAGTGATAAGTGGCAGCAAGGGGAGTAAAGAGGTCTACACCTCATGCTTGGGCCTCTTTAAGATTATTCAATTGATCATTGTGTGACTGATTTGATATTTATGAACTAAGGAGGGAAGGGTATAGGGTACCTTCATGACTTTTGAAATAAAAACTAATACTCCTTTAATGCATCATCATCCATTAACCCATTAAAATGAGTTCTGAGGCCTCTACGTAACTTATGGATTGCAAATTAAATCAGAGTTAGTTTCAACTCTTTAGTTGTGTTGGCGAGCATGCATGGCTCCACCTCATGGATTCAGCCACTTCTTCTCTCTCCTTCATTACCACAAGATCTCAGATGAGGGTTATCTCAACCCCATTATGCTCTCTCTACCCTCCAGTCCAGCAACTTAGTAGATACAACCAATAGTGAGGAGGTTCAGGGAGTTGGATTACACAAGCTACAACACTCCAGTTTTTTCAAAGCAGCCATAAGAGAGGTGGCCGGTCTATAAGAGCTTGAAGCTTGGCAGGCCTTGACCAAGCTGTAGAGGTGAGCTGAAGAGGTGAGCTTATGTAGCTTTTAAGGAAAATATCAAAGGTTGTTAGCATGTGATAAAGCCTAATTAATTTAAGATTGGCATCTTGATCTCTAAGGTGGAGGCTAGGGTATTATCAGGTGGAAAAAAAAGAAAGAGTTATATGAAGTCGTGTTTGTTGTGGTCGGGTCATGAGAGAGACTATCATAATGAACATGGATTGTTCTTGAAAAGAGCTAGAAACCCATGACATGTTCAACTTTAATTATTGAAGTTTATTTAACAGTTAGCCATACGTTAGTTTGTATTTCACAAAAAATTTGTGGAATCAAAGTATAGTTGAACCCAACTATTAAATTAACATGTGGGCTATTATTAATTTAAAAGTAATGCTAATTACATGACGAAAATACTAAGATTAGCTTTCCGCTTACCAGATATTGGCTTAGAGCGTAAAGCCGCAGTTGGAGGAAGTACCGACTGACCTTTGAATACCCCTGTGAATATAAGTAAGTGATCTTGCCTCGTTTTCACTCTACGGAGTATTCCTTCGATCTTGCAATTAGCCTGTCAATTGATATTCCATTGATCTCCTGATTGATTGTTTTCCTGATCTCTATGGAATTATACATACATGTTGATGAGTGGATTATTGTTGTGTGAATCCATTGTGTATGTATGCTTGGTTGGATAGATATTATTTTCCACTTGACCTGCGTTGCTCTTGTAGATGATTCCGCGTTTGCGGGAGTGCAGCTCCTTTTTGGCGTTGGTCCGGTGGACACCCCTGCTCGTGCTTTCCCCGGCAGGGGATGGAACTCATCACGATAGCCCGCTGGGACGTCTGGCCGTGTAATGCATTACATGTATGATAGTAGCGCTACGGACTTGTAAGTCCAATGACATCGTGATAGTCTGGTATCGCTGGGATGACGACTCATGGGTGACTGTAGATATACTCATAGGTCCGACATGACTGCGGTCGTGTCTAGTCATGCTTATTTGATTTGCTTTTGTTTTCAGCATTTCATGATTTGATAGCATGATTTATCCATTCACTGTGAGATCACTTACTGAGCTTTCATTCCGAAAGCTCATACACTTGTTGATTCTTTTTTTCAGATCCCGAGAAGTAGGACACAGGCCTAGGAGTGCCACGTGAGACCTGCGGGGATTTGCTGGGATTACCGAGGTTGGCTACCTCTTATTTTTATCTTGTGTGAGGACATGTTATAGGTTCTCTTAAAGGAACCTTGTATATTGAGACTCTAGGGTCTGTATCCCCTTAGCTTTTAATTCCGCTGTGTAGACATATCTTTATTATGTTTTTCGATTTGATATACTCCGTTGTGCATGTTTTATATGATTGATGATCATCGAGGCTTCGCATCCGGGTGGGGCCCATCCCTACTCGAGTGTGGCCGGTTTGCCACGTGCTCGTGGGCCCGGGACTATGGGGGCGGGGCGTGACACTATTGATGCGTGGAATCATCTCTTCCTCAGGATTAGAGCCAATCTAGATCAACGTAAGATTTAATAGAGATGATAACTTCTTCAGCTGGAAACGGGAAAGACGATCAACCGCCAGTGATGGCTCCGATGAGAAGAACTCCCTCTACTGTTGAAGTTCGGCGATGAACACAACCTATAAGGGGAAGTCCAGGGTTTATCCCTAGACTCTCCGACAATCAAGTCAACCAAATTGGATCAAGGAGGAGAGGAGAGAGATCGAAGATCTCTCTTAGAGGGATTTAGAGAGGAATTGGAATAGAGAATGATCGGAGAGTATGCTAGGAGAGAGAGAGAGAGAGAGAGAGAGAGAGAGAGAGAGAGAGAGAGAGTGCAATGGCGCCAAGTAGGCGCCAGCTCAGTGTCGGCTCGGATGGAGCCTTCCGGCGTATTAGAGAAGCTTTGTTCGAAGCTCCTCCAATGCCCTCTGGAAGCTCTATTCACCATTATTCGGTTGCTAAGGATGTTTTAGACTCTCAATCGCTAGGATAATGCCATATGTATGGTGAGATTTTCCCCTGTACAGTTTGTTATACTATGGAAAACATCTATAATACTATTTTTTATACTGATGTATCATAACCTAGTGTACACATTTACCATAAAAGCTACTGCACAGGTTTGAGATGTTTGCAATTTCTTAACAATAGCCATAATTTGTTATACTATACGAAAATTTGTTAAAAATTTCATGGAGAGGCAGGTATGTAAAGTGATTTTATTTCATTGTTTGAACTAAGATTATATATACCGAAATGGTTAAAATCAGGTATTTGAAAATCCGAAAAATCTAGAAGATACAAGTTAATAACTTAATATTCTAAATATCAGATAAAAAAAGCTTCAAAAAAAGAGGAAAAAAAAACCATACCTAATTTTTCTTAAATTCTAAATATCTCCAATTATAAATTTATTATCTTATAAATCATAAATCTTTCCATTCTAATAAAGTAGTTTCTTTGATCAAGGGAAAAAAAAAATACACCAAACAAAACTCTTAAAAGGAGCAAGAATGTATAAGGAACACAAACCATACATAACTTTTATAAAAATAAAATAAAATCTCATCTCATATAAACCTCTGCCTTGCAGATGAAAAGAACAAGAACAAAGAACAAAGAACAAAGAACAAAGAACAAAGAAGAAGAAGAAGAATCAATGTGCAACAGCCACAGGAGAAGAGAAATTAGTGATGGTTTGCTGTGATGGGAGTGCAAGCATGGCAGTGTGATCCAAGAAGTCATTCAAAGCAACTAGAGACTCCAGAATGCATCTCAAATCATCAGCTTTAGAGAATATTCCATAAGAATCCAACCTCCTCCTGATTGCATAAACATAGAAAGTAAGAGACCCTTTCCTGAACTTGAACCTTGCCATCTCACAGCCACTCAGCCCCCTGATCATTCTCTTGTTGACATCCCCCAGAGCCACAACTCCTGGCCACTGCCTCTCAACACTCATCTTCAAGCTCTCTGTCTCAAAGACAAAGATGACAACTTTGGACTTCTTGGTGCCGAGTCCCAGTGTGAGAGTGTGCCATGCATGGTGAGCAAGGATGGTGAAGTTGGTGGGAATGTATGCAATGGTGGAGAGGAACAGGGATGAATTAGGAAGCTGAGGACATGAAAGGAGGCTTCGAAGCTCAATGCTGGTTGCTCGCCGGACCGTGAAGGACTTGACGATGAATTGCCCTCCAAACCGAATGCCTTTCACTTCAGAGCTACACTTGAAGTGATGATATTGATGACCCGCTTCTTCTTCTGATCCTTTGTTGTTGTTTCCGACTTGCTTTTGCTTTTGTTTCTTCTTCTTGTTCTTGTTCTTCTTCTCTTTGTCCTCCTCCATCATTGATACTACTGTGCTGTTGGTTTAACTTCTTCCTTGGTGTTTATTAAGGACTAGAGTTATCAATGTTCTAAATTTATTTTAGAAATCATTTATTATTTATTTAACACAGAATTTTTGTTGAAAAAGAAATTTATGCATTGGCTTTCTATCTCATATATTTTTTTTAAGAGTATGTAAAAAACCATTAAAAAAAATAAAAATATTTTTTTGGTCAAGGGTCCCCACAACTTTGGAGGAAATGATGGAAAGTTGGGTGTGTTCAATTATGGGATAGCGTGTTCTTTTCCTTTCTTACCTTTTTTATTTCCTTCTTTTATTTTTAATGAAGCAAGTCAAGTTGGCAGATTCAAGAAATCAATCTCTTTTCTAACACACAAGTGAAGTGATTGCCTAAAATAGATATTCTTTCATGTGAATTTGTTGAGTTAGCATGTATAGATTTGGAAAACGATGTAAGCTAGCTGCTAGACTTGAATAATTGAAGTGGGTGGGCACACTAATCCTTGAAAAATAAAAATTTATAACCATGGAACAGTTAAGAAGAAGAAGAAGAAGACTGAAGGACATGATCATGTTAATGATTGGTTACAGGGGTTCTTTCATCTGGTGCTGAAAAGATTAAACAATGTTGGATTAGATGACAAAATGAGCAGTCTAAGCTATCACCCACCCCAGGCCCACTGTGCAATAAATAGAGACATATCATCTGCCAAACAGAAGAGGGGAGGTTCTCATGTCCCATTTTAGGATTCAGATTCTCACACAATGTGAGTGAAAGATGTAAAACTTAAACCTAAACATGTTACAAATACATGGTTGTAATCTAACAATTTATTGGAGAGACATGTAAGAAACTAAAATCAAAGAGAGTAGACTGGGATTTGGAGTTAATAAATATGGCAGCTGTGGTTGCTGGTTCAGAATAATAAATTAGAGGGTCGGTTGTCAGAACAAAAAAAAAAGAAGAAAATCTCAAGTTCAGTGTCTCTCAATATGCAGCAGGTAAGTAATGAGTTCAAAGAAACATTTGAAACAGCTGCTGGAGAAAACCAAGAGCAGAGCACTTAACTGGATTAGGAGCATATTCAATTCTGCCAACTAGTAATGCCATGACTGCATTGCTTTCACCATAAAACCTGCCAAATACTACCAATTGCTTGCATTTGATGTATCAGAAACAGAGGCGACTCAAAAGATTCGTGGTCCACATTCAGTGAGACATGGTTCAAAGAAATTGGATTTGCTATGGTTGGTGAGAAATCAATTTAGATTGAAAATCTTGACCATTGGAGAATGTCGGTTATTCAGTGCTAGTAGCATTCAAACAAAAAGAAGAAACTCCTAAAAAAAAAAAGAAAAAAAAACATAATGTACAAACCAAACAAAGAACCTGACAATATATACAAGTGTTGCACAAAAGCACAGCAACACCAAGATCATGGAGGTGATTCAGTACTACCGTCATGGAGAGCACAGCAGACGGTCGCTTTATGATGCCCTTGGTACACTCTGATGGCCTCTCCTGTGGACATCGTCCAGAGTCTTGCAGTTGTATCAGAAGAGGCTGCATATCACGGAACATATATTGCTGACATTAAAATCTTAGAACATGAATGGGCGTAAACCAATAGCATAACTATTTCAAAATGCAAAACCAAGGGACATGGTTATATAGCCTCCCACAACACCTGTTATCAAGTAAGCACCATCCACTGAGAAAACACAATCCCAGACCCAGCGCTGATGTCCTGAATATATGTTCCAAAAATTTAAATTCAGTGATTATAATTAACAAAATTGGAGTTCATGGAAAAAATGAGACAACTCATGCAGACTTAATAGCTCAGGATCCTATGATTTCTCTCCTACCTGTTAAAGTTCGCTCCAAGGTGAAACCATCCACATTCCATATCTTAACCGTATGGTCAGATGATGCAGTGGCAAGATACCTACATAACAGCCCGAAAAAAAAATTCCAAGCTACTCAATATTATGCAACAGAAGGAAAAAAATAAAGATGTACAAAATAAAATAACATACAAAAATTCACTAAGTCAATTTGTCATGACTATAATATCTATTAAAATTCTGTCTCCGACAACTGGATGAAATCATGAAAGCACCAAAAGTATTTGTAGCATTGTTGCTTTTGCAGAAAGCTCGGAAGATAACTGATAATTATTATTCTTACACAAGTTTGAAGCAACAGACCTGTGAGGATCACAAAATTCAGGTGAAAGCAGACATTTTAAAATGTAGCCATCATGCGCTTGAAGCTTATGCAAGGGCTCAAAGTAGGTCATTGTCTGCAACAATTCAGAAACATTAGTAGGAATATAAGGACTTCAAACGCGATCAACTTAGACAGGGAGCAGAGTTAAACCTGTACTCCACGCAGCAATCGCCACACATAGCATGTCCCGTGATTATTTGCAGCAACAACCATGCTGCCATCCCACATAACTGTTAGAGACCTGACAGCTGTATCTACTTCAGGCACCTGCACTCAAGCAAACTACAGTATGTATTGAGATTTTTCTTTGCCTTAAATAACTACATGTGCCAAGTTATTTACAAGAGAAGCCATATGCCTGTGATTTATATTAAATACAGGTAAGCATAGACATCTACTTACTAGTTCACAGCTACAAGAATTTGCAGTTAAATCCCATACTCGAATATTTCCATTTTGATCTCCAGATATCAGTTCAGTCTGCAAGAAAGTGTTTTGTTTGTTTATGTCAGAAACTTTATGATCACAATAAGAAGATTCCTGGCAGGTTTTTGATCAATCATATACTCTAGAAGTAGATAAAATTAAATGATCTGGCAGAAGAACTATTGCTTGAGAAAGAATGGAAGTATAAGAAATTTTCCAACATTTGATATCAGAAAGGTTGTGTCCAACGGATCTACAAAATTTCTAATCATAGCTGCAAACTTGCAACAACGCATGAACTCAACTCAAGCAAAAACTTACAAAATTTTCCACTCTTATTAGATCAAATTATACAAAAGCACGGATTAAAAAAAGAAAAACAATTGGCTGCAATAAGGCAAGAATATCAAAAAACAATTAATTGAACCAAATATTAAACTTCACATACCACAACCTCCACGCACAAGTGCACAACTTACATTAGTGTCAAGCCAATAACTATTTGGAAGAAACAGTTTTATTGAAGGGTCAATATAAACATACTGTTCATACTGGAGCCTCAGTCAGACTGTTTGCAATGGACAAGGTGAAATGGAAAACAAACAATCAATTCTGCTGGCACTCCACAGGTTTCACCATACGTCAAAATATGCATTACTCCTCTTTCCTAACAAACCTTGCAACCTTAAACTTCACCTTCATTCTAATCAAAAGGTAACCCAACCCAAGATTTTGTAAGTTTAGTTTAGGGAGTTCACCTCTCCACAATGTTGCAACTGCAAAGCAAATACTCGCTTTTCTTACCCCGTCGGAGGTTTTGTGAAGATATGCTAGAGATTTCTTGGCAGATGACAATGGGTGCATACTAGAGAACTTTGTGCAGACAACATTTGTCTAGCAAGTGTTTTGGAAATGTACACAAAAACACAACAGGTTCAAATGAAGTTCAAGCAGAAAAAACTTTTCAGATTTAGGGGACCATTTCTTTGTAAATCAATTTGACCTAGGTGAGGTACATCCTTTTCATTGAAAGTAAAACCACACAAATTTATACACTAGGCTTGTACGATACCATGTTAAAAATGTGAAGTTGTGAACCACCAATCTAAAGTGAAATCTAGAAATGAATTACTAAAACAAGTCATGAAAATACAACTCCAACAAAGATTAATATAAAAAATCAGACAAGCAAGCACATGAAAAAACTTCAAGATGAAACCTGATTGGGATGAAGAACAACTGTGTTGACAGCTGCCCGACTTTCATATTCACGTTGAGCACCTGGAGCTCTGACAAGTAAAGAGTTTTAAGTATGATATAGTCTACACAAAACCAATGCAAAGCAAGGGTGGTAACAGTAGAGCATTCCACAGAACTAAAAACCAGACAATGAACTCAAAAAACAACACCGTTCCTCGAGTTCTCTATCAATTAGCAATAAAAACATTATATCTCATACCTCAAATCCCATATCCTCACAGTGCCATCCTCGGAACCCGAATACATCCAATTCCCATCACACTGAAACCCCACTGCCATGACATTACTCGTATGTGAATCATAACTCATAACCTAACAATAAGATGGTTCATCAAACCATTACAATTAAAAGACTTTTTATTAAATAAAAAAAAGAACAACGAAAAAGCATGAAATGAGCGAATTACAGGCTGAGGACTGTGCGAGTTAACATCGAAAAGGCGGATATGGGGATTCCCAGCCGCAGCCAAGTACTGTTTATCTGGAGTAATCTCCAATCGGTTCACTTGCTGCAAAAGACAAGACATAAAAATTGGATTTTTACCGAACCCTGGAAAATCCATGATAAAAAAACATGAGCAAAATATATATATATGTAAAGGCGCTTACGGAATCTGGGTACTGAAGGGTGCGGTAACATCGGCCGCTCTTGGCCTCCCAAAACCTAATCGTGTGGTCGTACCCCGCCGTCGCGAGGATCACCGAAGGCTGGCTCATCTTGATCACCTGTACATCGATCACCAATCATTTGATTGAGAGAGAGAGAGAGAGAGAGAGAGAGAGAGAGAGAGAGAGAGAAGGAGAAGATTAGCTTCAATCCAGAAGTGGCGAGAAAACAAACTAAGGACACAAAAACCCTAACCTCGGCTCCCGACGATGAGGATCGCCGGCGCAGTGTGGCGCCGTCGAAGTTCCTCGAAGTGCCGACGTCTTATGTATTGTAGGAGATGCAAGTAAGATCCGCTTTGGGTGCACCCGGTGACTTTTAACGGGTCGGATCCGGAAGGGGAGTCCCGTTCCCGAGGCTTTTGGATGGTGTTCCGTCCCGATCCATTAGATCTTAAAAAACTAATTTGTGTAGGGGTGGACATGACTGCAACAAAGAACCAAATCATAAATATTAATAAGATCGGATCTGATCGGATTTGGAGATAAAAATAATTCGATCTAACGTCATCCAAATCCAATTAATTCGGTTCGTATCACGGTTCAGATTCGGATTTTTGGATCATACAATTCAACTTTCGACTTTCATAATTCAAATCAATATACCACCATCAAAACATATGAATAATCGAATAAAATTAAATTCTTTAGGATAAAAATAAATATGACTCGTAGTAACTACAATGAAATTAATACCTTTTGAAGTTTTGAGTAATTAGAAAATTCTGTTCTAGAGAGTTTCCTCCTTCCTAAACTCTACACCAATAACACTATGACATAACATATAATATAATTAATATTATTGCGGATCAGTTCGGATTGGATTTTATGAAGTAAAATCCTTGAACCGATCCATTAAAATTTGGATCGGTTTGGTTTGGATCTTGGATTTTGACTTTTTTAGTCAACTCGGATTTTTCGGTTCGGATTGGGTCGGTTCTTCGGTTCTTGGTTTAAAACACCCACAAATTGGGTCATCTTCTTCCATGTTTTCTAATCAAATTAATGTTTTTACTAAATAATATAATTAATATGTTTTATCTATAATAATTATCTATTAATAAATAATAGCTATTAATTGACACATCATTCATATCTATATAATAGCTATTAAACAAAAAGGAGTCTAATATTAATTTTTAAAATAAATAAAAAATAGAAAATTAGAATCGGGTTTTGGATAATATTATTTAAATATTAGGCCCTTTGGTTTAGATATCCCATTAGTTTTGGTTGTTGTTCTTGAAGTCTGCTCCCGGGGATGTTGAGAGGTCTCTTCGCGAGTGAATTTCAGGCTTCTTTTGACAATGAATTCCATCGCTAGCAGCTTCGGCTTGTTTGACGCTTGCGTTGCATCTAGGAAGTCGACATCACAAATGGTTTTCATAAAAACGCGTTGTTTATCATGGAAACATCTTCTATTTCGCTCTAATCACACACTCCAGGCAATAGCCACGGAGAGGAGTTTCCACATCGTGCGACGTGCGAGTTTCCTTCATCAATTGTGGGTTGATACCCTGGCTCCCCCATAGTTCTTGTAACATATATAGGGAACGTAACCCAGGTAGAAGAGTTGAGACAAGTGCCATACTCTTGTAGTATAGCCACAATCGATCATATGGTGCTCTACCGTCTCTTCCGCCTGCTCGCACAAGTAGCATGTGGTTCGAGAACCCTCCCAACCCCGTTTGTGCAAGTTATCTAATGTGAGAATTTTGTTTTCCATTGCTAGCCAGATGAATAGCTTAAACTTGATGGGGTATTGTTATTTTCAGAGCTTAGGTTTTTGAGAACATGTGAGAAGATAAAACAAAGTCTATGAACATGGAAATTGCAAATAGCTCAAGCTCCGCTTGCAAAATCAACCTGAGCATGATCAAAGGCTAACTCACTAGCTCGATTTTTATTATTATTTTATTTTTTTTTAAAATGTCGTATTGATTTCCTGATTTTGATAAATAAGGGCGGCAATTTTTTGAATATATATGTGTAGAACTTTTCTGTAAATTACATTTAAGCAATACAACTATAAAAATATAGTTTTTACATATATAAAACCCCAAGAATTGCATCTTTTTAAAATTTACTCCAAGAAGCTATAAACTATATAAACAAAATTCATAATTTTCATCTACTTGCAAATAAATTGTGTGTAGCACATTTTAAACAAAATAAAATTAAAAATTACATGCATGAATGTACAACCATTTGAGTTTGTTATAGGTCTTCATTCTTTAAGCTTGAAAATTTGTAAGATGTTAGTTTTTTTTTAATTAAGGTATATGAAAAAACATGAAATAAAAAAAAGAAGCTGAACCTTTTTTGTTTGATTGTCAATTGATAGCCTACTTCCAAATGATTATATTTATCTTCCTTATTTAATTGAAGTACACAATACACCTGTGTCTCCAATTCATTTAATCTTCTCAATAAGTCATTACAACTGATAAAAATAATACTTTCATACATGCGTGAACTCAAATATTCCTCGACGCAAATATCTCCATTTTTTTGTTATTTACCAACATATATTATGTAAAATCCGAAGATTTTATGTTATGATTTTTCTAATTATTTTCCTAAAATCTTAGGTTAATGAAAGAAAGTCCCCAAGGTTGGATTTAATTGAATTTTTAGTAAAGGAATAAAAGTTTTCTAATTATTATTTAATTAATTTAAATTTTAAAATTTCCCATACTTGGAATTTATTGGAGTTTATAAGAAAAGAGGGATTTAAATGATTAATGATCTAATTAGGGTTAATTGGGGTCATTAGGGACCTTTTGGTAATGTCAGGAAAAGCTGGGTTTAAGTGAAAATTAGTTCCCTCACACACAGGAGGTCTTACTGTGAATTGGGAGAAATAGGAGGGTTCTTTACTAAATTCAAGTGGAAGCCATGCATACTAGTATGGAATTTCAGAAGATTCCAGGGACTCTTTACTAAATAACCATTGAAAACTAGCTTGATAATTTAGTAATACTTCAGGGGGTTTATGTAAAATTGTCATTACTATAATTCTATAAATAGAGGAGGAAACCCTAGCCACCTCAAGGTTTTTATTTCTCGTCATCGACGGCCAAGGCCGTGAGGGAGACAAGAAAAGATCTCTTTTCGATTTTCGAACAATCTCCACCAAAGATTAGATCTTTGGTATGATTTAGGTTAGTCTCTAAACATATTATTTGATTTATTTTATTTTAGATATGGATTTATAGGTTATGGGATCCAGAATATTAAAGGTTTAGTTTTATATATATTTCTTGAGATTAGAGGTTCGGAATAATTGGATGATTGCTGCATATTGGTAGCCTTTATTGATATAAATACAGGAGACATCTGCATCAATGTTGAAAAAAAAAATTTCTGCATAAAATTTAACAAACATATTGTTAGTTGTCCAAAAGATATAAACACATATAATTAACATACCCTCTGTAATAACCACTCCGAAAATTTTGGTAAAACTTTAATCTTTTCATACATTGCTTATTTTGTCCTGTTTTGTAATTCTCTCTTTGATGGATTAATACTAATGATCGGGAAAAGATTCGACTCTCGATAACATACTCGAAATTACTAAGAAAGTTATGAACTTGTATTTAAATGATATAAATTAAAGGAAGGGTTATATGCAAAATGGGGTTGATTGGAAACCTTGGTAAATTAATAAACCAAGTGTGACAAAATGAGAGAAATAAAACATAGGACTAAATTCCAAATGAAATAACTTTAATTCATCATGAGATTTTATAAGAATTCAAGGGTGTGAATGAAAAGAATTTTAATTACAAGATTAAATGAGGTAATGAAGCTTGAGAGGCAAAATGACCATTTTGCCCCTCAAGCCAACACTTAGCAATTTAAGTGAAATGAGAGAATGAAAAGTTAATTATCTCTCTCACTCCCTCATGCAGTTTGAGGATTTTTGAGGAATACTCATCAATCCTTTACATTGAGCTTGAATTGAAGGTAAGAATTGGTTGGGTAGTCGATTTAATTCACTTGATCTCCATTTGGAGTTTAATATGCATGATTATGAACGTGAATCCATTCATTAGGGCTTGGAGAAGAAAATCGAAGAATATCGAGGTAAAGCCCGGGAATACGAAATTTGGAGCTTGAATCTTCAAGAAGTAAGCTCAACACTAAGTTAGAAGCATTTGAATGATTTCAAGTTGAGTATTCATGCATTTTATGTCACAGGTTTATAAATTGATGAATGTGACCCATTCATGGGATTTTAATGGATGAAATCATGTATAAATGGGTGAAAATGGATGTAGAACAATGTATAAGAAGTTTAGGATTGAATTATAGATTGTAGAGCTTGATTTGGGAGAAGAAATTCTCGGATTTATTGTAGCATTGCAGATTTTCATGGGTTTTCAATTTAGAAAGTTGAACTCTTACTCTATTCATGGTATATTAAGGATGTAAGTTCCCTCTGGTTGTTTGCCGGTTGTATGTTGTGTTGCAACACCCGTTGTAACTTGGTTAGTGGCTATGTCTTGTTGGTCTCGCTGAGGTTGTTGTATGGTTAGTTGTAACTCTGGTTTTCCTCTCAAGGAGTCACACAAGCTCTCACATACACACTCACACAATCAAGACAAAACATACAAGAAGAGAGGAGACAAAGAAGTTTGGTAACCCAGTTCGGCTTCCATGGCCTACATCTGGGGGGCCAAGCCCGGAGATGACAATCCACTAAAGGTGTAGGGAAGACAGGAGTACAAGAGTCTCTCTCACACTCTCTCTATCATAAGCACCTACTCTTGATTGACAATGACCACTATCACCCTTCTCCGGAGGGACTACTCTACTCGGCTCACCTCAATCCTCTGAGTCCTGGTCTTATATAGATGCCTCCCTGCCTTCACAATACAACTACCACCTTTGGGATCTCCGGAATCTCTGCGACTACCAAATTGGTCTCCTTCCACATTTGGCCGTTGCAACCTAGTTGCAACTATGACTGCAACGCGACCTGGCTAACGAACTAACCAAGGCTACAACATCTATTTCTCTTCGACCTCGACACACCTCCAACCCTCTTGGTTGAGTTCCGAGTCTACTACGTTAAATCCACCTGATCCCGACTAATGCAACTAGCCGATCCACCTCTTCGTCACGTACTCTGCCTATCACGGTCGCACCCCACCATGGCGCGAGATCTTCAATCAACCTTCATGCAAGGTTGAGCTGTAGATTGGCTCTACCAATCTCCTTCCAAACTTGGTCTTGATTCACCACAGCTTGGCATGTCATTCCATATTGGTCACCACCCAATGTGACCATGATTTGGCATGCATCAATCACCTCACCAATCACATATTAGTTGCAAAATGTAGCCTCCAATCCTATCATCAATCAGCAGCAATCATGTAGCCACTTGCATGAGACCTCCAATCAGTATGCATTCATTTGCATGCAATCTTCAATCAATCAGCCTTTGATTGAGTCTTCAAGCTTTGATTTTAGTCAGCCTTTGATGATGCTTCCTTCCAAGAATGGAGTCTCGAAACCAATGGAATCGATCAACATCTTCTTCTATGCTTGGGCTGCACCCGGATTGAGAGAGGCTTGGACTTGTGTCAAATACTTGCCAATACTAGTGTGTTTGCACTAACAAAGGGCTATGACAAGTATGAAACCTATTGAGCTTAATAAAACCCTTGGATGATAAATTGGGCTTACATGACTTTATTCCATGGACTTTATTTGATTCATCTCCCATGTTTCTATGGCTAGTAAGGGAACTGAAGTTAATAGTTCATGGTGAGTTTTGTTATGAGCATGGTTAATGTTCTTCATGAGTTTATATATATCATGAACTATTTCAGAACATGGAAATGTGAACTCAGGACATGGAATCTTCAAGAGGTAAGCTCAACACTAAGTTAGAAGCATTTGGATGATTTCAAGTTGAGTATTCATACATTTTATGTCATAGGTTCATGAATTGATGAATGTGACCCATTCATGGGATTTCAATGGATGAAATCATGTATAAATGGGTGAAAATGGATGTAGAACAATGTATAAGAAGTTTGGGATTTGATTTATAGATTGTAGAGCTTGCTTTGGGAGAAGGAATTCTCAGATTTACTGTAGTACTGCAGATTTTCATGGGTTTTCAATTTAGAAAGTTGAACTCTTACTTTCTTCATGGTATATTAAGGACCATGGCAAGTATGAAACCTATTGAGCTTGATAGAACCCTTGGATGATAAATTGGGCTTACATGATTTTATTCCATGGATTTTATTTGATTCATCTCCCATGTTCCCATGGCTAGTAAGGGAACTGAAGTTAATAGTTCATGGTGAGTTTTGTTATGAGCATGGTTAATGGTCTTCATGAGTTTATATATATCATGAATTATTTCAGAACATGGAAATGTGAACTTTTGCTCTATTTTAAGGAAGTCATTGGAAGGGTTAGCAAGCTGAGATATAATCTGTAGCATTGTGAGAACACCACTAAGTATTGGGTTGACTAGTTTGGCAAAGGTACACATGAAATACAAGTATGGTGATATTGTCAACTGTAATTAGTCATCATACAAGAAGTACACTAAATTAGGAGTTAATGTTCAATAATTCTATAATAATGGAAATGGATAGTGGTGTCCATCTACAAGTCTGTGTGCATGTGTGGAGGATTAGAAAGGATGTTAAAGTTACCAACTAGCAAAGCATGATGACTAGTTGGTAACTTAGGTATATTGTAGTTAGAGGAAGATGCATAGAACATTTGAAAAGTTTGATAGATTAAATTCCTGGTTCAATAGAATGTTATGAAAAGTATGTATCATTAATTGGAAGAATTAAAGCTTTGTAGAGGTTGAAATCCAAGTAAAGGAATTCTGCAGGAAACACTGTAGCACCTGCAGAACATCGATTTTATTTCATTTTTTTATGGGCTTTGTAGAGTTGATAACGAGCCCAATTCTAGGGGAAATGAAAGATAATATTGGAAATATAATATGTTAGAAATTTGGGAAGGAATGGTGAAGATTTGGAACTTCAATTTGAAGTTCCGAGTTCAAGTTTTATGCAGTTACTGTAGCTGCTGAATAAGGAGTGAACTTTAAACTCCAATGTTTTCAAAAAGACTAGGAATTCGATTCCAATCATCCTAATAGTTTAGGGGTATATTTAAACTAATAAAAATGCTACGGGCAGGTGTCTAAGAGTCGGGATCCGTCAGTTATAAATTAAAAAGCCAACATTTTGGTAAATTCATGATTAGGGTATTTAAATGCATGTAATTCATTCGGATGGTTATGTAATGTTATGTGATGAATATTTACCATGTCTAGGACGTGGCAAGGTGGTCGAGGACCAGAATGGAAGACTCGGTCCCGAGTAGGCATTATAAGTAAAAAAAGGTAGGCTCTCACACGGGGGGTTGTGAGTATTCCTTCCTTCTACCTTGCTTATGATTTTTTTTTTCTTTTGTGCTCTTATTTCCTTGAGATGTTTCCTATACATATTCGAGTTGAGTATCCTCATATGTGTTGGCTTTACTTCTCGAGGAGATATTTGTTTCCATGTTTTTCCTATACGTATTTGAGTTGAGTCGCTCCTTAAATACTTATTGGCTTCCGATCTCGAGGAGATCATTGATTTTATTATATATTCAAGATGTTGTTGCCTTGGATATATATGTATACCTATTGTTAGGTATCCGTACTGGCAATCTCTTACGTACAGGCATGATACATCGGACGGAGGCTCAGTCAGAGAGTGTATTTTCTGACCATGTATACATAATTGATATAGTGCTATCAGGCGTAGACCGGAGATGATATCTGGAGGATATCGTATGATACCGTAGGTATCTTAGTATGCCAGGAGATTGAGTACATCTGTGAATTATTCACATCCCTGAGATATGTTACTTGCTTGTGATTTTGTTTCACTTGCTTGTTTGCACTTGCTTTATTCTATTCCTTGTTTATAGCTTTCGCTATATTTATTGCTTTATTTGTGATCCTACTGGGCCTTTCTTTGGCTCATGCACTTGGGTGCTCTCTTTTTCCCAGGTGACGATGAATAGCTAGAAGCGGGACTCAGGAGGGAGTTTCCGCGGGACAGCCTAGCAGCGTCAGGGACATTTTGAGCTGAGGACTGCAGGCCTCTATTCTTTTCTGAGTGAGAGTTGTATCATTCAGGACCTGCT
This sequence comes from Dioscorea zingiberensis, assembly GCA_026586065.1. Classification (NCBI taxonomy): domain Eukaryota; kingdom Viridiplantae; phylum Streptophyta; class Magnoliopsida; order Dioscoreales; family Dioscoreaceae; genus Dioscorea; species Dioscorea zingiberensis. Next base: position 30,424,755 of record CM048827.1, read on the forward strand.
AGGGTTTTGTATAAACCTTGTACTTATATTTTCTGTTGATTAATATTATTTTAACTTTGTATTAATTATCTACTTATATTACTGAGCCTTGCATGTTTATGGGGGCGACCAAATAAGTACGCGGCGTTTGTCGCGTGCGCCAAGGCCCGGGACCCGGGTTCGGGGCGTGACACCCCCGATATTGAAGCATCTTCTAGGTATCCTAATTGTTTGACAGATATCCTTGTTGATCTATCAAATAGATTGGCAGAGTCCGAATTTTGTATAAAAAGGACTGAGATATTGAGCTCTCAAGTCATTTTCAGACCTGAAATTCATAAAGTGCAAATTAAAATGTATCTTCAAATAATTTGAATATCAATATTCATTATTTTGAATTAGAAATCTACCAGTGATATAACTCAATGCTCTCCTTGATAAATGGATGGATGTAGAATTTACTGAACATAATGGAAGACAATCCATAACCTGCAAAGACTTTTTTGTAATTAAGTTAACTTGAATTATAAGTGAATATATCAAATTAGAATTTATTTTATACATTTATACTTTGTTGCTTTTACTCCGAGGCCAAGTAAAATTTGCTTTGTTTTAAAACCATCAGCAAGTTTTTTTTCCTGCTACTTGTGCATGTTGACCCCAAAGAGTCAAAGTGATGGGAATATATTTGTAAGTTGATGTTAAATTCATTAATAAAATAATAATATATTTGAGTTATTAATTTACCTTTTATCAAGTAAAATAATGTCGGTCTTTAGTGATATGTGAGATGTTGATATTTCCAAGTCTATCGCATTCCTTACACGGATGACGATTCTCATTACATTTGCAAAGAAAGTTAAGTGAAACCAAATATTAGAAGAATTAAAATTGGTGAATTGAATCATTGTTCTGTAAGAAATTATTTATTAAGTACCTATCAATTGAACATCTCTTGTTGCATATACTTCCATATCGCCAAAAGGGATATGATAGTAATGTATTTTGAGATACTTGGCCATGCATCACTCATTTGTATAATTTCATTCTTGGCCGTGAGGTGTAAAATATATTCATTGTTAATCAACCTATTTTCCATCTGCGATTTTCTTGCATTCGCACCCGAAATTTGATAAATCTTTCCTACTTGAAGTATATCCTTTAATAAATGTATACATTCATTTCTTACCATAACCTCCATCTCGAAACCCTAAATTGAAAATATAACAAATAAGAATCGAAAATACTGATTAACTTGAAATAAGTTGTAACATTTTTCATACCTCAATATCAATAAACACAATCTTCCATACTTGATTAATTCCCCATTTGTAACACCCATCTCAAAATCAGGGACAAGTGTCACACCAGCCAGGTCAAGGGGAGAACCCTGGGCCTAAGGCTGTCTAACTGTAGCTAAAACACATATGAAATCTAATAAGATAGAAAATCATATTGTCATGCATTAGAATAGATCATGTCTTAGTACAATACCAAATAAAAGTATTGATATAAAAACATAGTTGTCTCAAATACAATAGGAGTTCTATCTCTCTTAACAATAATACATAGACAAGAAACATAACCGTGGGAGTCAGAGCCCACTATTAACATTCAAATACTCTCGCAAGCAGACATAATCCTCTACCTTGACTCCTGTCTATCACCTGCATAAAAACAACGTGAAAAGGGGCTAAGCTACTCGAGCTCAATGATTTGGGAACAATACAGCCTGGTATAGAACTATACCCGTATATCAATATAAAACAATAATCTCTATAATATAAAATTGTGTGTATAAAAGTAACTGAAGATAAATGTTGTACAACTAACATGCTAGTCAATGCATTATTTTCAATCTGATATAATCATGCCAATATGCATAGAAATCTCAAGTAATGTTATGTGCATGCTTATCTCATTATTTAATCCTCTGTGCTATGAATGAATTCAGAAATCTCCCTTGGTAAATATAATCTGTCACGCCCCGACCCGAATTCTAGGACCTCGAGCACGTGAGCAGACCGGCCGTACCCAAGTGGAGACGAGCCCCACTCGGATACAAGGCCTATGTAATCAAGAAGCATGCAATAAAATAAATCCAAATATTCATAAATAATCAAACTCAGAGTTCTACAATGGAATATAAAATCAAGTTAGGGTTTAAAATACCCTACAATGGTCTATAAAAAATCAAGCCCTATAGGGTCCTATAAAAGTACAATCTCACTCATCATGTAAAAACCTGAAGTCCTCGAACCTCGACAAGTTGACCTAATCCCTCGCGCAGTTCCTGACTTCCAGTCAACTAATCTCTTGATCCTGAAAAGAGAAGAAATCAAGTGGAATGAGCTTTCGAAAGGAAACCTCGGTAAGTACCCTATAGAAAACACGATGAATCCAATCCAAATAACAACGGATAGTCAAGAAGGACATATCGAAAATAGTCTGTACAACAAGCCAATCAAATGGGGCCCCTAAACTCAACCAATCACACTTCCACGGTCAGCGCAAGTGCCGCGTGCCTCGCTGGTCAAGTGTCGGACGACTGGTGGCTATGCTCAGCGAGCTCGCTCACTCCACTGACGCATACTGACCCAACCTAAACACAATCACCACGAGTCGTACAGTAATGTCTCGGTCCACGGTGGCATGTTCAGTGAGCATCCAACAACAACAACTTATACAAACAACCAATCAACAAATATGGAAGCAACAAACCAAGTATATGCACGGAATCAACAACAGAGATCCAAGGCATCATAACAACATGCACAAGCACGAAACCAAGAAAGAACATACCAAACAAGGTAACAATAAGGTGAAAGAAACCCATCACTGGGTGGGAGCTAGGCAAAGTACTTACCTTCATGAACGATGTCGGGAATGCCACAGGGCTCCCTCCTGACGCGTCTCTACATCGAATCTGGTAAACATAATGACGATGTCTCAGTACCTTTCTAAGTGTCAAATAGCTCGTTATCCAATTATAAATTTTACTGGGCCGAGAGCCCATCAACCTTCTAATTAGACCCCTATATGAACCATAGCCCACTAGTGTGGATATGGGCAGTGAGCCCATTTCCAAGCCTTTTCTCTACCAATTCCTTGGAGCCAATGAGTAGACATAAATTTCTTGGACCCATTAGGCCCATAAAACATTCTCTCTTTGTCACGCCCCGAACCACGGCCCAGGCACGTAGACAACCGGCCGCACCCAAACAGGAACTAGTCCCCATTCAGGCGCAAGGCCTTAGAAACTCTTATTCAACAAGTGTTCAGAGTTAATAATAACAGCGGAATCATAAATAAAAGAAGGGAGGAGTTTATACAACTCCGTACAAGTACAATACCGGGTTTACACAACCCAAGACTAGGATCTAGTCCAGTCACCCCTAGAAATCCATACAACAAGAAATACAACGACAAGTCTCACACAGAATAAAAGAGGTACGCAGACCTCGAGACAAAAGAAATGGCCGAGTCAGCAACTCAGTATATCCCCACCTAAGCTCGACCCTACTCCTCCTCGTCTGAACCTGAGAACACACAAGTCAAGTGCATGAGCCTAAAGAATAGGCCCAGTAGGGTCGCATAAACAATAAAAGTGGCGGAAGCCATAATCAAAGAACAGAATAAAGCAAGTACAAATATGCAAGTGCAACATCATCACAAGCAATCAACAAGTAACTGAAATGTGGATAAATCCACAAATGTACTCAATCTCTGGCATATGTGATACTATGATGTCTACGACATCCACGACACCATCGGTATCGTCTTCGGCCTAGGCCGGACTACGCTATAGCATACATGTGCACATGGTCAGAAAATGCCGCTCTCTGACTGAGCCAGGTGGCCAGATATTATACGCCCTATGCCGGGGCATCCGTCCGATGGAGCATCACGTGCTCATGGCCAGATATTATACGGCCTTTGTCGGGGCATCCGTCCGATGGAGCACCAAGTGCTCGTGGCCAGATATTGTACGCCCTCTGCCGGGGCATCCGTCCGATGTATCATGCCTGAAAGTAAGAGATTCTAGTACAGATACCTAACAACAGGTATACATATATATCCAAAGCAGCAACATCTTGAATATATATAAAGATCAATGACCTCATCGAGATCGGAAGCCAATACGTATCTAAGGAGTAAACTCTACTCAAATACACATAAGAAAACAAGAAAGCAAAATCTCCTCGAGATGTAAAGCCGATACATATGAGGAAACCCATCTCGAATATGTGTTGGAAACATCTCAAGAAAATATGAGTACGAAAACAAAGCGAGGTAGGAGGAGGGAATACTCACAAACCTCCCGTGCGAGAGCCTACCTGACTAGAAGCGAATCACTGATCCTCGTCGCGCCTCACGCGTCCGAATCGGGATCGTCGCGAAGGGGAAAATGGCAACGTGCGGGGCTGCAGGCCTGCGGGGAAGTCCAGTGAGGATGGTCGCCAGAGAAGGAAGGTGGCCGACTTGGGTCGCTGCTCGTCGGAAAAGGAAGGCTTGGTTTCGGTATGCGACACCGGTGGGGCGGATCTAGGCCGCAGGGCGTAGTGCGGCGACCGTGGGCCGGGCGGGCGGCGACGGCCCAGGCCCGGCCCGGGCGCGCGGCCACTCAGCCGGCACGCTGCCTTCGCTTGGCCGCTTGTCAGCGGCTTGTAGCGTGCAGCGGCCTTCTTTGCGAGCGGCGTGGCTTGGCGCGAGGGCGAGAGCTCCGTGGCGGCGAGCTTGGCAGATCTGAGTTCTAGATCTAAGGTGAAAAGGGAGAGGGAGGGAGAAAGAGAGAGAGTTTCTTCTTTCTCTCTCTCTTATCTGATGACATGTTATAAAGAATGAGATTAAATTTTCACTATTGCTTCATATGTTTACTATTCCTTTAATTAGAATATCTTGTCACTATAGTTTCACATGCCTACTGTTCAGTCACGGGTGAATTCATCTCTGGGGTCCACTGTTTGATTCTCCCGTCCTAGTGTCCAACCCAGATCCGCGAATCTCGGGTCCGTAGTCCCATGGCACGGGTGTACTGTAAAATCACGGGATCGGTCTCTCGCCGACTGCATCCGAGAATAACGGCTTCGGTCCAATCCTTCGCCACGAGTATCGTGGCATCATGGGGTCGTCTACCCCCCACCAGATCCACTTTTCCCTGGATTTGAATATTTATTCATTTTCTCTTCCTGATAATTAATCCGAATTAACTAACATATAATTAATTTGGATTTATTAACAACTGATTTATTTCGATTAATTAACGTTTAATTAATCTGGATTATTCAAACATGTGATTTTTCCCAAAACTTCACTGCTCATCATATTGAATTGTCATTTAAAATTTCTGGTAAATAAAAATCTTTATTTATTTCGGGGCGGGTTTTACACTCTTATTTAGAGCCCAAAACCCAATTACAATGAACTTGGTTTTGGTCTATCTATACTACTCATCTATCATGTTCCTAAGTTTACAAATGGGCTAATTAAAGACTTCTATAAACTTTAAGCCTTAGTTCAAAGTCCATAAGTACACTTTCTTATTCATGGTTGCTCCCAATTAAACTAAGCATTCATGCCCACGATTCAAGTGTTAACGTGATTCTAATATTGGTAAAACTTCTTCATAGTTACAGCCCCTTCACAAACCCATTTCCATTAAGACGAACTTAAAACCCAAATGTCATTGGGATGGGCCATGGTCTACCATTTGAATACCATATGAACCTATTATTCACATATTAATGGTATAAACAATTGGGATTAAACACCATGAAATAACAATGCATGTTATCTACTACTCCTCAAACCCTAACAAAACCATGCATACTAACCTTTATTATTAATTCATGAATTGTCACCAAAGTAAATATATATGTATGCACATAATTCCTCATGAATACCCTTCTAAAGCTTAGTACTTCATGAACCCATCTAGTCACAAAACTTCTCTCTAAAATCCTATGCATTATAACTGTCTCAGAAGGGTGGAGGTGCTCACCGTGCCTTGTTGTAGTTGGCTCTTGGTGCTTCCGGTGACCGGCGTCACTTCGAGGTCCGTACCTCCTTGCTAGGCATCCCTCCGGCGTCACGCCAAGTGTGTAGCAGTTGGCCTCAGCTTTCCTCTACTCCAGTGGCTCGCGATGTGCTTCCCGGTGGTTCAAAGGACAACACCGCTTCCTTCCTCAGCCCCCGGCGTCGTCTCCGACGAGCTTCGACGGTGGGAGTTCCTCGGCTCCGTGTCCTCTCTCTTTCTCCTCCTCTCAGCTGCGCGGTGTTAGGGTTTGCGATCTGCCCCTCTTCTTATAGTGTTCACAGGCGAAGATTGGATAAGGTTTATCTTTTGGTTTAAACCTTCCTCCTCACAGCTGGTCGGACCCGGTTAACGGCGGAGACGAGCTTGTATCTCTCTCTCTATATATAAGTTTAGAGTCCGGATTCTGTGAAACGGGGATACCGGCTGAGTTGGTATCCCCCTCCAATAAACATGTGACACATCAGCATGAAGAAAAGGGCTCAGAATCACTTTTTAAGCTGTTCAAGTGTACCTCAGGAGAAACTTCGTTATCGTGCTCCATACATTTCAAACCGTCGGATTATACTCATGTCAAAGATTATAAACGATTTAAAATTTGCCACGTAGGTAGACTTTTATTGCTTTAAGTGTTCCTGCAGTACATTATACTTGAAGCTAATAGATTCTTTTATTAAATTCTCACTGATCTCAAATTCATTAATTCACAGCCATGGCGTCAAAAAAAAAAAAAAAAATTCCGGCCCAAAATTAGCCCGCTTAAACTCATCTTTCTCCCCTCAAACCTCTCCATCTTCTCCTTTTTCCATCTTCTCCTTGCTCAAGCTCTCTTTATCTTGCTCTTTTATGATCTAACCATCAAGCTGTATAATTCTCAGGTAATTTGTTTTTTTCTTAAAATTTCATCATTGCTATGATCAATCAAGCTTACTTTATAAATTTTCTCTCTAATATTATCATTATTTGTATTGTTAAATTTCTATATGAGCAAAATTTTGACTTCAACTTAAATCTTTTTTTTTCCTGTTAGATTATGTATCCATAAGTCTTATATTATGAATATAGAGAAGGAAAAGGGAGTACAATTGGTAGAGAATTCAGATGACACATTTGATAAAATTACAGTTGGAATGAAAGTGAATTATGAAGAAGAAGCTTATGATCTTTACAATCGATATGCTTTGAATATGGGGTTTAGTGTTCGAAGAGGTAACAAGAGTCGAAGTTTAGGTGAATCTATAAGGCAGCGGGAATTTTTATGCTCAAAAGCAGGGTATCGTCAGCAGGCCAATGCTAGTGAGGTGAAAAAAATTAATCGCTTGGAGATAAGAACGGGTTGTGAAGCTAAGATTCGTTTTACTATAGAAAAAGGTGTTTGGATAGTTTCTTATTTCTGTAAAATCCATGATTTTTATTGAATAAAAAGGGGATTTAAAAATTTCCTCTATTTGAATTCCCATTTATTTTGCAAAAGGACATTTTGGAGATTTATATAAGTCCCAAGGGCGTTTTGGTAAAAAGGGGCATGAGTAAATTATTTTATAATTTACATAAATTACCTGGTGATTGATTAAAATAAATTTGGTAGTTATCAATTTATTTAAAATGGGAATCCTCCAAATTGTCCATGATTGGATTAAAAATGGAGGAGGGAGAATATAATTCAAATCAAGATTTATTTAATTAAATCGGGAAAGTCCCAAGTTGGTGTGATTAGGGTTTAATTAAGGAAGGGGAAGATAATGAATTTAAATTGTAAATTTTGAATTATTTGGCTGCCAAGGACCTATAAGAGGTTTTAATAAAATTTGGGGACTGCAACGTAAGGTTGTTTGTCTCTGGAGGAGGACTAAAGTGTAAAATAGGAAGATGGAAGGACTAAAGGAAAGTTGTGTGCTATCTCACGGGATGAGGACCTTGTCGAAAAATTTAAAAACTTCGGGGACCTTTGCGCAAAAGACCAAAACAGATCTCTGTATATATGGTTGGACGGCTAGGATGAAACCATCCGCAAAGAGTCGATCTCAAGGCGAAAATCCAACCGTTCAATTCCTCATAAGGGATAACGGTGCACACGCCCTCACCATGCGGTTTGATTCCCAGCCGTTTGATTGGATGAAGAAACTCAATCACGAGACAGATGACTGTCTCCTTCCTCCCGCCAGCGATCGCGCGCCTTCGTTGCCAAACGGGGATGCATGGATTGACGCCGGGAAAGGAAAGTGGGGGGACATGATTGGCGCACGATCTCCTCGCCAGCGCAACCCGATCGCGTGGAGATCGCCCTCGCGGCCTATAAAAGGGAGGACGAGGCGGAGCTCTGGAGGCACACAGCGCCGCCACCTTCACCACCCCACTGTGAGCAAGTGAGTGGCAGAGAGGGAGCCCCTGACTTGCTGCGTCGGAGACCGAGAAAGATGAGCCCTGCGGTGGCCCTGTCTGGTCGGAACGCGGCGTCTATTTTCAGGAAGCTCCGCGCGACCGCAACGCCCCACGGCCAAGGCCATCCGGTGAGTTTTTCTGAGCTTCTGTTCTTTATTTTTTCGGTCATGCATGCATTTAATTTAGGGTGGCGAACGTCGGGAGGGGCCACAGGACCCTCCACCGGTCTCTGTCGGGTGACTGAACGCCGGAGGAGATGGCGCCGTCGCGGACCTGGAAAACAAGGGAGGAGGGGAGTTGGCTACCGGACCGGGAAGACGATGGAGATGGTTCTCCGGGCACGGGCCGCCGGGGAACTCGCCGACGACCACCAGGCGTGTGCTGGAACCCCACGGCGACGGCGGGCGCGGTCACCCCTTCGGAGGAGTCGCGGCCTGAGAAGAGAGGGAGATGAGAGAGAATATTTGATTTAACTTATAAAACAGGGATTAGTTAATGATTAAATTAATTAATGGAGACTTAATTTATTTAAAGCATGAAATTAAGTCATGGTTTAATTAATTAGTTAGGATTAATTGAACCGGTTTAATTAAAGTTGTGAATTGAACTAATTAAGTTAATTCACTGATTAATTAATCGTTAGCTGTTAGATGATTGGAAATGACTAAGTAGAGTGTTGATTAATTAGTTAATCAAGATAATAATCTAACGGCATGAATAGATTAGTTAAAGGATTTGTTGAGGTTTGACCTTGATTAATTGATTGTTAGTTGACTGATTAGTTAAATGAAGATTAACTAATAGATAGAAATTGGCTTATTAATTGACTAAGGGTAGTTAATTAATTATTTGGGTTCAGTCACCATGATTGAGCTAGCTTGGAATTGAAGCATGGGCTAAATAAGATCAAAAATAGCTAAATGGACTTGCTTGATCAAATCAAGGTTTAAAGGGTTTGGGCTAACCAAGTAGCAAGATAAATTCATTTGTTTAGGTCTAGTCAAAGAAATGGGCTAGTCTAACCAGGTTTGGAAAGAGAAATAAAAGAAAGAAAAGAGATTTAGAGATGGGGGTTTGAACCAAGTACCTCCCACTTGGGCTTGATAGGCCTTAACCACCAAGCCACTAAGACTTGTTTATGGAAATAAATAGAGATTGTCATTTAACGTAAAATGACACAGGAACGCAAGGGGAGGCTCGCAAGCTAGACTTGGACCGTTAAAGCATGCATTGTAGATATCATGTGCATTGACATGTTTATTAATAGAACTATCCTTATCAGATTCTGACTTGGATGCATCGGGAAGTCCCGTAGAGCACGAGACTTTGTGACTTTAGGTAAGTGCTCTTGCCTTGAGCTACTCTTCGGAGTTTCTTGTTATGTCTTTATTGTGACATTCTGCTTGATGTTCATACATGCTGCTATGATTTGTTGAAATCTCTATTTAGCATGTTTGATTATTTCGGGATGTTGGGATCCCTACTTGTTATGTTCTTCATCCCGGTTTCATTGGAGCAGGTGAGCTCCGGATTTTGCGAGAGCGTTGGGGGCCAGGACACCACGGCGTTCGGCACTCGGCGGAGGGATAGTACTCGGTTGTTCCCGCGGTCGATTGGGGTCGATCACTGACCGTGTCGACACGTAGAGAGGTGGCGCTACCGACATACGACCCGAGGGCCGTAGCGACAGGATGGTCGTTTTCTCAGCAGGTTCGCTGATGGTACTGACCGGGGGAGACTTTTGCCGAGCTTCCATTGGAACTCATAGCTAGGAGTCGTTACCTTGTTTGTTTTTGTGGTAGACTCCTAGGGATTGTTTTTGAGGGGCGTGCCCCGAGCTTGATTTTGATACTCATTTTTGTTGATATCATATTTTTTTCTTGAACCCCGCAGGGGTACTTACTGGGCTTTCCATTCGAAAGCTCATGCACTTGTTTCTTCCTGTTTACAGATCCTGAGGCGTAGGACTCTAGTACGCAGGAGCCGATCGTGGGTCGGGAGGATTTGCAGAGGTCCGAGGACCTTATTTGTCTTTTCATTTTGTGTGAGACATTTTTATTTTGTAGGACCCTTATAGGGCCTAGCATTTGTAGGGTATATGAACCCTTTTTATGATTTTCCGCTGAACTCTTTTATTTATGAATAATTATGTTGTTTATTTGCATTATCTGCTTACACACTTAGGCCTTGTATCCTAGTGGGGCCCGTCCCTACTTGGTTACGGCCGGTCTGCACACGTGCTCGAGGTCCCGGGATCGGGTCGGGGTGTTACAATTTCAATGATCAGCATAATCATGAGTTAGCAACTTCAGAAGAAAGAATCAACTTAAGGTCAGGAAGAAAAATTTTAGAGGGACATGACAATGTTCTTCTTTCAATGGTTGCTGCAGGAGTCAAGCAAACAAATTCCTATAATTTTCTTAGGAAAGAGATTGGGTTTGAAAATATCAATTTTACAAAGCGAGATTGCCATAATTTCTTGCTAATTGAAAGAGATAAAATGATTGAAGCAAGGGATGCACAAAGTATTATCAACTTTTTCAAGCATAAGCAAGCTGAAGACCCATTGTTTTTTTATTCTGTCCAAGTTGACCAAAACAATCGGCTAGCAAACTTCTTTTGGAGAGATGAAAGATCAAAATTGGATTATGACTTTTTTGGAGATATTCTTGTGTTTGATACAACATTTCGAACAAACAAGTATAATTTGATTTGTGCTCCGTTTGTGGGGATCAATAATCATTGGAATAATGTGTTATTTGGTTGTGCTTTTTTATCTAATGAGACTACCGATTCATTTTTTTGGCTATTTGAAACATTTTTACAGGCCATGGGGTATCAACAACCAAAAAGCATTTTCACCGATCAAGATCAAGCAATGATGAAAGCAACCGAGATGGTGTTCTCAAAGTCATCTCATAGATTGTGCATGTGGCATATTTCCAATAATGCCAAACAACATCTTGCTAGCCGTTTTGCAAATTCAGAATTTAAAGCACAATTTAACAAATGCTTCTATCAATGTGAAAGTAAAGCGGAGTTTGAATATAGTTTGGCTACTATGATTGAAAAGTTTGAACTTGAAGATCACACTTGGCTTAAGAGACTATATGAACTTCGAGCAAAGTGGTGCCCTGCCTTTAGTATGGATGTGTTTTCAGCTAGGACAAAATCCACACAAAGGAGTGAGAGTATGAACAACATATTACATCAAATAATGGATTCTTCAATGTCTCTTATTCAAGTTATACGACATTATGAGGAAAAGGCAAAAGAATTTCGTCAAGAAGAATTAAATCAAGATTTCCGATGTAAAAATGGAGCACCAAGCAAAGTTAATGGTCGTGGGATTTTGCAACATGCTTCCAATATTTATACTCTTACTATGTTCAAGAGGTTTGAAGAAGAGTTGATGGATAGCATTGGGTTAAATTGTATTGAAGGAGCAAGTGATGAAAATTATTCCTTATATCAATTAACTGAAGACAACCATGGAAGAATTTATTTTGTGAAGTTTTTGCTTTCAAATGGCAACATCTCTTGCAGTTGTAATATGTTTGAGACTCTTGGATTGTTATGCCGCCATGCTTTACGGGTATTTGTCATGAATAATGTGAAAGAAATACCTAAACCATATATATTGAAAAGATGGACAAAAAGGCAAAATCAATATTTGTAAGTGATTTCAATGTTGAATCAAGGAGTGAAGGAGAAAAATCAACTTGCTTATTGCGACTTAGTGAGCTAAATCATATCGGCTACAAGCTTTTTGATAAAAGTTCAATGACCGACAAATGTACTAAAATTGTTAAAGACAAATTGAAGGAGGCATTACAACTAGTTGAGAAAGAAATTGTAAGTTTGAAAGATATCAAAGACTTGGAAGATTCTAGTCAAAAAACCATTCAAGAACATGTTGGTGAGGGTGCTAATGAGGGTTACCACTCCTCGATTCTTAACAAGCCGGTGTTTGATCCTATACTTGTTAGAACCAAAGGTTCAAGAACTTCTCGGATGAAAAGCCAATTGGAGAAGTGTCACGCCCTACCCGGATCCAGGGACCTTGGGCACGTCAACAAATCGGCCGTATTCAAAAAGGGAGACGAACCCGATTTGAACACAAGGCCTAAGTGTAAACAAGCAGATAACAAACCATAATAAAATCATACTCAAGTTCAAAAGAACATAGAGTCATAAGGGTCCATAGGCTCTATATAATGTCTGGTCCCTATACGGGTCCTACATAAAAACAATTCTCAACAGAAAAGACAAGGGAGACCCTCAGACCTCGGATCTCCTAAACAACCTCCAGACAACCTCCTCAGCACCAGCCCCTAAACCTCGGGATCTGTAAAAGAGAGAAAGAACAAATGCATGAGCTTTCTAATGGAAAGCCCAGTAAGTACCCATGCGAGGTCACTAAGACATAATAACAGCATGTCAAGTAAAAAGAAATGGATCTCAACCCCAAGGAAAATACAACCATAGGAGTCTACCACAAACAAATCCAACGGCACGACCCCTAACAACAGAAGCTCTCAGGCTCTGTGCTGAGTTTCAAAGAGAACTCAAGGTTTACTCCAGGTCAGTAAACCCAGCCATGCGCTGAAAACACGACCCTCCGGTCGATAGTCGGTAGTACCACCTCTCATACGTGTTAACACGGCCAGCGTATCATTCCCACTGACGGGTAGGACTACCAGAGCATCGCCCCTCTGGCACGACAAGCAGAAATGCCAGGGTGTCCCATCCATGAACATTTCCCTATCGGAGCCCCCACGCTCCATTGAGTCCGGGCAGTAGACCACAACAAACAGGGATACTAACATCCCGAAACAAGAATACATGCTTAACAAGAATCTAAGACAGATAAAGACAACATATATGATAACAATAAACATATATCACAAAGCATAAGCAAATCCAAAGAAAACTCCAAAGAGTGGGTGTAACACCCCCATTCCACAAGGAGACCAGTGTCACACCAGCTGGGCCGGGAGTGCATCCAGCCCATAAGCTGTGAAATCTAGATTCATAATATAAGGAAATACTCTAAACAGAGTCATAATCATAACATAACCTGCTCCCTATTGGGAGTCCAGACATGACCGAGATCATGTCATAACACAGTACACAACAAGTCTGGGCGGCAAGGCCCCAAATACAACCATAATCCAAATTATATAACAAGTTCTCAAGACTATAACATAAATGTAAAACAGGTAGTCAATCCAGAGCCATCTAGACCTCGATCCTCGTCCGTAGCACGACCTACTGTGCAGGCCCCTGCCTAGGTCCTGCAATGTAAAACAACAACCGAGAAGCTGAGCTATGCTAGCTCAGTGAATTGTGAACAATTCTGCCAGGTATTCGCATACCTGTCCCATATATCCAAATCTCAAACTCAAGTAAAATACTAGCATGTAAGCAATTCAAAACATGGAGATCTGTATGTTATCTTGAATCGAGTTAACATGCCAATGTACTCGGAAACAGGGAAAAACCCGTGTAAACACAAATGCTAATCATAATCTTCCTTTGCATAGTATATGCAACTATATAGGTATGCAAGATCTCCTGAAGCACTAGCCTGCACCCCTAGTTCGATTTCCCCGGAAGAAACAACTATAAGGGTGTGTGTCCTGCCGCACCTGATCCTAGGGCGCGGAGCGCCCATCCTCGACGATCAGAGGTAAGTCTCACCGTGCTTGAATCGTCATGCAAAATGCACCTCGCACTGATATGGGCTTCTCGGAGTCGGGATGAAATTTCATGATAAAACAGTTGAAAGTATGAGTTTTAGAAAACCATTTTTTAAAACCTCTCCATCCCTAACCCAATATCAATGCTCCTAATTCTATCCTCGCTGAATCTTCCGGCATGTCTAGCTAGGGTGCAGCTTATCTTACTAACTCCTTCTTCTACCAATTTAGGGTAATTTTTTATAAGAGAATATACTAGTTCAACTTTGTAATCTGTACAAGCGTGAAATCCACAATGCTAATATAGAAACGAAAAACCATCGGTGAACACAACTCAAATCAAAACTCGCATAAATCACGAGAAATTCAAAATGCGATAAAATTCTTGCTCACAGTATAATGTACAGAAAGTCCACTCACTGGAGTCCGTCAAGGATCCTAAGAATGGCTTGGTCCTTCTTCTGCGTCCGCGGGATCTCTTCCTCTTCCTAACATTATTAAAACAACTAAATAAATGCACGATTCGTGTTTTCCATAATTTAGGTACATAGCTATAAAATACGGAGCTTTAAGAATACGGATTTCATATTCTTAACTTAAACTTAGATTTTTACTCAAAGGGGCATACGAAAAGTATTAGACTCATAAGAACATGCTTCCTTATTCAACTAGCATTATTTGTTTTCCAACCTCTTAGAATGCCCTTGATCATGATTGACTAGCAACTTAGTTAATCTAAAACATGGACATTAAGCATGTCCATCATGGAAGCTATTCTTACTTAAGCAAGTTAACTAGCATGCTTCCTAGTACCACATGTTTTCATTTAACTCCTTACTACGAAAGCATGAGCATTTAAGAGTATGAATTCATATGATTTTATACAAAAATCGGGCAGCATCTCCCCTATATTTCGAGCCCCGAAATAATACAAACAATCTCTCAACATTAACAAAATTAACACATAATTATCATGGCATCATCATCTAATATCTTACAACTCATAATTAACACATATACCCCTAATCTCTCCCATTCCCCAACTTAATTTTCCAATCAAAGCATTAGTAGTAGGGTTATTCCCCAAGATCTCACAGTTCGCAATAGTAGGGCTGCAGGTCGACGATGGCGGCTATCGAGCGCCGCTAACTAGCTGATCAGTCCACCGGAGAAAGAGAAGAGAAAGAGGAGGTGGTGGTGCTCGGCCGGCCTGAAGGCGGCGCTCGCGTCGCAGCTTCACCCGAGACAGTTTCCGGACGCTTATGCCGCTGTCGTCGGGTGGCGTCCGGTGGGCGTGAGACAGATACTGCTGGAGGAGACACGGGCGGTGACCGGCGGCCGGCGGTGAGCTCCTGACGACTGTGAGCACGGGTGGGGTGTTCGTGAGCGCGAGGGAGAGAGGGGCAAGGGCTGAGAAGAGTATGAAACCTAATTTCATTTCATCTCTCCCTTGATGCCCTATGTATAATAATGTCACATTTACTTATATTAATTTATTTGATTTCTTTTCCCCTTTTTCTTTTCCTTTAACTTAATTACTTTTCCTTTGTGTCGTATCAACTTTAATCGATGAAAGCTGCCCCCTCACTTTATGTCCAGTCACCTTTAACCAGTCTCTCCTTTTAATGAACCATCGATCTAGATCCGGGAATCCCGGGTCATTGACCCAGTCATCACGGCGTACTGTACCCTCACGGGTCAGCCTCCCGTCAGACCAGATCCGCGATTATCGGTCTTTGACTCGCCCGATCCACGTTATCGGAACTCTATCGTTTGTCTGCTTCCCTTAATTAATCTTGATTAATTAGCACTTAAGTAATTTATCAACTAATTAATCCGGCTTCCACTATTATCCACTTCCAACTATTTCGAATCGGAATGGCCCGACCCCATAGTTGCGAAGTTGGATTCCTAGCCCCCCCTTAATTTCCGTTTTTTCTCTAATTGAAGTTTTAAACAAACAAATCATTATAAATTTTCTAATCCATCTCATTATTTATTAGGAAATCAACCAAAAGATAACTCAGAATTTTCGGGGCGTTACAGTGGGTACTAGGCAAGTGTACTTACCTCTTTCCGGGACTAGAAACCCTCCTAGTCTCCTCCTGTTGTGTCTCTAAGACTCCCCCAGAATATATGATGATAGAGTTTCCATTAGAGCCAATGTTCTAATAAACCCTATGCACATGCCTAATTCTTGCTTTCGGTGAGCCTCTGCCCAACTAATCGGGTCCTTAAGACCATCTACTTGGTTACCGACCCTTTTTCCTCATTTCAAGTTCTTTAGTTGACTTTCAACCCTAACGCGGTCAACTCTAGTCAACCTAGCCAAATTGGGCCCATCTTCTAAGCCCAATAAGAAGTTTGGTCTAACCTTATCATGTTCTATTCAATTTAGAAAGAACCAAGCCCTTTCACGTGGCTAGCCATGTCCCATGGGTTAAGGCCCAACCACTAGGTTTGGGTGGTCTTGGTTTCAATCCCCACCACCCACAACCCTTTCTTTTACCATTTAAATATTTTTCTTTTATACCTTGGCTGAGTCCACTTATTTATTCATTTTTTTTTTCAAGCCTAATCCACCATGAACCCACGATTAGCTTTCTTTTAAGGGTTAAAGCCATTTTTGGTCCCTGAAAACAGGGCCAATGTTCATTTCCATCCCAAAAATTTTAAATTTGTTCAATACGGTCCACATCAGCATATACTGCCACTTATCACTCCACATCAGCAAAATAACGACCTAAACATAATAATAAAAATATTATATGCATTTTATTGGTATTCCTCATGACCGCCATGTCAGCAATAGGGACCAAAAATGCCAAAATAAGGAATATATAGGGACCTAATATGTCAAAATATGCAATACATAGGGACCATATTGAACAAATTTTGAATTTTGGGATGAAAATGAACATTGGTCCCTTTTTCAGGGACCAAAAATGGCTTTAACCCTTCTTTTAATTGATTTGACTAAATCAATTTTTCTTGTCACTTAGGTCCATACCTTGGTCATTCTAACCATCGATTTTAATTGAGCTCATTAGCCCACTACCTGATTTTCTTAATCAAACTAATTAACAACTAAAAAAAATTAATTTATCTATATAATGTCTAATTAAGCCATGCTTTTGTCACACCCCAATAAATTAATCCCTTCTTATTCAATTGTCTAATCCATCACTAATCAAATAATTAGCTAGTTAATTATCTAATTAACTACTAATTATAATTAACAAAACTAATTAAATAATTTACCTAATTATTTATCCCATCATTAGTATATATATATACATTTTATTTTATTTTATTATTATTTTTTTTAAAATACTTCTTCTTCTCCCCCTCTCTCTCTCTCGACCGAGCCTCGACGGAGCTCAGACGGCGGTCGTCGGAGAAGATGCGGCGGTCGAGCACCTCCCACGCCGAGTTCCCCTTCGTCCGGGATACTTTTTGCAGGCCCAAATCCCCACTGCCAGTCTCTCTTCCTTCTCTGTCCGAACTTCACCGGAGAAGTTCGCCGGAGAATCATAGTTCATCGTCCGAGGACCCATTGTCTCTGAAAAATTATACCACGAGGTCCCCCTTCGAGCAAAGAACACTTCTGCACACATGGTTTGTTCCCAGAACCCTTCCTTTCATCCGTTCACTACCGGCCGTGAGCCCACTTCCGGCGAGCTCTAAACCACTACTAAATGCATGCAAACCTTGCCAATAACCTATAGAGGAGAATCGTACCTGCTTGCGCAACCTTCCAGCAACGGTTGAAGGCGATCGGAGCTCCCAACGTCTCTCCCCTCCTCTTCGGTCAACCTCGCAGGTGATCACTATGATCTTCTTCTTCTCAATGTCCTAGAAGGTGCCAGGGAGAGGCTTTTATAGACCGAGGGTAGACGTAGCGAACGGCAACGCCACCAAGTTATTTCGCCGTCCGACGAGCGAGATACCCACGCGTAATGCCTGGGGAGGGAGGCGGCGCTCCCGGTGGCTCGCCTGGCGGAGAGAAACGACAGCCATGCCTCGAGATCGAATTTTGGTCTGATCTCAGATATTCTGATTTGGATCGACGGTGGATACTCCTCCGTATTCGCCTCGGATCTGACTACGCTCAGATCAAGGGCTGTGATTAAAAGCAAATCAACGGCCCCGATTAAATCCCTTTGCCTCGAACTAGAGACGATCAAGAGATGTGTGGCTTACATCCACCCGCACTGTGAGGTCATCCTCACCCAAACCTCTCCCATTACCTCGGATCCAGATCTCGATCGGATGGATCTGTTCTTGGCTCGACACGTGGCATCATATGAGCCTTTATAATGCTCCGCGATCAGCATTACCCAGGATCTTCTAATCCTGGTCGTTCAACCCTTTCAATAAGAGTTTTCTCTCGAAAAATTTCCAAGAGATCCCTGGAATTTCCCTAGGTCACATTTTAGTCCATTCTCTGAGAGAGAACAACTTCCTTTTTAGTCCTTGATATTTCACAAAATTACCATAAGGTCCTCCAGACTTTCCACTACCCCTAATTTGGGTTTTAAACCTCTTTATCCCTTATTTTCCCCACTTAATTAAATCATTTAGGGAATTTCTTTAACTAATCAATTAATTAAGGAACATTTAAAACTCATTTTATTTCCATAAAATCCTTGGATTTTACAAGAAGAGCCAAAGGAAGAAAAAAAGAAAGAAAGTAGATAGCTCCCAAAATTCAAGAGAAAAAGAAAAAAATACAAGGTGACTATATATATTCTAACTTATATCTCTTCACCTCTAATCATAATCTATTAACAATTATTTTTTATAAAGTGCTAGGAACCGAATCATTTACAAATGAAGATCCAATGGTGATGTTTTCTCAACAAAGTTATGTTCATCATTTATGTCAAGATGTTCAAGTGCCAATAACTCCGAACTACTATAACCAGGTGTGTTTCTTTCTTTTAATTTGGTTCGGCATGTTGAATTATGATAACTAGCCATAATCTAATTTGAAAATGTAAATTGGTCAATGTTGTTGGTGATCATCAACAATTTATTCATCCTTTACAGGTTTTCTCCCAATATTTTGTAAATTTCTGTAATTTTCTTATGATTGTTGCACATTGGGATTCAATTTCTAATTTAACATAAGTTCTAATAGGACTTGTTGCACATTGGGATTCAATTTCTGAAATTGTTTTGATTTTAAAATATGAAATATGTTATAATTGCACATTTGAAAATAATGAGTGGGAGAGGGTAAAATGACGATTTTACCCACAGGTCTCCATTGTTGGTACAACGAATGCTGTTTTGAATGGCGCCTCGAGACGCCATGATTTCGTCCTCCTTACGGAGGGTGTCCATTTAATTCATGCTAGGGTTGACCTCCATGAGATAGGATGTAATTATGGATCTCTTTAATGACCGACCCTACGGCGACGTTCTAGAGTGAAATAATTGGATTCCGAAACAATGGGCTACACTCATAAAGATGCATTAAATAGTTTATTGCATCTTGACCCGAATTACGATAGTTAATAAATATTGAAAAATATGAGATATCTTTGATGAGTATTTATTGATTGAAGATGTTTCAGTTCAATTTGAAAATATGTGACCTACCCTACGGCGGCACAATATTTTTGGTAGATTGAATTATCGTTGGGCAATTATTATAGTTATTTTTAATACTATACTATGCCCTAAAATTAAATATATGTGGTATTGATGCACTTGTAATTTTTTTTAATTTTCAGCATGTCTAATCCATTAATCAGTCTGCTATCACTTGAACAATTGACTGGCAAAAATTACGCCAAATGGAAAAGTAATATAAACTTGCTACTTGTCAATGAAGACTATAAGTTTGTACTCCTGGAGGAATGTCCTCCTGAACCAGCCAATAATGCACCTAAGTCTCAAAATGATGCCTATGATCACTGGATTAAGGCAAATAATAAAGCTAAGGTCTATATGCTAGCGGGCATGAATGAGTTGCTCCGCAGGCAGCACGAAGGGATGGAAACTGCTTATGAGATAATGCAGTCCCTAGATGGTATGTTTGGACAACCATCAGAATAGGCTCGGCTAGATGCTGTCAATGCATTTATGAATGACAGGATGAAGACTGGGACTAAGATCCGACCCCATGTGCTGAAGATGATAAATCATCTTCATGAGCTTGAGTTGAATGGAGCAGAGATTGATGAGAAGACTCAAGTAAGCATAATTCTTCAGAGTTTGACCCCTAAGTTCCAGCAGTTCAAAAACAATTATGTTATGAACAAAAGGGCTTATAATCTCACTCAATTGTTGAATGAGTTGCAAGCTTTCGAATCTGTCAATGACGGAAAGAATGGCGAGGCAAATGTTGCCGAGAATTCTTCTGACAAGAACAATAAGAAGAAGAAGAACAATGCTGGAAAGAACAAGGGAAAGTTCAAGAAAAAGGGCAACCCTCAGAAGAATGCCAACTCCAAAAGATCCGGGAAGGCTGAAAAGGGAAAATGTTTCCACTGTGACAAGCCTGGACATTAGAAGAGAAACTGCAAGCAGTATCTCGAAGAATTGAAGGAAAAGAAAAAGGGGAAAGGTAAATATGATTTACTTGTCCTTGAAGCATGTTTAGTAGAGAGTGACATCTCAACCTGGGTCATTGATTCAGGAGCGACTAATCATGTTTGTTTTTCTTTACAGAGCCTTCACAAGAGTAGAGAGCTGCAAGATGACGAGTACATGATGGTCGTGGGCAATGGCGCCAGAGTTTCAACCAAGGCAGTAGGGGAAGTGCGACTTCAGTTTCCTGGAAATAAATTTCTTGTTTTGAACAATGTTTATTTTATTCCCAGTTTTAGACGAAATTTGATTTCGATTTCTAGATTAAATGAACAATCATTTAAAGTTACTTTTGAGATTGAAACAGTTTCTATTTCAAAGAATGGTTTGAATATTTGTTCTGGATATCTGGATGATGGTCTTCATTTTCTCTGACCAATTTATAAACCACTGCTTAATACTGAGATGTTTAAAATAGCTGCACCAAAGAGTAAAAGGCAAAAGGTTCCTGATCAGAACGAGACATATCTATGGCATCTCAGACTTGGCCATATTAACCTGAACAGGATTGAAAGACTGACCAAGGATTAAGGTCCTTTAAGGGAACTAAAAGTTAGCAACCTACCAGTTTGTGAATCTTGTTTGGAAGGTAAGATGACCAAGAGATCCTTTTCTGCAAAAGGAGAGAGAGCTAAGCAACCTCTAGAGATGATACATACTGATGTATGTGGACCCTTAAATGTCCAAGCTAGAGGAGGCTATGAATATTTCGTCACCTTTATTAATGATTATTCAAGATACGGATATGCATACCTGATGCAAAGGAAATCTGAAACTTTTGACAAGTTTAAGGTTTTCAAAGCTGAAGCTGAAAAGCAACTTGGCAAAGAAATCAAAATTCTTCGATCAGATCGAGGAGGTGAATATCTTGACACAGAATTCACAGATTTTCTTGTAGAGTGTGGTATTGTATCACAACTCACTACACCAGGTACTCCACAGCAAAATGGTGTTGCAGAGAGAAGAAACAGAACCTTGCTTGACATGATAAGATCAACGTTGAGTTACTCTTCGCTCCCCACTTCTTTCTGGGGTTATGCGCTAAGAACTGCAGTTTATATCCTAAATGTGGTTCCTTCTAAATTCATACCTAGCACTCCTTTGGAGATGTGGAATGGTAGGAAACCTAGTTTGAAACACTTTCGGATATGGGGATGTCCGGCACATGTGTTGAAAAGCAAATCTGGGAAGTTGGAATCACAAAGTGAGTTGTGTATGTTTGTGGGTTATCTTGAGGGTACTAGAGGTGGTCTTTTCTATAGTCCTCAAGATAAGAAAGTATTTGTATCGACAAATGCTACTTTTCTTGAGTATGACTATATTAAGGACTATAAGCCCAGGAGCAAAGTTATACTCGAAGAGATGCTATCACAGCAAGCAAATCCGCCAGTGCCAACAAGAGTTGTTGAAAGGCAAAGTCCGAGAACCACAGTTCTGAATCAGAATCCTCCGATTCTTCGTCGTAGTGGGAGGGAAATAAGATTACCTGACCGGTATAGACAAGAATCGAATCTCGTCATGGCTGATGACGGAATTCAGGATCCGCTGACTTTTAAGTTAGCAATGGAGGATGATGATAAAGATAAATGGCTTGAAGCTATGAAACTCGAGATGGATTCAATGTATTCCAACTCAGTCTGGGAACTTGCAGATCTTCCTGATGGGGTAAAACCTATAGGGTGCAAATGGATCTACAAGAGAAAGATAGGGGTGGACGGGAAAGTGGAGACTTTTAAAGCAAGATTAGTGGCCAAGGGTTATACCCAAAGAGAGGGAATCGATTTTGAAGAAACCTTCTCGCCGGTCGCTAAACTCAAGTCCATTAGGATACTCTTATCCATTGCTGCATATTATGACTATGACATATGGCAAATGGATGTCAAGACAGCCTTTTTGAACGGCCATCTTGAAGAAAGCATTTATATGATGCAACCAGAGGGTTTCACAGTTGAAGGTCAAGAGCAAAAAGTCTGCAAATTGTTAAGTCTATATACGAACTCAAGCAAGCTTCAAGAACATGGAACATAAGGTTCGATGAGGCTATCAAGTCTTATGGGTTTGACCAAAACCTTGATGAACCATGTGTCTATAAGCACATCAAAGAGAATAGTGTGGTTTTCCTAATCCTTTATGTCGATGATATCTTACTCATTGGGAATAACAAGAAATCAATAATTGAAGCAAAGGATTGGTTAGCAAGCCAATTCCAAATGAAAGATTTGGGAGAGGCAAGCTATATTCTTGGGATCCAGATAATAAGGGATCGTAAGAATCAGATGTTGGCTTTGTCTCAGGCATCATACATTGACAAGGTGCTTGTCAGGTATAACATGCAAAACTCCAAGAAAGGGTATTTGCCCTCTAGGCATTGTATACACCTCTCTAAAGAACAATGTCCTAAGACTCCTCAGGAGGAAGAAGACATGAGACGGTATCCATGTAACACCCCAATCCTAATGAGGACAGGTGTCACACCACTGTGTGTATCCCCGAGCCCAAGGTCATCAAATCGTAAACCAAACCTCGGAATAAACTGGAGACGGTAATAAAAATCACGAATAAGTCCGAACTCATCCAAATGAAAAGTCAAATCTAATACAAGCATTTCACGTGACTATACGCCCGGGTCTAGTCTCCAAAAGTAAAATAAATGTATCTACAGAGCGCACAAATCTAAAAAGATACAACTATGGGACGCCAGAGCCAACTAAAAGAAAGCACACCTCCGCGAACTCTAACCGGACCTCGCCTCGCTACTCGCACAAGGTGAGTGAGAGGAAAGGGACCGAGCTATGAGTTTCAAGGAGATGTGACTCTACCGTCGTCAATAAGACTGCAAGATCCGCAAATATAATCTTGTATATGGAAAATAATCTCTACTCATATACGATGGCAAAAGCCAAGAAAGCATGTGGTCTATGCATTATCTTCCAACTGAAATCATATAATGCAAGATCGACTTAAAAAACCCATAAAACAAGAAATATGATCATGTATGGCTTTCTATCTTATGTACTTAGATATGGGGAGCGCCATATCGAAAAGAATGCACCTCCATGCACCGCCGCTGCCGATATATACAAGCCAAATGGTTTCGGGCCAAGAGAGGATGTATGGGGTCCGCTGCCATATCCTCTATCCCTCAAGCATCTGAAAGCACCAGAGTTGGACAGGGTTTTAAAGGTAAATTCATTTGAAAAAGAAAGGTTTTCAACAAAAGTAAAAGAAATTCCTTTGAAAGCAAGAAAACCCTTTCCTTACTCTGCAAGGTTGGATCAAATTTCAACTAGAGCCGCACTGTAGGAGCATGGTCATCATAAGTATGCATATCTATCGATGCTCACATCATATATCCAGCATATTTATCTTCTTACATTCTTATACGTAATTCTTCTATTCTACAAATGCCGTGAAACTTCATAGTCGCTCAACCAATAAAACCATACTGAAAGTAATATATCAAAACTCGATAAAAACTCGACGTAATCGACCGCCCAGCAGGGTCCCACTCACCTGTGGTCCTAAGCAAATCAAGCTTGACTCGGTTCACTTGAAGTCCTCGACTTGTCCTTCCCTTTTCCTAGTAAACGCAATCATATCTAAGATAAGTGCTAGTCCACAATACTTCACTTTCTATTTAACAATATCACCTAATCAATCATGGGCCCTAGTCCATAGAGATTAAGGCCCAACACCTAAGCAATTCATTACATTACCAAGCATGAATATAGCCAAGCAATCCTAAAATGTAATACGATAATCTATGTCAAATACGAATATGCAGAATTTGGCTGCCCCTGCGCTGGTTGGAAAGAAATCAGTCATAACTTTTGAAGCAGAAGTCCAAATTCTTTATTTAAAGCTCGTTGGAAAGAAGACCTGAGATCTTCCAACGCATATTACACAACCCAAACGGACTAGTGAGCAGGAGCAGCAGGCTCCTTTCGAAGTGGACAGAATTCTGCAGGACAGAATTCTGCAAGACTGTCTACAATCATCAGCCACATTCTCAAGTCTCAACCATATTCCCTCTCTCTGAGACTTCGGACTTTTCCCAAATAATGGCACACCTGATCACCTCCTATTAAACAAAAACCAACAATACTTACACCAGCTAATTACTACTCAAAAGCTCAATGAGACTCTTTATCAAATACTTGATGGACATAAGTGATCATCAGTGATTTTCTAAAACAACCCTCCTTCATAAAACCTCAAATCTGAACTGTTGCCACTATCCACAAGAATCTCACCACATCATTAATCTCCCAAAATACACCTTTCACACAACTGATGACTATGGGTGAAACTACTCATTCTTGCTAATCCAAATATTACATTTATTCATTGCTTTCTTTAACAAAACATCAACCATTTGACGATCATAATTTTCTACAAAATTTGACAGAACCCCCCCTTTGCTTCTATAGAACTATTCATCACAACCATTCAACATTAGGAACTAAACACAACAAGACCGGCAGTAGTACCACCATTCTAACATGCTAATTATTAGTTCATCACTCAACAGAGCATACCATTGAACACTTTCTGGACATAGCACTTCCAACAGAGCACCTCCCCTCCTTGAGTTCTTAACTCCAATTAACTAGAAAGCAAGCTTCAATTCCAGCCCAGCAAGAACAACATTTAACAACACAAACTCCCTTTCTAATTATAACAACATAACACAATCTAATTAACATACACTAGCTCAAAGAAGCATTTCATCAAACAGTTAGTAGGCACCAATGATATTGGCTACCAAAGCATCTCCTTGTCCATTTAGATTCCCAGATTTTACATACAAATCATACTCAAGGAGTTGAGGTTATGTTACTACATATGGTCCATAACCATAACAACCAACAATGGCAACTAATAGTACAACAATAGCATCACAGCTCAACTATTCATTATATTCCCTAATAACTTCAACCAGCAAAAGATAACAATATAGATTTCTTCATCAAAAGTTTGTATTAAGTTCGGTTACTGATACACATGCAGAAATACAGTAGCAACATCTACACTTTATTAGCAACACAAGCATTTCTACAAGCACCTTCAAGGCATGCATAGTTTTTAACAACTTACTCCTCTCTCTTCATCAACAAAACTCCAAAGTTTTTACAATCCTTTATCAATAACAACAAAGACAGTATTAACATCCACTTCAGCATCACAGCCTCCTCTCTCTAAATTCTGAAGTCCATTCAATTACAAGGGAAGCAAGTTGCCACTCTACACAAGGACAGCAAGCACCATACAGCAGAACTCTATTTGTCACAATCAATGACTCGACCAACACATTAACAGCAGCAAGAGCATCACCTGTGAATCTAACAGCTCGCCAGCAGCCTCGAAGCTTAGACCTCACCGGGAGACGACTGCAGAGTACGCTCAGCTGCTGGCCGGAATTACTACACCAGCCCGCGCAGAAGCTGACCAGAAACGCTAAATTAGGGACCTGATCTCACGGAGAACCTTCCAGCAACCTCTGTCCCTCTCTTCCCCCTTGAAACCTCAGACTAACAGGCATCAAGACAGCAACACCTTTAGAGCCGCGTGGCAGCCCCTCGTTCCTCTTTGCATGCGCGACGCCAGCTCCAGCTCCAACCTTCATTCCCATGACCATCCTCTCCCTGTCTCCCCGGGGAAGGACGACCAACTCCTCCTCTGTTTCTCATCCCCCTCTTCTCCTTTAACACTAACTCAACATCCCTCACACTAACACACTAACCTTCTTATTAGGCCCGGCCCAATAGAAATCCAAAGCCCACACAAGCTCATCTTGTCACTTGCACCTATTAAAACCTTAATCCATTTATTTTATATTTAGTCCAAAATATTAATTTATTGTTAATCAACTTGTCACACCAATTAATCTCTAATCTATTATAAGATCCCGGGCATTAATTCACCACCCTATAATTAACTTTCAATAATCCTCATGCTAATTTAATTTTAACACTGCTATGATTTCTCTAGCTCCGTTTTTATTTAGTATTTAATACATATTTACAAAGAAAACCGGGCATGCTATAATCCATAATGTCACCGGGAGTTTGATGTATGCTATGCAGTGTACAAGGCCGGATATCTGTTATGCTCTAGGAATAGTAAGCAAGTTCCAGTCAAACCCAGGATTCGATCACTGGACGGCGGTCAAGTGTATTCTCAAGTATCTTCGGAGAACGAGAGTTTTGGATTGAGAGACATGTCCCATCTGCTTTAGTGCAAGTGGGAGATTGTTGGGATGTATGCCCTAAAGTATATGATGCTATGAATATTATTTAATTATGAATAAAATAATATAATTATTACAAGTGCATGTATTGTTTGAATACTTTATGAATATCACAAAATTCCATAATTATCTACGTAACCTTGAAAAAATATATATAAGTGTTATATATATGGGAGGATATTATTTAAGGATGATAATTTAAATTAGTCCGTGAAAACTAATCAATTGACTTAACAATTAAAGTATGGAATCTTTAATTGATTTTCATAAGTGCGGCTCATTATCATTAAGAATGAAATGATTTTATCCAAACCATTGATGTAGAGGGACATCTAATGAGGGCACTATACATAATGAGCTTATGTAGAACTGGGACACGATGTGATTTGAATCTTTGATAATTTTTGTTAAAATATAATGCATTCAAATCATGTCACTGATGGTCGGATATATAATGATCTTAATCCTGAGTGGTTAGCAAACTCCTATTTGTTGTGTTACATCTTTTGATTTACTCGGTACGTGTAACGCCCCGACCCGGATTCCGAAACCTCGGGCACGTTAACAGACTGGCTGTACCCAAGTGGAGACGGGCCACACTCGAGTACAAGGCCTAAGTAAACAGTAGCAGATAACAACATAAATTCAAAAGTTTATTAATCCAATAATAAACAAATACAAATCAGAGTGCTAATGCGGAAAATAAAGTACAAGGGTCTAAAGCCCTAACAAATATCCTCACTCAGAAACAAAAGTCAGGGAGATCCTTCGACCTCAGTAAATATCCCACCCCGACTCTCGCACGCCTCCTGAGCTCGAGTCACTCTACTTCTCAGGACCTGAAATGAGAGAAGGGAAAAGTAATGAGCTTTCGAAAGGAAAGCCCAGTAAGTACCCTGCAAGGAATCTCAAAGATGTGAGCACAATAAAAAGATACATGATGTCACAATCAACGAATCACCAAACAATCAGATCCTAGGAGTCTACCACAAACATCCGCAACGGTACGACTCCTGTCCAGCGATAGCCCTCGGGCTAAGAATGAGATTCCAAGAACAACTCAAAGAACGATCCTCGGCCGACCTCAGTCGTAAGCAATGAAAAGCAGTCTCAAACTGCAAACAACAGCCTCAGGCTGTGAGCGACGAACCTGTCGCGTTCGGTAGCGCCACCTCTCTCATGTCGACATGGTCAGTCGCCCCATCGACCGGTGGCGGGGACAACCAGTACTATCCCTCCGCCGTGAGTGCCGGAACGTCAGGGTGTCCCGTCCCCAACGCTCTCGCAACATCCGGAGCTCACCTGCTCCACTGAATCCGGGCGGAAGAAGAAACTCAGTTGGCGCACACCAACCCGGCCAGCACACAAGTACTGCGTATCTCCATGGTCTCGTGCCAGATAACATGAGGCTATGCTCAGCGAGCTCGCTCACTCCACTGACGCATACCTACCTAGCTGCACACAAGCACCACGAGTGCCTACAGACAAGTGTCGGCCCACGGGTAGGCATGTCCAAAAGAGCATTCAACAAACAGGTAGTGAAACTTTACACTCCTATCCGGACGGAGCACAGGCTCACGTGTTTCCACGGCCACATGCCGATCAATGGATCCTCGTGATATATTAACACTACCTCTAGCACAACAATCACATACATACCGGGAAAGATATCAAAACAAACATGTATGTGCATGCATCCAAGAATATCAGGTACCAAACAAAAGACATGCTAACAAATAGCATACATCAAATCAAGAAAGCCCCAGCAATGGGCGGAAACAAGGCGAAGGTAACTTACCTTACTAGCAACTCCAACCGTCAATTCTGCGTCTCTCCCGGCGCAGCTCAAAACTCCAAGTCAACACCTGAAAACCACATACTAATCTCAAACAATGTACACGTGTCCATGAACGACCAGACCTACGATGCATGTCTACTAATGTTAACAACAACACTAATGCAGAATTCCTGCATCTATCGCGCAGTCCCACGGAACAGCCCATAACTTTTGATCCCGATATCCGTTCAAGTTGATCCAGGGCTCGTTGGAAAGAGCTCTTCCTCATCTTTCCAACGGTACCTTACATGACACTATCTGATGTCTACACACTACCCAGATTTCAGTTGAAGTGGCCAGCCAGGCAGCAGCCATTCTCCAACTCTAATCTCCATTCTTTCACATAAAATCATAAGCATAATCCTCACTCAATTCCTTAATTATCTCAATTACTCAATTAATTAGAACATCACTTTTAAATGAGTCCATAGGCCCGGTCCAAGGCCCACTCAATTAATCTAATATAGAGCCCATCCCAACCATACCTAGCATTAAAATCAACCAACACATACCATTACCACCAAGCAACTATTTACATAACTGAACAAATATTAGACCTGCAAAATACCAGTTTAGATTCAAGTTCAAAACTCTACTTGACTCCTCTCAGCACCATCTCTATACTACAATAGTCCTGAAGACTTCTTAATGAAAACACAACCAAACCTCCACCAACTATAGACATTTAAACATTACTGAGTTCATCCTCTACTCATCTCCAATCAAATCTTTAGCACATATCTCAGCCACAACAAAGCCACATAAAATCATAGGATCACTCCTTAACCCTTACCAACAAACACCAGCAACCATAAGACACACTAAAAAGATTCAATACACACATGTGTACCTACACATCAACACCAACCTCAGCAACAAACTCTACAACATCAACAACAAGTCCTCAACAACTCAATCAAAACCTCAAGAAGAACTTATATAAACAAGGTGACAGAACACCTACCAGTCCATGCACCAGCCACCAAAATTCAGCACCTATATTCCTCTCCTACTCAACTAGAAATAACAACAACTTCAAAGTCTTCAGAAGGACCTTTAGACAAATATCAATCTTAACCTCTCTCCTTCTCATGAGATTCAAATCCCAAACAAAACTCAAGACATTAACAAATCTCTCATCAGTCCAACAGCATGGAATAAAGAAAACTCTTATCACACTACATGCATGCAAGATAGGATCTTGTAAACAAACAGATCAAGAACTCTATCAAGACCTCAACAGATATATATATATCAATAAATCCTAAGATCACATACGCCATCTGAACTCCAAGCCACTCTTATCATTAACCAAAACACCCTCATGCATACAAGTTTCTCTAACAACATCAAAGAGAGAAGAAACCCACCGGAAACCAGACCTCTGTGAACCCATAAACGTGTATGGAAAATTGACGAACGAGAAAAGAGGAGAGTTTACCAAGCGATGGCTTTCCCTATCGCGGCCGAGAAAAGCTCTGATGGTGGCCGCTGCCTCTACGTCAGATCTCCACCCTTCAACAGAAGTTCGAGTTCGCCTGACTGCAGCGAGATCTCCAGGAACACAGCGACGGCATCTAGGTTTTGGAGATCAGTTCTTTCTTATAGGTGACGTGTGGGGGATCTCATCGCGTTTATCTCGTTGAGAACAGGATTCAAAATGGGATTTGAACGAGGTCTCTACCTTATCTGTTTGTTTCCATACGCGGAGGTGATCCCCACTTATCAGCACGCACGTTCCCCGACTCCGGCGCACGGCCAAGTGATCCAAGCTCACGTCCGCGAAACCACAACCACTGGATCAATAAAAGAAAAGAAAACAGGCCAAGTCTAATCCTGGCCGTTTACTCGAAGAGAGAAGGCGTGCGTTTTCTCTCCATACATGGCAACGTGTAAATTTTCAGTTTTTATTTTGTTTGCGTGGCATTTTGCAACTACGTCCCTCCAGCTCTCGGAATTTCACACAGGTCCTCATTCACATATTTAAATAAGAATGCTTTTGCATTCAGGTTTTTAACCATCATCATATCCACATTACATAATTATTTTACTATTCACATGCATGGCTTGATTGCACATTTAGTAAAGAGCCCCTCAATTACTTAAAAATTATTCTCAAGTCCTTGACTACATAAAATCTGTGAGATAAAAACAATTTCCTGTTGGGCCCTCCAATTCTTCTTATATTACCAAACAGTCTTCAAAGCCTTTAATTATCACTAATTAAATCATTAATTCATTTAATCTTTTTTTCTCATGAAGTCCAAGAAGCTTCCTCTCTCTCTCTTTCACTCTAACCCTTTTCCAGAAGCAACCATGTAACCCATATTTAGTTAGAAGGAAATCATGAGTGGGGTTTAATTTATTTACACATAGACCCCTTAAACATTATAAGACCATGATTAATTCCTTTTCATGTGTTGAATTCAATCTAATCATTGTCTTAATCATATCATATATTTATATATATAAATACATTTATTCCTCTCTAATCATTTTATCTATCAAACCAACTTTTCTTATATATCAATTCAACTTATCTTCATCCATCAATAAACAATTCATTTTAACATTTGAATTCACTATATCCTATCCGATTCTCCTTCACCTTCTAATTATAAAAATATATATAATATCCCAATCCCACCATCAGATCATGATTTTATTTTTATCCTTGAAATTACAATTTAATCCTCAATTACCCAATGAACCTAATCATAATTTTAATCAAATAAATCCCTTTACATCCATTTAAATCAATTTATGGGAATCCTTCCAATTTATGAAAAATCTATTTATTCATAATACTTGCTTAAAGAGCAAATATAAATTCCAGACAAGTCCAACCTAGAAAACTCCCCTTATTAAACACATAATCAAAGCAAATATTAACGAAAAATTTAACCCCTAAAATCCTGGATTTCACAGTACGGATTATAAGATCATAATCCATAAACTTTGTATGTTGAAGGTGTAACAAAATGAATAGCAGGGAATGTTAACATCGCAAGACGAAATCCATTCCTTCTTCATAAGAAGTAGACAGATAATTCCCTTGAGTGCTGATTCAGGGCTTGAATGGTATGAGTACTCAGATTCTTGATTTGTTCTTGAATCTTGTCATTCATTAGAGAATCATTGGTACTTGAGGATAAAGATGTAATTAGAGAGGTTAACGGATCTTTACCTAGCTCTAATTATGAATTATTCATGGAGGATCAATATATAGAAGATGACTATATCATATGGACGACTTGGATCCCGAGTAATTTTATATCTATAATTTCGGGAGTGCAATTCCAAGTTTTTAGTGGAGTAACTTTGGAATTAATAAAACATATTGATTAATTAAAGAGTTTAATTGATTAATATAAAGTTTTGTTGGAGCCCGGGATTATAGGTCCATAAGTCCCCCTCCGGACAAGGAACTCCGATTGGACAAGTTTAGTTGATTTTGTGTTGATCACTTTATTACAAATTAATTGAGAATTAATTTGTAGTATTTATGAATAATAAGATTATTTATAAATAAAATAAATAAATACATAATTTGATTATATATTTATTTATGGACTTATTGGATAATGTGAGCCAAGACACATGTGTTTAAATTTGAGTTAAAATTTAGATAAACTCAAATTAATTTGAATTTAGATAAGCTTGTGAAGCATATGTCTAGATTCAATGTATGTAGTAAGTTGGTTGCTAAGTTTGATTTTGATCGAATAACTAAACACATGGAAAAAGATAAATATAAAGATATTTTATCTTTTAAATTTGGCCTAAAATCTCTCTAAATTTTTGTATGACAAAAATTTGATTTTGAATTCAAAAGGGTATTTGAATTCAAATCGAAATCTTATCTTAGTTTAAAAAGGAGAGTTATTTTCTCTATAAAAGGAGTAGCCTTTCTCCTCTCATTATAAGAGTTTATGATGAGTTTCAAAAGAGTTTGATATAAGTTTCAGAGAGTGTGAGATAGGAACCAATTGAGGAATCCTAAGAGAGAAAAGAGAGAGAAAAGTTCTTTCTCAAAAGTCCTAATCTCAATTACTCATTAGATGAGTTTTAGAGAGAGACAATAATCAGTTTAGTGATCTGATTAATCTTGAGTTGTGCCCACACACAAGTCCATCTCGGATCTTTCTCACCGGAAGGAAGACCGTGGTTTCGGGAAAAGAAGATCTACCGATCTCGGAGGATTTAAACTTCTACAACTTTAAGGTACGCTAAGAAATCTGGAAAATTGCTAGGGAAAATTTCCCTCGCGAAACCATGAATTTCCGTCGCTAAAATAAATCAGCGACAAAATAGCGAGGGAAAAGTTTCCGTCGCGATTTTTATTCTTGATCTAATTTTATTAATTCATAAGTTAAATTAATTATTATAATTTACAAAGTATTCATAAAAGGTGTTTTTGATGAATACCGATTCAAGATCTTGTTTTATACGTGCTTATTCACGCTTCCGCATATTTTGAAAATTGTTTTCCCAAGATCTAAAACCAACAAGTAGTTCATTTCCATTTATATATTAGTCAGGTGAACATTGTGTCTTTGCTTATATGGTCTACAATTGCTTTATTCATTGTTTTGCAATTTGCCTAATTATATAGTACCTTCTATGTATAGGACTACTTACCAAGTGGGTTGGAACCTCAACAAAATCGATGGCAAATCATGTGGCAGCATGCATCTTTTTGATTTTAGATCTTTACAACAACAAGAAAAAAAAACCTTCTTTGTTGTTATTGCTTGGATTGTAATGCTTCAAATATGTAATTTTGCATAACTGAAAAACTTTAGTTTCATTTTGCATTTAATTTTGTTGTTTATCAATCTATAGATGAAGAGTGGCATTTGTGCTTCAATACGTGGTTTTTCAATATCTGTTATATTAACCTGCAAAAATGAAAAAAAATTGTTATCATATTGTATTATGTTGGGTTTTTCAATCTGTGTAGAGAAGAGTTATATCTTTGATTAACAAGGCTAATAATAGGCATCTCTGAGAGTTATTGATAGATGCACAAGGATTGTAGTATAAGATAGCTCAGGCATGGAAAAATGTACAGAAGTCCTTTGTCTTAAATTAGGTTGACCACAATTAATCATTGTATATGATTGTTATATTATGATTTTATTAAATATGCATTCAGGGATTTGTTTTGAATTAAATGGTTATTGATCATTTTTCCTTCTGAGTTGTTAGATATTCAATTGCAAGTTCAGTTGATGTCATGAAGTTACATATATTTAAAGGAATTAATTATTGAAAAGCATAAGAGTTGGAAAGTTTCTCATTATTTTCCTTCTTTGAGAAAGGAAAGCCATGATCTTCATCTTTCTGTATATTTCATAAACGAGGACCATGGTGTTGTTGAAATCTGATCATGGCTTTCCTTTCTCAAATCGAAAGGCAAATTCACTAAAATCATGTAATATTATGACACATTTCCTTCAATATTTGGTTTTTCAATATTTGCTAAATTAACCTGTAGAAATGAAAAAAATCAGTCTTTTGTATTAGACTATATGTAACAACCTCAAAGAGGCAATTTTACAAACATTTCATGTGCGTGCTTGTGCCCACATTCTCAATATGCTGTCCTTTACCCTTATGTCCCGTTAATTACATAATGATTCCACAAACATTAAGTAAAGTAACCACTACATCATTAAGTCACTAATTATACAGGTTTCACATCTCAGCAGGAAGCCCTTGTGGTCAAGTCATGGGATGTGATGAAGGATGCTGCAGCTCTACAATCAAATACATTTCCATATAGACTAGTGTTGATTATTCACATGATTTCTTGTCTTGATTATTCACATCAATTTTAGGATCTTCAAAATAGCACCATCTGCTCGACAAGAGCCCCAAGCTCAAAGCCCACGCCATGGTTGTCTTTGTTATGGTATATACATAAGCTTCTCTTTATCTCTGTCTTTAATATCAATATCTAAAGTATAAACAAAGTTTGGTAGCAAACCTGGATATATGAACGGACTTGATCTCAATTAATGCTTCAACTAATCTATGTATAATGTACTGCAGGAACACTTAAAGCAATAAAAGTCCACCTACAAGGCAAATTTTAAATCGTTTATAATCTTTGACATGAATATAATCCGACGGTTTGAAATGTATGGAGCATGATAACGAAGTTTCTTCTGAGGTACGCTTGAATAGCTTAAAAAGTGATTCTGAGCCCTTTTCTTCATGCTGATGTGTCACATGTTTATTGGAGGGGGATACCAACTCAGCCGGTATCCCCGTTTCACAGAATCCGGCTCGACTCAAAAGTTTAAATATAGATATATCTCTCTCTATACCTGTCTCTATATTTATAAATATCTCTCTCTTTCTCTATATCTCTCTATATATAGTATGTATTTAATATAAAATATCATCTCCACGCATTTTCAACTTGATTCAAAATCAAATTTGATTTCAGCCATGCATGCACGCCCTCTCCAATCATACCTTTATTTGAATATTTTATTTTATATACTTGTTATATTCCTCCAGCCATGCATGTTATCATGTGGGTTTTTAAATTCAAAATCATCATATATCTTAATCTTTTGGATATATATATATATATATATATATATATATATATATATATATATATATCACATCAACTACTTATAATATTCATATATCCAAACATATATATTCATATTGAAGCTTACCTGTATATTATCTCATGGCTGTTAATTTCACAACAACATCCTATATATATTAATCATTTGGATATATATATATATATATATATATATATAATATCATCATATCAAATTCTAATCAGGTTTATCCTTAACCACCAATAAAATGTTTAAAATAATATATAACATCTTATCAAATCAGCAATTAATGCAACCTTATCCCACCACCCATATTATATATCTTTAAACAAAGTCTCACCTTGTCCGCCAGCTACACCATATATATGTTTATATATATATATATATATAATATTTATATATGCTCAAGAGATTCACTTTGCATTAAATCAAATCTTTTATCGAAATCTCCAATTCTCGTAATTCATGGATGCTTTTAATTATGCCACTTTGCATCTAAGATCCTCTATTTTCTTGAAATTAACATAAAATCCCTAACAATCCTGATTCACCCTAATTAAGGGATTAACCACTTTAATCCTTCTTTCCACTTAAAATCTCATAACTTTGAGTACAAGGAACCTCTTCAATTATCAAATTAATTAAAGCAATGAGAAAACGTTTATTCCAACAAAATTTCAATTAGACCCAACCTTGGGACTTTCTCTTATTAACCTAAAATATTCGGATTTTATATAACCTATACCAATAGCCTCCACGGTAGGTCTCTAATCGCTACCGGGAGGTGGGAAATAAGGAATCATATAATAACCACAATGCTATAATCAGTAACTACACATCTACTTCAATACTGCGGAACCAGAGTGGGGGCAGGCGGACTCATCCCACACCTGAGCCTTCTGGTCGGTCTCTACTCACTACCGTCGGGCTATACTTATATACGTACACTAGGCACTCTGAGAGTATGGAAAGGGGGTTTTTGTTTCATGAAAACAGAATGTTTTAAAACAGATAGTTCAATATAAAAAATCAAAGTTATAAATCACCCCTTCCCTAACCTAATGTCGTACTCTCTGGCTCTGTAAGAGCCACCACTGATGCAACCAAATATATCGGTAAAGTGTAGTCCATCAAATACTCTATCTATTTCTAATATTATATTTCATATTTCTTTTGCTAAATATTTTGCATGAATTCTTAAAAAGGAATCTATCTCCAACCGAAGATCTATCAATATGCATGATATGATTTCCAAAACTCATGAAATTTTCATAAAATCTCTATCTCATGTTTTTCAAGGTAAAATCAACATTGTAAGAAAAATATGATAAAAATATG
The DNA here is from genome assembly GCA_026586065.1 of Dioscorea zingiberensis. NCBI lineage: Eukaryota > Viridiplantae > Streptophyta > Magnoliopsida > Dioscoreales > Dioscoreaceae > Dioscorea > Dioscorea zingiberensis. The sequence goes on from CM048827.1 coordinate 30,461,467, forward strand.
GACTGTACAGCTTGTTCCCTCACCTGAGTATAATTTGTTTTTAAGGCTAGCTAGGTCCTTCGGCAGCTCCTGTCTTGCCTTTGCCTTTCCCTTTTCCCTTTCCTGATAATTGAAATAGGGAAATCCATGAATACGGAAATCATATTCTTAGCTTATACTCTAATTAAACTCGATAGAGTACAATAAGGATATTAAGTTCACCTACGCATGATTTATTACTTATCATGCATTTCATGCTTCTAAGGGGCATGAGAATACGAACTTTACTCATATTATGAGATGTAATTATCTCCACCCTTAACATAATTTGGAAGCTACTAACATGCTCTCTTAACACAATAACTGGAATTCATGGCATAGACAATTAATCTAAGTAAATCGATAAAATTTTGGTAGAACCTTCTCTATTTCTAGGGCTCAGAAATTCTACAACATACACACATATTAACTCAATTCATACAACATGCATTCTTTAGCCTCTAATTTCAATCATACAACACCACATGAAATTTGACAAGTTCTCATACCACCTCAACTCAGTGCTGAAGATTAGTTTGCGCTTGTTCGCCTTCGATCTTTGTCGAACAACAGACAATCGACTTCACCGTATTGTCTCATGTTGTTTAACAACCCCCTCGTCGGCGGCGAGGAGCGGAGGAGAGCGCGAAGTTGGGCTCGAGTCGCCAGAGACAAGGGCGGCCTGATTCGAAAAGGAGAAGGCCGGTGGTCGAAGCAGCGCAGTAAAGCAGGCGGTCTTTGGCCGGGTGGTTGGGCGAGGCCGGCGAGAGCTCGGTGGCGGCGAGGCGCTTGAGGTCTAAGCGGTGACCGCGCAGATATAGGCGCGGCGATGCAGGCGGGCTGCAAGCTTGCGCGCGTGGAGGTGGGTTTGGCTTAACACGAACAGACGGCGGGGTGCTGGTCGCCGGCTCGTGGTAGTCAAAGAAGAAGGAGATCAGAAGAAGAAGGGGGGAACGCCTTGGTTAGGGCTCAGGTGGATCTGACGAACGAGAAAGAAGATAAATACCTTTCTCTCTCTCTCTCTCTCTCTCTCTCTCTCTCTCTCTCTCTCTCTCTCTCTTATCTTTCATCACTTTTAATTGAATATTTAATATTTAAATAATCAATACTTATCACATGTATACTGTAGCATCACGGGATCTGTCCCATACCGGACCGGATCCACTTTTCTCGGGACTCGATCCTTTGTCTGGTTCGTCCCACTCATCGTGCCTCTCAATTAATACATGTTAACTGAGGCTTAAGTAGATTCCTGAAATAATTAACCGGGCTTACGTTATCTCTCAGCCCCTACTATTTCTAGTAAATGCGACCTAGCCCATTAGGGCCTTCTCTTGGGCCCAATAGAAGCAAAACTCGATTTAAACCCATTAATTTTTTATTTTCGTTATTTTGATGTTTTAAAATAATTAATTTATTCTTTGTGCTTAGTAACCTCATTAAATATTAAAAAATTATATGGTTATTTATTTAGAAAAATCTGGGGAGTTACACTATTTTTTCTCTGTTTTGTGAGGATCTGACATTTTGACGATTTTTCTTTTAATTAAACCTAGAGAGCATTCATTGCAAATCAACCTGAAGGGTGTATATTTTAATCGGCTCATCCTGCAGAATATTTTATTAATATTTTTATTTAAAATAATATTTACATAGCAATAAATACTTCATTCTCGTAATATTTTATTGTTTTATCAATCTGTCATGAAACATAATTTTTTTAAAATTTATTTAATTTAATCATAAACTTAAAATAGTCAGAACATTATAGACAATAAATATTCATGTTTTACAATAATAACGCGAGACATACCTTTGCTCATTGTGGTAGATATATCATTGTTTCTCAAGCTCATTGTCATATGTGGAGACATCTATAGTATGTTTTCATCTATTAAAAGGAGTATGCTAGTATAAAATAATGAATTTATTGATTACATGACCAATAAGATAAAAATGGGTTTTACATACCTTCATTGAAACACATCAATATCAATTTTATATTTTGTGGCTAGAAGTCCTTGTACCTACATTAAAAAAATAACTTTTATATAATTATTGATTGGGATATGTTTTAAAAGATGTGTTTATTTATTACCTTTCATATGATGGACGTGCAAAATGCCTTTGGTGTACTTTTCACCATAGATGAAAATGGAGGTGAACTCACTTGTATGTTGAACTTGTCGCTTATTCATGCATTTGATATTTCAGGAGGCCAACATAAATCATTACTCTCATGAATATTTCATAGCACGCTATCTTGACTATTATCAATGTCCATATCAAACCTGTAAATTATATATGTAAGTTAAGCATCGACAAATAAATGTATTATGTTAAAAATGCATAACACAAAATTCATATTATCTTAACTCATTTTCAGTGTGACATAAACTTTTCATTTCTCTTAATACCTCTTTCTACACAATATTTTTTGTAGAGATGACGGGACGATTGTTATTGTCCAATATAAGAACTTTTATACCATTTTTACTTGTACATCATGACAGTGCAACATATAACTGCCCATGGCTAAAAGGAGGTTTAGGTAAATATAAACCGACATTGTCAAGTGTTTGTCCTTGACTTTTATTTATTGTCATTGCAAATGCTAATCTTAATGGAAACTATCTTCTTCTTAGTTCAAAGGGCACGCCAAAATATGATGGAGATATAGTTATTCAAGGGATAAGAACCACATTTCTTATAGTTCGGCCAGTGATAACCTTTGCTTCTAAAACTTTTCTCCCAATTCTTTGGATAACTAATCTTGTTCCATTACATAATCCAAGTACTTGACTCAAGTTTCATATGAGGATTACTGGTACTCCAACTATAAGTTCCAAACAATGTTGTGGTAAACCCCCAGAATTAACGCTATACAATAATTCCAATTGTTAAGCATTTTTTGTAGGATTATTTGTGTTAGATGAGGCAATTGAATCTGTGCTCAATAACTTATCTACATATCCTGGTAGCATAGACACAATCTTCCTATTTATATCATCAACATCATCATTTTTCAGAGATAAAATTGCTCGCTTTTGTAGGTAAACACAATCAGTATAATTCAATTGAATATTCGGATATGTATGTGCAATCAAATGATTTATATTTTCCCCTCATGCTTAATTATGATATCATTTGGGAAAGTGATTAGATCTTATTCATCATTCTCACTTGTTGAGTTTTCTCCGACAAAACCTTCACCTATCTTTTGTAACCATTCAACAAATTCTGACATTTCAAGATGTATTTGTGGATTGGTAGTTGTGACAACTCTCATGTTAGTGTGTAGATTTAGTATGGTACATACAGACCATATATTTGACAATTGCAACCCTACTGATACTGTTGCTTCTCATCCACCTTTTCTAATTATAGGTAACATTCGTTTGAAGTCACTGCCTAACACCACTATCTTTCCACCAAAAGCTTAATTTTTAGAGTTCAAATTTTGTAATTTCATAAGATCTCTAAAAGTTCAATCAACTGCCTCAAAAGCATTACGATGTGCCATAGGTGCCTCATCCCATTTAACCAAATTTGTTCTCTGGATTAACTCAAATAATTCTGACTGCTGTGAGATATTGCATATGTATGTTTATGATAGTTTTAATGGTATTTTAAATCTAGAATGTGTTATTCTTCCTCCTTCCATAAGCAGAGATGCAATTCCAGATGATGTTACAACGAAACTATTTTCTTTTCACTCCTTAATCTAGCAAGTAAAACTTTCCATATGAAAGTTTTTCCAGTTTTGCCACTTCCATTTATGAAAAACTCATCTCTATTACAGAGTCGAATTACCTCTAAGATACAATCAACCACGATATGTTGCTCATTGTTTAGTTTTGAAGATAACTGTTCATATTCATCTCTACATGCACTTGCATTATAGTCTAGTTGCTCACATATGAGGCCATTACTATCTTAGTTCTTCTGTGGATGAAGGAAGCACAAAGGAGCCTGATGATTCAGATGATGGTTACGGTATTTTGATGGTCCACCAGCAATGTTTTGCTTTCAATATAGTGGTTGTTGGTGATCCCAATTATATATACTCATGCTTTTGGTTTTCAAGTTAACATTCATTATTTTCTCCAGGTTACCTCCTATCCAAACACGACCATAGTGTAACTAAATATTCCCTATCTCATTTTCTCCTTTTTGTTGGTTGAAATGTTGTTCCTGATATTGAAATATATGGAAAGAAACGGTTACCAAGTTTTTTACTTTTAAAAAACTCAAAAAATGAGAAAATTAGATTAGGCCATTCTAATTTTCTCAGATTTTTGGATTTTAAAATTTTAAAATTCTAATTCATGATCGTATTCTTTCCTCAAGTGGTTATGTCATGTGTCATCACTCCGTCCACGTCTCGCATCATTTCAAATTAAGCAGAAGAGGAAGGAGGTAGCGTCAGACCGTAGAGGTGAAAGGAGGTAGCACAAGACGGTAATGTAATGATAGAGAAGACGAGCAAGTTGACATTAAGAAAGAGCAAGGTGTTACACTGATGGGTGCTTTTGAGATTGACTTCATTGCAGGAGCTTGGGATGGCCTGTAAAGGCACTATGTAGAAAGGATGAAAATAACAACACTATACACCATACCGTTTCCCAAGTGGATGAAGAAGAGGCTATGGTTGTTCCTAATACAATGCCTAAACTCGAACAACTTGAATTAGCAAATGGTCGGTTTAGTAATCATAGATTGGATGCTATACTCACTAACTATAAGGCTCTTCATATACTTGATATCACCGGATGTTGGAACGTGAGGATGGATGGTGATGTCAGCTTGAAGTGTGATTCTATTGAGAACTTCACGGACTCATGGTACCATTACTATGAATATAACTATCTTAGTTCTTTTGCGGATGAAGGAAGCAACAAGGAGCCTGATGATTCAGATGATGATTATGGTGTTTAAATAATCCACCGACAATGTTTTGCTTTCAATATAGTAGTTTCTTGTGATCCCAATCATATATACTCATGCTTTTGGTTTTCAAGTTAACTTTCATGATTATTCCACTATGTTATGTGTTTTGCATACATTTCCAAATGTACAATCTTCATGACAACTTTCCATAATATCTAAAAGATGCAACAACCTTACAAGCAAATCTCTCTCATTAGTCATGAATTTGTTTCAATTAAGCTCGCCACCGCATCGCACCGTAGTTGTGGTTTGTGGCTGTGCTATAGCCACCGCTAGCTTACAACTAGCTATTACTATTGGCTACCGCAACTTGGCTGTTGTTGCTGGAAGTAGCAGCCCAGCAGCAACCGCTTGCTGCTGCTGCGTCATTGCAGCAGCAGAGCAGTATCCTATGCTCCTTGACAGGATTCATTAGGTTGCAGCCTCCTCACATTCATTACACTTCTTATACATACCTCTACACCTACTACAATGTCAATTGATTATTCAATTTCTATAGATTCCATTAATTCTAACATGGTGTTTCTATTCTACAGTAAGTATTTTCTAATTCCAACATTCATGAGTCTTTTAAGTTCTTTTGGGTATTTTATCGAACATTTAATGTGCAAACCCCTCCACTACACTGCAACTAGGGCTGGAAACGAGCCGAACTTGAACGAACTGAGCCCAGCTCGAGTTCGGCTCGAATGTTTATAATTCAGCTCGAGTTCAAAAAAGCTCGAAAGATTAATATTCGAGTTCGGCTCGGTATTATTACCGAAGTTCGAGCTCGATTCGAGTTCGAATTTAAATAATATTTTTATAATTAAAATAATTTTTTTTGGGTGGGCTCGAACTGGTCAAACCCACTCAAAATCAGTGAACCAGCCACTTTGGAAAAAAAAACAGAAAAAAATTGGTTTTTGTTTATTATTTAATTTTACTTGATTTTAACCACAAAATCAAGAAAAGTATGCACTCCAATGTAGGCATAGCGCAACCCATTTTATAGCAAACCACCTCCTATCATTTACACTCCCCAGCCGATGTGGGAGTGAACTTCTTCTTCCTCTACACCTACACGTGTTGGGTATTTTGCTCACAACCACAGGCTGTCACACGACTCACACACACACTCACTCTCTCAGTCTCTCTCTCAGTCTCTCTCTCTCTCTCTCACACACACACACACACATAAACTCACACACACAGGCTGTCAGCCTGTCACACGACTCACACACACACTAACACGACGCCCATTATATTTATATGTATATGTACATTTATATATATAATTATTATATATATGTATTATGATGATATGATAATTTTATATATATATATATATATATATATATATATATATATATATATATATATATTCGAACTTCGAACGAACTCAAACGAGCTGACTCTGGCTTGAGTTCGACTCACTTATTTTTCGAGCTCAAATTTAAGTTCAAGTTCAGTTTGTTATTAAAATAATAGAATCGAACTCGAGCCAATATCCAACCGAACTCAAGTTGCTCAGAAACAGTTTGATCGTTTGCCAGCCCTAACTGCAACATAGTAGCCCGCTTCCAATTGATTTTCAAAATAAAACACATTAACATTCCAAATAGGAGATTACTCTCTCTTAATCAGAGTAACCCCATCACTCCATTAATCAAGAGATTTACACCATTCTAAATGATCCTATAACATTCATGCTAATAGATGCGAGTACAAACTTGATTTCGAATTACTCACCCAAATCAAACATCGAGTCTTCCAATTCCAGCGGCGCAGATATGTTCCTTACCATTTGATTTCCTCCTCGTCCTCAATAGATAAAGACTTTGGTTCTGGTTTCCATGGACTCATATCCTTCCGCGGCTCGTCGTCCTCAATGTAAAGCTCTCCAAGCTTGCCTCGATCACAATTGGGAGATAGTGAGATGGTTGAAGGTCCCCTGATGTGTGCCCTTATAGAACTCGTCATCCACTGCTGATCCACGGGCAAAGTAGTTGTAGGTTCACGGGGTAGAGAAGCAAGGTCCAACCAAGTTTCAGTTTTCTCGGGTGTAAGGGAAAGCTTTCTCTTTCTCTTTGACCTTTGACCTCATATTATATGAGAGGCCCGTTACTTTGTCTATGGACTTAAATTTTCAATTTAGTCCTTCACTTAGGAACTAATTCAGGATAAGCTTGTTAGTTAATTAATCATCTAAACTGACAGAGATTTTGTTTCAGTGCTAAAATTCCAAACAGGTACAGTACTCGAGAGGGGTCGCTTTTACACCAATAGTCAAAGAATTGAATTACCATACGTACACGTGCCATCTAGGCAACAACTAAAATTTGGTAAATTTTTTTATCATTATTCTTCAGAGACGGCAAGAGCCAAAAAATAGTCGAGACTATAGTCGAGACTGCGAGAGCCGGAGACAATAGTGGAGACTGCGAGAGTCGAAAAGCAGTGTATGTAATAATGACAAAACAAAGTCCAACAAACAATAAGAAATCCCCGACCTCCGTCTCTCCATTTAAAACCAGAGAACAATGGACATGCGGGAGGGCAGGAGCGGCGTAGCTTTCAGGGATGGCAGTGACAACAGATGGTGATGTTGGGAGGGGATGAGCCCCGAGGTACTCACCTTAATATTCTCAAGGATGCTGGCAGACGAGCTACTCCGTGTCGTACCCTTCGTGTGCAAATCGTAGTATGAGGCCGTCGTGGGGCCTTACTCCCGGGTTGAGATTGACATCAAGGCGTTGTGCCGCCGCATGGACTGCACCGACGTCATCAACTTCACTATGACGAAGCTTGTCCGCCGTAGTCACGATACGTTGCACCACCTCTAGGCCTACTGCGTTGGAGACTCTGTGTTTTCTTATGGTGCCTCATTGTATGATTCTTCTCCGCTTTAGGTTTTCGTCATTCATTTTGCTTGTTTGGAGTTTAATTTATTTATTTATATTATTTATAACCATTTCTTTTTCCTTTTTCTTTTTCTTAGTTGGAAGCTGCTCAATGTCATGCAGATTCCAATGAGCCTGATTTCTAATGCAGTAGTAGAAAGTTGTGTGGGATCTCTTTCTTTTCTCATTGTTATGGACATTAGTTACTCCCTAAATATCAACTCTAAAAGCATTAAGTCCTTTGTGAACAACTGCAAGTGTCTCATTCATCTAAGGAGGAACATACCACCTACACCTCCAGAGATTAAGTTCAACCATGGCAACCATACCGTTTCCCAAGTGGATGAAGAAGTGGCTATGGTTGTTGCTAATACAATGCCTAAACTCGAACAACTTGAATTAGCAAATAGTCGGTTTAGTGATCATGGATTGGGTGCTATACTCACCAACTATAAGGCTCTTTGTATCCTTGATATCACCGGGTGTTGGAATGTGAGGATGGATGGTGATGTTGGCTTGAGGTGTGATTCTATTGAGAACTTCATGAACCTATGGTACCATTACTATGAATATGACTATCTTAGTTTTTCTGCTGATGAAGGAAGAAACAAGGAGTCCGATGATTCAGATGATGATTACGGTGTTTAGATGGTCAACCGACAATGTTTTGCTTTCAATATAGTGGTTGCTTTGATGCAATTTATATGTTCTGGAAGGACTTCCCGTTGTCAGAGGTGATCTGATGGGGACCCCAAACCGATAGTTAATGTTGTTCAGGAAAAACTTGTTGACCGTTATTGCTTTGACTTCTTTGAGCATCCCGGGTTACGAAAGGAGACGTGCAACCAAGTGTATCACGGCGAGCAGACTTGTCTAGCAAGCAAATCTGGTTCTTTTGGGGTTATTTTTTATGGTTGTTTCTTGATTCCATCTCTACTGCAGAACTGGACATGAGAGTTTCTTACTCATGCTTTTGTTTTCAAGTTAATATTCGATATTTTCTCCAGGTTATCTCCTATCCAAACACCACCATAGTGTCACTAAATATTCCCTATCTCATTTTCTCCTTTGTGTTGGTTGTAATGTTGTTCCTGATATTGAAAGATGTGGATGCAAAGTGACAATTTAATGGCTTGCATTCAAGGCGACCTGCTATATAAGCTGACCCTAGAACAAGTATATATATAGTTAAATACTCAGTTTACTACAAAGCAAGATTAGAAATTAGATGCCTCTAAAGAAAACTCTTACTTGTGAAGTAAATTCTATCAAATTTGACCAATAACAAGTATATCATGTATTCAATTGGATACCAACCATATCATAATAGCTAACAACAACATAAAAAAGATCTATCTTTATAAAGTTATGTTAGAATATTATATGCAAGTCTCATCTTAAAAATTAGGAATTCACTATAAGCCCTTGCATTTTGACTCATAGTTAGTGTTGAAGAGCATTTTTGTAGCAAACAATGCATAAGAACTGAAAAGGGCTATCTTTTATTTGGTTGTTGTTATTTTCTGAGAATTCCATCAAAATCAAGAAGCACTATTGACACTTTCAACACAATTTCATCGCTTACAAAAAAAAGTCCCTGGAATTGATCCCCCGCCCCCTTTCTCACTCCCAAAAAGATCAAAATATTTAACAAAAGAACTGAGACTTCTATGTATCTATTAAAGTTTTGTCAGGCTGTTCATATAATTTTTGCAGAATACTGTATGTTTTCATGAACTTGTTTGTTAATTTGTTTATTTTTTTGGCCATTTAAATCAGCATCCATTATATTACGCCGTGATATATGATGCTATAATTACTATCTAGTATACCGTAAGTGATATTGCATAGCACTAGAATTGGCTATTTTCGAACAACATTGCCTTAGATGTTACTTTGTAACTATATTTTTTACTTTTTGGGTGATTTCGCTGAACCATAGATATATTGATAATTGGGTGTGTGGGGGGGGGGGAAGAGAATCATATGAATCTATGCATATTTTTGTATTGCATAGCACTAGAATTGAGTATTTTCAATCAACATTGCCCTGTAAGTTTCTTTGGAACTATATCTGTAAAACCCGTCCCAAAATAAATCAGAATTTTATTTATTATTCTTAGAGTTAGCAAATTGATAGATGTATATATTTTAAAATATATGGAATTACATAAATTATCTTAAGTTTGTGGAAGGAAATATGATGTAGGCCAGTAGGGGTAAGGTTAATTAAGTGGGATGTGACAAAACCAAAGGATGAAGAACTTGATTAAATGGTTTTAATATATATATATATATATATATATATATATATATATATATATATATCATTGAAAGAGACTTAGGTTAGAAGTTAAAATTTAAATTAAATTGAAAAGGAAGAGATTGAGCTTCTCTCCCTCGCTCTTCCTCTTTCTTTCGCGATCTCACCGAACATCTCCACTGCGGCTCATGCCACCGAGTACGCACCGTCGGCCTGGTCTTCACTCAAGGCCAGCCGCCAAGCCCCCGGCCTTCCCCGGCCGATCGAATTTACGCCTACGGGCCACTTACTTAGCCTCGCTGACTACTTCATCGCTATTGAGCGACCGCCCGCCGTTGCTCCCACGCCAACAGCCTTACCCTCGCAGGGCCCTCCACAGGTAGCTCGCCACAAGGCCGCTTCCATCAAGGAACGCCGCGGCGCCCCCACGAGCCCCTGCTCTCTCCACCTCGCAGCTGGCCGGGCGAAAGCCGCCACAACCACCAAGACCAACCCGGGATCAGACCGCCTCCTCACACTATCGCCTTTCCGCCAAGGAAGCAAATTGAGCCAGAACCCGTCAGGTGTGTTGGCCAGCCTTCTTCTTCCCTCCATTCCACCCCGGCGATATCAACAGCTCCGGCGAACTTTCCTTCCCCTTGTGAGTGGAAATTGGGGGATAAACCCTATCATTAACTAATTAATTGAAGATTAAAGTTGGGAAAAACCCTAATTGATTTCATGAATGTAGGATTTAGAATTGCATGTTGATGTGCAAGAATAAGTCATCATGTGTGTGGGGATTGAGAGGGGGATGGTTTGGAATTAAAGTGTATGTGTGTATGGATGAATTGTTGTTAATTGTGGTGAATGATTGTATGATTTCGGGGCCCGATAAACAAGGGAGATGCCGCCGAAATTTTCTTAGAATCCATACATCTATAATCATTGCCTAATGATTTCAAGCATCGTTAATTGGGCTAATCTCTTGATTAGAGATTTTTAGGGCCTTATCGGCCTTTTCTTATTAGAACTCGTGATTCCAATGGAATACGATCACACTAACCGTATTCTAGGAGAATACGTGAACTTTGAAATTCATAATAGCTATTTAATTAGGAGAGTGGGAAAGAAACTCGTATTCATATTTATTTATGAAGTAAATTAAGAATTTATGAAACTGAGAGTTTCAATCCATCTGCTAGATCCTGATCCGGACGCATGAGACGCGACGAGGATTAGAGGACTATTCTCTAGATAAGGTAGGCTCTCGTACTCCGTGCTTTGTGAGTATCTTTTATTCCTACTTTATTTGTGATTCCTCTTGTATATATCTTTTCGAGACTTTTAAATATGTGTTCAAGTTGAATTGTTTTCCTTGAATACATGTTTTGGTTTGACTCCCTTCATCTCTATGAGATTGTTGCTCAGGTATATCTATTCGAGCTTCCTATTTCCTTGGCTATATATATATATATATATATATATATATATATATATATATATATATACACATATATATACGTGAATACCTGAAGTTAGGTGTTCGGTACTATATATATGAGAATACCTGAAGTTAGGTGTTCGGTGATGTATATATATATATATATATATATATATATATATATATATATGTGTGTGTGTGTGTGTACATATATATACGTGAATACCTGAAGTTAGGTGTTCGGTACTATATATATGGGAATACCTGAAATTAGGTATTCGGCACTGGTAGTCTCTTATATATACGTGAATACCTGAAGTTAGGTGTTCTAGATTATATATATGGGAATAATTCGGGTTAGGTATTCGTAGACCGGTAGTCTCTATATATACGCGGAATACCCTCGGGTTAGGTGTTCCTATATATATATGGAATGCCTCAAGTTAGGTGTTCAAGATCGTAGTCCCTTTTGATAGGTATGATACTTTGGGACGTAGACCTGCATAGAAAGTGACGCCGCCGACATACTTTTCTTTCTTCTTTTATTTTATTTCATACATTCGGGTTGTGTCGTTGGCTTATGATTGAGTTTTAATTTGCCTTTACATTTGACTGCTTCATATTCTTTGCTTATGGTTTTCTTACCATATTTATTCCTTATATTGTGCGATCCTACTGGGCCTTTCTTTGGCTCATGCACTTGACTGATGCTTTCTCAGATGACTCACTCCAGAAGCAAGTGGAGTGAGACTTCGAGAGAGCTCTCCGCGACAAACCTCTAGCAAATACGGGGAAATTTTGAGCTAAGGCCTGTGGGCCTCTATTTTCTTCTGAGTGAGAGTTGTGTTATTCAGACCAAGCTAGGGTTTTGTATAAACTCCTGATTTATTTAATTCCGCTGGATTATATTTAAACTCAGATAATTATCATTCACAGGTTATTTAGCCTTGCGGCTTTCTAGGGTGACTTATAAGCACGCTTGCCTCGTCAAGGCCGAGGTCTGACCCGTTCGGGCGTGACAATATCTATACCTTTTGATTGATTTTACTGAATCCTAGACATACAACTTATTGGGGGAAAAAGAATTATATGAATGTCTTGAGATTATCAACATTTGTGTTTCTTTATCTAGGAAGGTGGATTCAATTTGGATATGACTTATATCACGGAGAATATTATTGCAATAGGCTTTCCTAATGGTGATATGAGCTCTGGGTTCTTTGGATATGTAGAGCTGGTAATTGAAAATCGAAGCACAAGATTGTAACTAACATTTGTTTGTGTTCGATATCTGTTTATTTGACTTTTGCATGTCTTGTAGGGATTCTACCGTAATCATATGGAAGAAGTAATCAAATTTTTTGAGACTCTTTACAAGGTTTTGAAAAGAGCTTTCTAATGAATCCTAGATTAGTAAAATACGATTTCCGGATTGAAAGATATGTACAGTTCTCGCTGACTGCGCACAACTAACAAAATTTTGCAAACATTGGCCGCAGTTCGGGATTCTCGAATTTTTAGAAACCAATGGCTTTAATTTGGCCTTGATTGTAGATAATAGCCTTTTAGTAAGAGCTATGTTATGAACTGTTAAAATAAGTTAGTAAATGGGTTTAAGCAACAGGTATGTGTGTATATATATATCTATATGCTTTCAAATAACTAATACTAAGAATGATGAATAAAATGTCATTTAAAGGAATTAGCTTGTAACACCCCTGATTTTTCCCAATAAATCATTTGATAATTGTTCAAATATTTTAATAAGGTTAATTAGCCACGTAAATGAATTAATCATTTTAAAACCTCAATTAAATGAAAATAAAAAATTAATGGGCTTAAATCCAGTCTTGCTACTATTGGGCCCAAGAGAAGGTCTTATTGGGTCATGCCGCATTTACTTGAAATAGTAGGAGGTGGAAGAATAGTATAAATCCGGTTAATTAATTGGAATTTTACTAAGTTTTAAATAATCTTGATTGATTAAGTGACACGATGAGTGGGAGAAACGGAACAAATGTTCGAGTCTCTGGAAAAGTGGATCTAGTTAAGTAAAGAGACAAACCACGTGATGCCACAGTACACCCGTGACCAATAAAGCATGGAGGGCCGGATACGGATTTCTCGGTTCTGGGTTGGTGAATTATTTCAGTGACACATGTGATTCTATAGTAGCCCATATGAGTACATAGTTGGAAGATTAATTAATTAAATATTTAATTTACTTTAAGATAATGGATTGATCAATTATTGAAGAGATAAGGTTGATTAGAAGAGGATGTGCAAAAAGTTAGAGACATAAGTTTAATTAAGGGGATTGTGACATAAATCTTAGAGGATATGAAAAATTAATAGTTTTGATAACTATTAAAACAAGAAGCCCTAGTTTGGAAATAAAATCCAATCTCATTTCATCTCCTCCCCTCCTCTTCTCTCTCGTGCCCAACTGACTCCTTCTTTCCCTTCGAGGCTGGCGACCCCATTTCCTCTCTGGCGAACAACTCCTTGACCAATGCCGCCACCTCCGCCCAGCCAGCTTGCCGCAGCCGCGGGCCTGCAACCCCCGACTTACCCTTGTGCCCTGCGCCGGCTCAGCTGCGACGTGCCTTGCCGACGCTGCTCCACCCCTTTCTCTCCCAGCCTGGCCGCCACCCCACGCCCTGTTGTCCGTCTGTTCCCCCTTCTTCTCGCCCTCAATTGGACATCGACGAACAGCTACGCATCTTGGAAAGCAAGGTTGGTCGATATTGAAGCTAAAATTAGCATATGATTGTGGGAATTCCGGACTTAATGAATGCTTAATTGAGGGACTGTCTAGCTGTAGAACAGAGGGATTATTTGGGTCCATGGAATGTTGGATGGAAGGAATAATTGAATCAGAGGATTGTATGAATAATTAGACTTATTATGGAGCATGTTTGTAGAAATGTTTAAGGCCTATAAACAGAGGAGAGGCTGTCGAATTTTCTTGGAAAATTATAAATGTTAATGCCTGACTATTTCCTAGTTTGCATGCCATAGAAGCGTTGAACTCTACTACGCGAGCATGCTAATTGACATGTTATGTATGTTATGTTAAAGCATGTGTAAGAGGTTACCTATTGGTAGAGAATAATATGGGCATGTTATAATTATCGTATGTTTAAGAAATAGAGCCAAAGCTATGAAATAATACCATAGTATTTATCAAGTTACTATTATAAATGTTAGGAAAAGGGAAAGACAAGGCAAGAGCTGCCGAAGGTCCAAGCCAACCTTAGAAGTTTAACAGACTCAGGTGAGGGAAACATAACTGTATATGCTTATATTTTTATCAGAATTATGATATTGATTGATTTAAATAGAATGGCATGTTTCCGTATTGTTTTTACTTGTTAAATGCTTTGGGTATTACAAGGCATTGGTTTATTTGATTGGATTGCTATTTTTGAAAATGTATTTCGAAAAATATATGCGAAGAACAAGTAAAATATGTTGTAATAGAAAAAAGAGAATTTGATAGATATTGATGCTCTACATCGTACTTACATACTTGCTTGTACCAGTGGTGCCTCTATGATGGAACCAAAGAGTACGGTACTAGGTAGGGTAAGGGTTCTTTGTACATTCTGATTTCTAGTCCAAAATATTTGTTTTCAAAACCCTCCGTTTTTATGAAATAAAACCTCCTATCTGTACCCGTAGGGTGCCTAGTATAAGTATATATGCATTAGCCCAATGATTGTTGATTGGTTAGTGAGGCTAAGCTGTTGATTGGTTGCTGCTTATTTCCAAACTGGTTCCGTAATATCGAAGTAGAGGTGTAAGTGACACTATATTATGATTGATGAACTAATTTCCACACTTGTCTATCCCTCGGCCATTGATTGGTTGCCGACCGAGGAGACTATCGGCGTTTTATTATGTGTTGCCTTGATATTTGTGTAATCATTCACAGTTCCAATGAACATATTGCTGGGGAAACTCATGTGTATATTTTCTCAGGATTTGTATTTCTGTTGGTATGATTTATCTAGATTGAACATAATGCATTGATCAGCATTTCATTTGTTGAGCATTTATCTTCAGATTCTTTTATATATACAGTTTTCATCTTTTGAGATTATTACTATTGATCATGCATAGCTATAGTTATACCTTGATAGTATTGTTTCCATTCACTGAGCTCGAGTAGCTCAGGCCCCTTCAATATTGTTTTTATGTAGACAATAGACAGTAGTCCAGGTAGAGACTTGTGTCTATGTGCAAGAGTTAACGAGTTATTAGTTATTGATGTTAGGAGAGAGTAGAACTCCTGTTATATTTGAGACATATGTTATTATGTCAGTACCCTTTTATTTGGTGTTATATTAAACATGAATTTGATTTCCGGTTATGATACTAGTTTATTTGCATCTTTAGCTTCTGCATGCTTTTAATTTATCAGATATTACAACCTTAGGCCTAGGATGCCCTCCTAGCCTGGCTGGTGTGACACTTTGATGCGTAGAAACCACAAGTGCACGGGTCTTATCAAGTAATAATAGTGGACATGAAAGTCGAGTGTCAATCCTACGAGGACCAGAAAATACTAGTACTAGCTATTTCTCTATGGTCTAGTCGATCCGAATATTGGGGTTGTAACCTAATCCTAAAATCAAAGAAATCTAATAACTAGAGCAATGAAAAATGAGAATTATCCTTGATGACAATCAATCATGAGAAGGGTTTTTAATGTGGATAAAATCCCTGACGTTTTATTATCTAGGAAAAATTTCAAAAAAAAATTCTGGTGGTTTCACAGATTTGAAAAACAAGGAAAGTGGTTTTTTTTCTTAAAAAAACTTGTGGTTTCTCCGATTAACAAAAAAAGGAAAAACCTTGCAGAGTTGGTAGGGGTATTTTTATCAAATCATATAAATTATAATTGATTAAACCCTAATCCTAATTTGCACCCTAATTCTAATCTAATTAACTAATTAATTAAATCTAAACACTAATTAATTAACCCTAATCCTATCCCCTCTCGCCCATCCCCTCCGCCACCCCGTAAGAGCGCCCACCTCCTCTCCCTCCGCCCATCACAGCCTCGAAGTCCACCTGACCAAGACTTCGACCGCCACTGGCCCACCGCGATCCATAGCGGCACTGCAACCAAGATGAGCTTCGCCGCCATGCCCCCAATCGTCGGATTATTCAAAACCTCTGCCAGAACATCCAGAATCAGCGCCATCCTCGAAAATCTCCTAAAAAAATCACCAGTAAACCTCAAATCCTTTAAAATTCCCCTCCAATTCAAGGCATATCCAATCAACAGAGACAAAAGATAATGATTTAGGGATTGAGTGGCAGTCTTGTAGATCGTTGCTCAATTGGGTAATGGAATTCAATTGTTTTCAAAGCTTTTGTAGTGTTTGATTTTGTGGTTGTGTTGTTGATTTCAGAAGTTGTATTTGAGGACGCGATGGGTAGAGTGGCTGGGGAGATTTCCGGTGAGAAGGTTACGACGAAGATGAAGAGGAGGACGTGAAATTAGGGAGAAGGTTTTTTTTATTTTTTATGTGATTTGATGAAATTACCCCTGCCAACTCAGCAGGAGTTAACACCGTTAACAATTTTTCCTTCTTTTGTTAATAGGAGAAACCACAAGTTTTTTTAAGGAAAAAAAACACCTTCCCCGTTTTGCAAATCTGTCAAACCACCAGGTTTATTTTTTTTTAAAATTTCCTTACTATCTATTATGAAATACCTTAAATTTTGCGAAGGAATTATGGCTATAGAAAAATTTCCGGTTTGGAAATGAGATTTGAAATATATATGCGAAGAATGAATAAACAAGATAGAATATAGCAACAAAAGTAAATAGAGGTAGCAATGGACTACACTATACTAAGATACTTGTCTGCACTAGTGGTGGCTCTATGATAGAGCCAGGGAGAAAAGTACTAATTTAAGAAAAGGGTGATTTCTAAACTCTGATATTTGTGCTAAACTATCTGTTTTTAAACCTTCCGTTTTCAAGAAATCAAACTCCTTTCCATACTCATAGAGTGCCTAGTGCAGTTATATAATAATTGCCCCACGGTAGAGAAATGAGTCCGACCGAAAGACACAAGAGCGAGATAAGCCGTCTGATTACACTCTGATTCCGTAGTATTGAAGTAGAAGTGTAGGTACATTGATATTTATAATAATATGACTTGATTATGTATTTTCCACCTCCCGGATAGCGGGTTGAGACCAGCTGTGGAGGCTATTAATGTCGATAGATTTCACCAAGGGAATTCACGGAAGTCAATTACAGTACAGATGATTCAATTGTGGAAATAAACATGCATGTATTCTTATTTGGGATTCCTTCTCATTTTGGCATATTTATATTAGATTAAAGATAATGCATTGATTAGCATGTTATTTGAAAAGTATTCTATTTTCAGCTTTGTATACTTCTATAATCATGTATCTTTATGGGATTATTATTGATTCCTATACACAGGTGTACCTATACCTGACAGTAATTTTTCCCCATTGAGCTCGAGTAGCTCATTTTCTCCTCACATGTCCTTTTATAGGTAGTAGACAGGGACCCTGACTATACCTAGGGTAGTAGAGTGAGGACCTGTCTACGCATAGCTGGCTCTGACCATCCCTTTATTGTTGTTGTGTATTTCATCTGTTATTTAAGAGAGAGTAGAACTCCTATTGTTTAAAAACATTTGTTAACATGTCTGTTGTGTATTTGAGATTGTATGATGTTATGAATCTATTTCCAAAGCATGACTTATGGTTTCTGTTTTATTAGATCATAATTGTGATTAAATTATTAGTTTATACAGCCTTACGCTCAGGATACACTCTTGGTCTGGGTGGTGTGGCACTCGTCCCTTTATTTGGACATAGATGTTACATTTAGTGGTATCAGAGCCGATTTAGTCCTAGCCAGTCTTAGAAGTGGTAAAAGCCATAGGATGGGAGTCCATGTTAGTAGAATAAATGCTAGTAATTGCTAAGAAAGATTAAGAAGTTATACTGACACCTCTAATTTTGCAGAATGCCACCGAAGAGAGGACTCGGTAGGCCACCTTGGGTGCCGTGTGAGGAGCCAGTGGAGGAACCTTCTGTTGAGGCCCCCGAGCATCAGAAAGATGAAGGAGAAGCGTCCCAAGCACACTATGGGCAGAAACATAACCTCGGGCTGCAACAAACTTTAGAGAGACTGGCGCAATCACTAGAAGCCATTCCGCAGTTCCAACAAACAAGGCCTAAGGACCAAGACTATGTCACTAGGGCCAAACAGATGTGTATGTCACCCTTCCTCAATACAAATGACTGTAGAGACTGAGGCCTGGGTTACGCATCTGGAGTTGTTCTTCGGGCAATGAGGTGCCAGAAGGAAGATAAGATAACTATAGTCACCTTGCGACTGGGACAAAGAGCATTATTATGGTGGGGATCTATCATCGATCGTCACCCAACACTAGAGACTATTACTTGGACCAAGTTCCGGAGGGCTTTTGACCCAAAGTATATGCCCCGTGTTTATTGGGACACAAAGCGAGCAGAGTTTATGCTCCTGGTGCAAGGGAGTCTTTCTTTGGCCGAGTATGAGGCCAAGTTCACAGAATTGGGTAGATATTCCACTTCAATGGTAGCTGACCAATAGGAAAAGTGCAGGAGATTTGAGGATGGGCTACAAGATGTGATCCGAACCACAGTTGCAGCTACATGGTTCGATGATTATAACGAGATAATCGAGTCCGCCCTTAGCGTTGAGCAAAGCATTGAAAAACATAAACAACTGAGAAATGGAAGAAAAGAAACTCGCCCAGTTTCTAGATGGGCGACAGTTCAAGGCAAACTAAGAAGAGTAACAACAACAACAGTGGTGGGTTCTCATCAAGGGGACAAGGGAAGAGTTCGTCACAGAAGAAGCCTCAATGCCAACCTGCCAAAGGTATCATTTCGGAGTCTGCAGAGCAAGTATTGGAGCCGGTAACTGTTATCACTGTCAGTAGCCGGGACACTACAAGAATGAGTATCTTTTACTAGTATAAGAGAATGGGACATCCCCACAGGGTAGTGCTGCAGGTAGCCAGAGCGCACAGCAGGGCCAAGGACCATCGGTTGTCGGCAGCACCGGAGGCTACCGAGAGGGATCTCCCAGGGGGAGATCTCTAAGAGGTCGAGGAGGCCAGTCCCATCTAAGGGCTCAGGCCTTTGTACTTACACAGCAGGAGGCTGTCAACAATCTTGATGTGATATAAGGTATGATGCAAATCTTTGGTACTGATGCACTGTGTTTACTAATCCTAGTTCCACACACTCCTACATTGCCACTACATTCACATTGCATGTACACATCTATGGCATGCAACTGTTAGAACCCATGTTAGTGTCATCTCCTATAGGGAGTTCATTGATTGTGAAAGTAGTATACGAGGGATGTGACCTAAGGATAGAAGACCATTAATTCTTGGCGAATCTGATCCCTATGAGGATTTTAGACTTTGATGCTATCTTGGACATAGATTGGTTGTCAACTCACTATGCCACCATCGACTGTTACTCGAAGACGGTGAATTTCCAAAAGTCGGGCGAGACGGAGATCTTCTTCTACGGGAGGCAAGCACAAACTGAAGAAGCCTGCTTAGCAAGCATGATTGACGTCGAAGCCCCAAAGGCGAATATACAGGAGATACAGGTGGCATATGAATTTCTCGACGTATTTCCCGAGGAGCTACCTGGTTTACCCCCGGATAGAGGAGTAGAATTCACTATCGAGTTGTTCCTAGGGCCGACTACGATTTCCAGGGCGCCCTACAGAATGGCTCAAGAAGAATTGAAGGACTTGAAGGCCCAACTGAACGAGCTATTAGAAAAGGGGTTCATTAGACCTAGTGTCTCCCCCTAGGTGCGCTCGTACTGTTTGTTAAAAAGAATGACAGCTACATAAGGATGTGCATCGACTACCGACAATTGAATGGAGTCACCATTCGAAACCAATACCGGCTACCTCTCATAGATGACTTGTTTGATCAGTTGCGAGGAGCTTGTGTCTTCTCCAAGATCAATCTGAAGTCAGGCTATCATCAATTGCGAGTTCAGAAGGAAGATGTACCAAAGACAACATTCCAGCCCCAATATGGGCTTTATGAGTTTCTAGTAATGCACTTTGGGTTGACTAATGCACTGGCAGCTTTTATGGCAATGATGAACAGGGTGTTCGCACCCTACTTAGACCAGTTTGTCGTGGTCTTCATGGATGATATCCTGGTGTATTCCCAGAATGTTGAGGAGCATATAAACCACCTCCAAATAATGCTACAAACTCTGAGGGAGCAACAATTTTATACCAAACTTATTAAATGTGAGTTTTGGTTGGACCACTTAAACTTCTTGGGGTATGTTGTCTCAGTGGCAGGGATATATGTAGACCCCTAATAGATAGAGGTAGTAGTGAACTGGCAAGCACCAACCACTGTCAAGGAAATCAGGAGGTTCCTAAGGTTGGTTGGTTACTACAAGCGGTTCGTAGAAGAATTTTCTGCAATCGCCCAACCTATGACGAAGTTGTTGAGAAAGAATGTCAAGTTCGAATGGACCAAGGAGTGAGAGCAAAGCTTCCAGGAGTTGAAGGATCGTCTATTATTCGCTCCTATTCTCACTTTGTCGATAAGTGGAGGCGGTTACGAGATCTATAGTGATGCTTCATATCGAGGGTTAGGGTGTGTCCTGATGCAAAATAGTAGAGTTATTGCCTATACATCTAGACAACTCAAGACCCACGAAGCTAACTACCCAATGCATAACCTAGAGTTAGCTGCGGTAGTGTTTGCTCTGAAGATCTGGTAACACTAATTATACGGTGAGACCTGCAAGATCTTCACCGACCACAAAAGCTTAAAATATCTGATGAGCCAGAAATAGCTGAACATGAGGCAAAGGAGGTGGATGGAGTTGTTGAAGGATTATGACTGCACCTTTGAATACCATCCCAGAAAGGAAAAATATAGTAGCAGATACCTTAAGAAGAAAGATAATGCCATGGTTGGTAACCACCAACTTTGCCCAACTACATTATCTGAGATCCACTGGAGTTCAATTTTTAGTGAATAACCTAGGGGTGATTTTGGCGAGCTTTCACCTTTAGCCGACATTAGTGGCTAAAATTAAAGAACCATAGCTACACGACTCCAGAATGATAAAATTAGCTCAACAATTACAGGATGGTGAAGCTGGTGATTTCTCCCTATCTCTAGATAGGGTAGTGATGTTGGGTGCCCGGATCTATGTGTCGAACAATGAGAGCCTCAAGCAACAGATCATGGAGGAGGCTAATTCTTGACTTATGATATGCATTCAGGGAGTACCAAGATGTACCGAAATATCAAGGAAAATTACATCTGGAGGAAGATGAAGAAGGAGATTACGGAGTATGTGGCTAGGTATTTGATCTGTCAGTAGATCAAGGCAGGACACAAGAATCTACCAGGGTTGCTTATACCCTTGGAGATTCCTGAATGAAAGTGGG
The DNA here is from genome assembly GCA_026586065.1 of Dioscorea zingiberensis. Taxonomy (NCBI): domain Eukaryota; kingdom Viridiplantae; phylum Streptophyta; class Magnoliopsida; order Dioscoreales; family Dioscoreaceae; genus Dioscorea; species Dioscorea zingiberensis. Next base: position 30,483,513 of record CM048827.1, read on the forward strand.
AGAGGATAGCAATGGATTTTGTGACTGGTTTACCTCGAACCAGTCAGGGTAAAGACGCTATCTAGATCATCATAGATAGATTAACCAAGTCTGTACACTTCATTCTGATCAAGATGACTTATTCTCTGAATCGGTTAGCATGGTTGTACATAGATCAGATTGTGAGGATACATGGAGTACTCATAGCGATTGTATCCGATAAGGACCAAAGATTTACTTCATATTTCTGGAAAAGCCTACAGAAGGCTTTGGGAACAAGATTGAACTTTAGCACAGCATTCCACCCTCAGACAGATGGATAATCTGAGAGAGCGATACAAGTACTCAAGGATCTGTATGCTTTATGCTTGTATCATAGAACTTTCTAGAAGTTGGGATGAAAACTTGGGCTATTGGATTTTGCATATAAGAACAGCTACCAGAGTAGTATTGGAATGTCACCTTACGAGACGTTGTATGGCAGGAGATGTAGGACTCCGTTGTACTGGGACGAAGAAGGCGAAAGGAAGATACTTGGCCTTGAGCTAGTACAGAAGACCAAAGAGAAAGTGAAGCTCATTAGGGAATGACTGAAGGTAGCTCAAGACAGATATTAGAGTTATGGCAACAATCACCGTCGAGATTTAGAATTTGAGGTGGGGGACTATGTATTTCTTAATATATTCTCGCGGAAAGGTGTATTTAGGTTCCACATGCGTGGGAAGCTGAGCCCACGGTATATCAGGCCATACGAGATTGTGGACAAAGTAGGTCCCATAGCCTATAGACTTGCTCTACAGGAGGAGCTGTCAAGAATCCACAATGTGTTTCACGTATTTGTGCTCCGGAAGTACATATCGGATCCAAGCCATGTCTTGGTGCGGATCGTCTGTAGAACTGGAGCAAGACCTGACATACGTGGAGAGACCTATACGTATTCTCGATAGGAAGGAACAAGTGCTAAGAAACAAAGTAATTCCGTTGGTGAAAGTACTATAGAGTCATCACCAAGTGGAAGAGGCCACTTAGGAAAGAGAAGATCAAATGAGGGAGCAGTACTCTCATCTATTTTAGTACTTGATATACGGAAATTTCAAGGACAAAATTTCTTAAGGGTGGGAGAATTGTAACTCCCCGGATTTTCTAAAATAAACATCGTTTGATTAATGAATATTTATTGAAGTTGATTAGTCCCTAAAATGAATTAATTAGTTTAAAACCTCAAGTAAACGAAAAACCAAATTATAATAGGCCTTAAATCTAACCCATGAACATTGGGCTCAACTGAAGGCCTTGATGGACCAGGCCTCTTTCATTTATACTATTAGAAGTAGAAGAAAACCTAACCTGATAGTTAAGATTTAATTTGGACTGAACTCTAATTTATTAGGGTTAACGAAAGGGCGAATTTTCGGGGAAAAATGGATAAAGGATTGAGCCCTGTGAGAAGTGGATTTGGCCTGGTAAAAAGCCTAGAAAAGTGGATCTTGGTCGGACAGCTATTAAACTCGTGACCCTACAGCTATGGAATGAGATATTATTTTAATAGGATTTGAGGACGCAATAGTGAGGGAATATATATATATATATATATATATATATATATATATATATATATATATTATGGGTATAAGGGGGTAAGATGGACTTAGGGTTCAGTTTCAATTGAAATCAATTAAAAGTCTTCATCTTCTCCTCCCTACTTGTTAATCCACGACCCTCTATCCTTGCCTTCCTCCTTACCCTACTTCGGCGAGCCGCCTCTTCTCCGGTGGCCTCTCCCTTCGCCTCTCTCTTCCACGCGGGCCGCTCCATGGCCCTCTTCGATGACGCGCGGCCATGGTCCGCCTTCTCTACGCGCACCCGAACTCCGGCTTCCCTCTGCTCGGCGAGATTCAGCCGCCAACAACCTGCACGGCCCTTCCCTCTTCCTTTCCTTCTTGGGTTGAGATTCCGGTAAGATCTGAATAGCGATGAACAAAGCTACGACCAATGACCCCACAACCGACCGCGCTCAATTTCGGCAGCCAAAACACCTGCACAAGGACACCGACGAGCAGTCACACAACCCCTGTGAGTATTTCGGGGTTAATTAGAAGCTTAATTGTTTGGATAATTCACTGTTGGAGCCTCCTCCACCTACCAGTGATCATTATGGATGAATCAAGTAAAGGTTAGCGTGATTTGGTGTCATGTGGGCTCTGGTCTAGGAGTTAACAATAATACTAGTCTTCATGCTTGTATGAACGAACTGGATCCGGTATGCATGATTATTAAGTACAAGAGATGCATGAGTTGTATGATTTAATTAGACTATTAATGGTGCTTGTGTGTATAATTCGAAAGCCAAGAAATAGAGAGGATGTTGCCGAATTTTTTATAGAAAGCATGCACACCATTTACTTGTTAAATGCTTAAGAGACTCTAATCATGGTTAGAGAATTTGTTTTAACTATAATTAAGAGCCGGCATGTTAGGGTGTAAAGCATGGATGTGTAGAGATGCATAGATATACTTGTATATATCCATGGCTTTAGTATTGATTTATTATAATTTCAAATATTAGGAAAGGGCAAAGGCGCAACAAGAGCTGCTGCGAGACCAAGCCAACCGTAGGAGCTTATTAGGCTTAGGTCAGGGAACATAACTATATATCTATCATGTTTTGTTTTTTCATCGTATTTCCTTCGCAGTGGTTAATTGTATTTAAAAGGCATGACATTTTATTATCTATTATGAAATACCTTGAATTTTGCAAAGGAATTATGCCTATCGAAAAATTTCCGATTTGGAAATGAGATTTGAAATATATATGCGAAGAATGAAAAACAAGATAGAATAGAGCAACAAAAGTAGGTATCAATGGACTACACTATACAAAGATACAAGCCTGCACCAGTGGTGGCTCTATGACAGAGCTAGGGAGTACGGTACTAAGTTAGGAAAGGGGTGATTTCTAAACTCTGATTTTTGTGCCAAACTATATGTTTTTAAACATTCCATTTTCAAGAAATAAAACCCCCTTTCCATACTCATTGAGTGCCTAATACACGTATATAATAATTACCTGACAGTAGCGAGATGAGTTCGACCGAAAGGCACAGAAGCGAGATAAATCCGCCTGATTACACTTCTGTTCCGCAGTATTGAAGTAGAAGTGTAGATACATTGATATTGTTAATGATATGACTCGATTCCATATTTCCCACCTCCCGAATAGTGAGTTGAGACTGGCCATGAAGGCTATTAGTATCAATAGATTTCACCAAGGGAATTCACAGAAGTCAATTATAGTACTGATGATTAAATTGTAGAAATAAACATGCATGGATTCTTATTCGGGATTCCTTCTCATTTTAGCAAACTTATATTAGATTAAAGATAATGCATTGATTAACATGTTATTTGCAAAGTATTCTATCTTCAGCTTTGTATACTTGTATAATCATGTATCTTTTTGGAATTATTATTGATTCTTATACACAAGTGTTGTTTTACCTGACAGTAATGTTTTTCTCGTTGAGCTCGAGTAGCTCATTCTCTCCTTACATGTCCTTTTGCAGGTAGTAGATAGGGACCCTGAATATATCTAGGGTAGTAGAGTGAGGACCTGTCCACGCATAGCTGGCTCTGACCGTCCCTTTATTGTTGTTGTGTATTTCATCTGTTATCTTGGAAAGAGTGGAACTCCTATTGTTTAAAGACATATGTTAGTATGTCTGTTGTGTATTTGAGATTGTATGATGTTATGAATCTATTTCCAAAGCATGACTTATGGTTTCTATTTTATTAGATCATAATTATGATTAAATTATTAGTTTATACAGCCTTAGGCTCAGGATGCACTCCTGGTCTAGTTGGTGTGGCACTTGCCCCCTGATTTGGAGATGGGTGTCACAGGGTTTTCTTATGCTGCCTCATCATATGATTCTTCTCCGCTTTAGATTTTCGTACTCACATTCGTTTTTCTTGTTTAGAGTTTTATTTATTCATTTTTATTGTTTATAACCATTTTTTTTGTCTTTTTCCTAGTAAGAAGCTGCTCAATGTCCTGCTGATTCAAATGAGCTAGATTTCCAATGCACCAGTACAGAGGTGTGTGGGATCTTTTTCTTTGCTCACTATTGTGGACATCAGTTACTCCCTAAATATCAACTCTAAAAGCATTAAGGCCTTTGGGAACAACTGCAACTATTTCATTCATCTAAGGAGGAACATACCACCTACACCTCCAAAGATTGAGCTCAACCATGGCAACCATACCGTTTCCCAAGTGGATGAAGAAGAGGCTATGGTTGTTGCTAATACAATGCCTAAACCCGAACACCTTGAATTAGCAAATGGTCGGTTTAGTGATCATAGATTGGATGCAATACTCACTACCTGTAAGGCTCTTCGTATTCTTGATATCACTGGATGTTGGAACGTAAGGATGGATGGTGATGTCGACTGGAGGTGTGATTTTATTGAGAACTTCATGTACCCATGGTACCATTACTATGAATATGACTATTATAACACCCGCCCCCAAAACCGGGATGAGTGCTACACCAGCCAAGCCAGGAGTGCACCCAGCCCGAAGATGTGTAATTTAAACCTGATAACAATAATAATTATTCTGATAAAAAAATATAATAAACAAGGTGTTTAAACTTATACAAAGTTTATAAAACTGGCGGAAGGGTTCTAGAAGTCTAAACATCAAATACATAGACTATATCCTCATCTCCTATGTCAGAGCTATCTACAGGATTACTCAATCTCGTTGACCTGCACATTTCACTTGAGTGAGAATCACTATACAAGAAAATACATATATATATACTGATATATGAATCCAGGAAATAATGCTAATCATATGCATTATCTTCTAATCAGTATAACATGCCAAGCATCTCAGAAAAACCAAATCCAGATATATTCAATAACTCATGCATTCATGGTCACGCCCCGACCCGAATTCCGGGACCTCGAGCATATGCACAGACCGGTCGTATCCAAGTGGAGATGGACTCCGCTCGGATACAAGGCCTAAGTAAATCAGAAACAGATAACAAAATATCAAAATAACTCAAATTTTATTAATCAGAGTTACAACGGAATTAAAAATGGAGTTCATACATCCTATAATATCCAGGCCCTATAGGGGTCCTACAGGTCAGAACAAGTTGAGGTCTTCCAACCTCGGCAAACTGCGTTCTGACTCCTCACGCTGCTCCTGAACCAACCCAGCTAATCCCTCAATCCTGAAAGAGAGGAAAAAGAAAGTGGAGTGAGCTTTCGAAAGGAAAGCTCAATAAGTTCCCCACAGGGATCACAACGAAATCAACACGATAAAAGAAAATCAAAGTCAACAGTCAACAAGTCAAACAACCGGGCTAAGCCCCATACAAGCAAAATTCTAAGAGGTTAGGAAAGAAGAAACTCCTACATTAAGAAACAACCAGCTTCTCTGGTTAGCACCCAGCCTCTACTGGAATCGATCTCGGTCTCTCGTACGTGTTGACACGGTCAGTATATCGTCCCACTGACAGGTTGGACTACCAGGGTATCCTCCCCCTTGCAAGGAACCATCAGAACATCAGGGTGTCCTCAGCCCTGAGTGCTCCACATGAGCATTTGCTCCACTGAACCGGCAGAATAAAAACTCACCTGGCGCATACTTGCCTGACCAGCACATAAGACCATGGCCTATGATCAAATGTCGGTCACAGGGTGGTGTATCCAACGAACAAATCAAACACACGCAATGAACTAAATTTCTAGCAAATCGACCATGCACATACAAAGAAGGAAACAAACTATGTGCACGCATTCTAAAAAAACAGGTAGACAATAGACATGCTAAAAGAAATAGCAACAATAAAATCAAGGAACCCGTTGAGGGGTGGAAACTAAGCAGAGGTAACTTACCTTAATAGCGATATCCTGAATCCCACGGGACTTCTTCCTGATGCGTCTCTACGTCGAATCTGGTAATAAGAGTTTATGTAACCTATGGTAATTATTAATAAACCCTAGATGCACATAAACGGTCAAGTATTGGGCCATATTCTAGTCCACTGGGCCCTTGTGTCTCATATCAATTCTTTATTAAATGCCTGAACTCTACCTTTTTTGTTTTAAAACAATCTTACTTAACCCATTAACCCATTAATAATCCTAACTCGTGGTTGATGAGCCGGATCTCTCTCTCTCTCTCTCTAAAACATAGACACACGACTACTCATGCTCTCAAGCGTCATTAACAAGAGATTAACCCTTAAAAAATTCTAGTAAACATTAATAACACATAATCACAAACCTAATTAAATAGATTTCCACACACAGAGAGTTTTCATCACGTATATAACTAATATATAGTTACCAGGGGTTTCACCATCTTCTTCGTCACTAATTCATAGAGGATGAACCCTCGCATACTAGTAGAATTACTTCAAGTCCTCCTACAACCTGAGACTAACCTAGCTAAAGAGGAGTAGGTAAACTTTTCATTAGTGAAGATGGAGATTAAGACTTCTGCAGCCTCATGACTTAAGAAGGTAACTTAACAAGCATACACTACTTGAGGATCAACCTAGTGAAACTTTTCAAACCATTAGTCTATCAATTTCTCATGCTACCCCTCCACTCAAACACACTTCTATGCTGGCATGCATGAGTTCATGGTCTAAAGAAAACCTAACAAATTAATTCAGTTGCGGGTCTGGGATTTGCTCACTATTTAATCTATTAATAATATTTTCAAAAAAATCTTTAGTCATGCATACATGCGACATAGATGAATCTTATAACCGTAAACCAGTTTGCAGGAGTCTTGGAGGTATTTACCAGACTTGCGACGATGGCCCTCTACAGCTCAAAGCGGCGCTGAGAACACAGTGGAGCAGTGGCGTTTCTTCTCTCTTCTTCTCTAACGGCGCCGTTGGTCCTTAACCAGGAGATCACATTAGGATTTGGAGATCACCTCTGTATTTATAGAGCCTCACAGGGAGATTTGGATGATTCGCATCTGAAGATAAGGTTTTATCTTCTATATTTAGTTTACTTATAGTTGTTCATCAGAGAAGATAAACTTCTCGCAGAGGCACTGCTTGCTGGCGGAGGGGGAAACGACTGCCTCGAGATCGAGAGTATAGTATAGGTGAATGGCTGAGCGCTCCCCTCCATGCGGCTACGGATGAATACGTACAGGGAAACTCGTTTCCTTGTTTGATTTTCACGCGTTTTCACTCATGATGCACTGGCTTCAAATCCTCATCTGTTAGATATAAATTTATCTTTTACATTGCTCTCATCTAAACCATTGGTGTTAATAACTTTTTCGTGGACCATGTGGGCTCATACCAAATATCAATATTTTATTTGAAAATTTAAAAACACTTAATTAATTAATTTATCCTTCTAGAAACATAGCTCTCTCTCTATTATTGACCAGCTTTCTCTTATCTCCTCATGCAGTCCAATCATTCTCATATGTGGTGGAGCCATGCATGAGGGCTATGTTTACCATTAGGTTGTAATTTATTCAATAAAATCCCGACCCTCCACCTTAGAACGAGAGATCGCAAATCAAGTACACACATGCTGAAGCAGTGGATCTCTTCAATGATATATCTCATTTAAAGTTTAATTAATTCCCTTTACAAACATCAAATCATCTCTTTCTCTAAATTCATATATATATATATATATATATATATAATTGATTTGACAGATGTGGCAGATTCATCATATATAATTAAATACATAGATATATATTCGGTTTAATTTATTTATCTATACATTGAGTCATATATTTATCCAAATAAAATAGAATATCTTTTCATTTGTATAAATCCTACTGATTCCAAGTTTTGGAAAATTTGTTCAATTAACCAATTTCTAAAATGAATAACTAGAGGATTTTATTCCAATAGAAGTTTAAGCAAATCCTACTTTGGGAGACTCTCCCTTATTTACCAAACAATTAAGGAAAATAACTAATTAAATCCCAAAAGAAAACATAAACCCCTAAAGACCAAATCTTAAAACATAGAAAATCTTGGACTTTACATTCATAGTGTCTCGACACCTATGCAATACTGGTATCATATCGACCTCGCATGCACCCCTACCTCAATGTCCAGGTCTATACCAAATAAATCCTGGGTGGAGCGTATCCCTTCCCAACGATCTTCTGATATAACAGGCATGTCTTTGGTAGGGTGCACCTCTATCGATATTCCCAACTTCTTGTTATCTTGTTCCTGTTCTTATTTCTTTTCACATATGCATTTGCACCTACGGTGAAAGAATAAAATAATCATGCCGCTAGTAATAGGATCATAATACAAAACCAACGACATTGCACAAACTCCGAATAAAGCTCATTGATAAGTGTTCAATTGAGCATATTTTCCTATCATTTTATTATATGTTTTAATGCCATTTTGGAGTAATTTTAGCCCATTGGTACTTAATTAGTGTTAATTCTTATCTACAGGGCATTGGAGAGCCTCAAGAATAAAAATGAAGAAATTCTACATCATTTGAGGCGAAAAAGGAAGCAATTAGAGAAAACTGTAGCAGTTCTGAAAGAGCAGCAAAGATCAGAAATTTATTACAAGATCTACAGAACTCTAAATCAAATCTCCACGATTCAGATTGAAGAATAACAATTTAGGAACACTTGGTTAAAATTTCAGGTCAATCCGACAAGAATTGGTCATCCGATCGAGTACTTGATGAAGATTGCGCGATGCAGAAATCCAGCTAAACAACCCGTATACAGGCCCGTATAGAGGGACCTGAAAGCCATACGGGCTGTTATACAGCCTGTATAACGCAGCCAGCAACCTATACGGGCTGTTATACAGCCCGTACATGGGCCTGTATGGACCATTTTCTGGGCCCGATTTTTACTCAATTTTCACATGGTTTGGCCCCACACGAACCCTAAAGAGAAGACCCCTAAATACCAATGTTTTAGGGTTGAGGAGGCCATCTCTTGGCCTTTGGCCACCTTCTTGGCTGACTTGGAGATCTAGGGTTTGGTCTTGAGCCACATTGAAGATTTTTGGAAGACCTCGACAGCTAGGGCTTGAAGGAGGAACATCTTGGAAGGCATCAATCATCCAGAAGAGGGGAAATATGTTGGAGATTCGCCACCGGAGCATCATGGAGACTAGATGAGAGTTTTTATTGTTATTTTCATGTCTTTACTTTGTTATTTCTTGGATTTATGTTCCTCTTCCATGGGGAACTAACTTGTTAAGTACTTGGGTATGATGAACCCTTGGATTATGCATTAATTTGATGTTGATGTTTATGTTTTGATTGATTGGATGTATGATTGAATGTCTATTGGATGTTTTGTATTGATTGTGATCTTTCTACGTTGCAGGATGCCCGGAGAGATTACTTGGGTGCGATACAAGGGCTAGAGCTAGCGCCTCCTTATATTAGGAACATACTCCATTAGAAAGGGTTGTGAGTACGTCGAGGGATTCGGGTGCTAGAAGGAGAGCGACTCTTTAATATGATTCAATCCCACAATCCTTCCAAGATATAGATTCCCTTGAGCTTAAGACAATCCTAGGAGATTAGTTATCCAATCACCTCGGGAGAGGGGTTGGATATAATTTAGGAACCCTTGGCACAAATATCATCAATCATCAACATAGTCATCTTCATTTATTCTTTAGAATATAATCCAAGGGGATTCATTGCCCGAGTACCCTCCTTCCATGATTGATTGCCCCAAGATTTCACCAAATCTTTAGTAAAAGCCGACCCTTAACTTTTCTTAGTTTAGTATTTAGATTAGGACATTACCCAATATTTGTTTAGACTAGATAATAGATGGATAGTTTGTACTAGTGTAACACCCGCCCCGAAATAAATAAGGATTTTTATTTATTTATTTCCAGAATTTATTAAATAGTAATTTAATAAGGTAATCGATGGAAATTGAGAAAAATATTAAAGGTCTAATTAATCCAGATTTAATTAAGTACTAATTAAATCAGATTAATTATTGTGAAAAATAGACAAATATTCGAATCCCGGGAAAGGTGGATCTGGTCTGACGAGAGACAGACCCCGTGAGATTACAGTATGCCCATAACAATGGGTCGTTTGACCCGGGATTTCGCGGATCACAGTCGAACCCCGATTTGGACCCCGTGGTCCCACTATTGAGCATGTAAGGCTCCAAAAACCCCGTGACTCTACAATACCACATATGGAGCGACAGTAATTATAATATTTTAATTTAAAGTATTATGATTTTAATATTTTAAATTAAAATATATTATTTTATATATATATATATCATGTTAAAAAGGAGAGAGATTTTTTTTTTAAAAAAAAAAATCTCTTCCCCTTTCGTTCTTCTCACACCCGCGCCCCCCTCCTGACCATCTCTCCCTCTCTTTCCACCGAATGCGTGAGGAGACCGCGAGCCCCGGCCTTAGGCGCCTACGACATCGGACCTCCAGCGGCCAAGTGAGGCCTGACTAGCGCCCGCCCCCTTTTTGGCCGGATTTCGGCGCGAGCCGGGCGGAACTGGCGAGCCACGGCGCGGGCGACGACCCCCCAGCAGCCGCCGTGACCTGACTCCCTCTGGTGGCATCCCTTGCGCGCGCTACTGTGCGGCTGCGACCAGCCCTTATCTCCCTCCATTCCCGGTGAGATCCGGCGGCGGCCGACAAAGATAGGAGGCGATTGAGGCTCCCACGTACAACGGCAGCTGGTCAGCCCAAATTGGCGAAGAAGAGTCCACTTAGGGGTACCGAGAGCTTCAAGTAAAGCCCTGAACCCTAAATGGAGGAATTTCTTAATTAATGGGTTAATTAAGTGCATGAATTGGTCATTAGTTGGTTCAAGAGTGATTTATGCTTGTTGGAGAGGGTTTGGATAAAAGATCGAGGATTGATTTTCATGTATGAAAGTGTTATCATGGGTCTGCAAGAGTATTTTGAGTATGTGTGGAGATTAATGGTTGTAAAAGAGTAATTGTATGGATGATTGATGCTGTGTGAATTTGTGAAATCCAAGTGTATTGGATTTCTTTTGTGGAATGATTGTATAATTTTCGGGGCCCTATAATTAGGGGAGGTGCCGCCGAATTTTCATGAAAAATTATAGGAGTTAATACCCTAACTAACTCCTAGATATCATGATTTCATGCTTCTAGGATTTTTGAATAGTAAACCTTTACTAAACATGAATTTAGTTGGGGGAAAACATGGATGGTTTGTGGATTTCATGGTTATGAAATGTCTAAGATTAGATGCCCAAGTTCATGTGGTTCTTGAAGTGTAAATTGTTGTATGTTCAGTTGAATGCTTGTAAATTTCTAGAAATCTATAACTGTGCCGTTGTAGAAATCATTTTGAATCAAGAACGCACACCGGGTGTTTGTGTTAATGTCACAGTGAAATTAGTGGACATTAGAGACTTAATTCATAGTTTTGCACACCTATAATTACCTCTTAAGTATTAGGTTTGTATCATATGAGTTATAGTAGGATAGAATGGTGATGTACAAGGGTGGAAATTTAGCATGCCTATCTATTGTTTGTTGAAATGCAAGGATTGGGTATATAGGCCTTGCTTGCATAGCAAGCCTTCAAGGGTCACCCGCAACCATGTATAAAATTTAGTTTAAGCTTCTCATGTTTACAACCATGTCTTCTAAGAGCTTAAAGGCCTTGAATAAGTGCTTATACCCTAGTCTCTTGTAATTCTAATATGGATATAGTTTGGGAATTTTGTTATTGGGTAATGAAATACCAATAATAAAATGAATGAAGGCTATAGCCAAGAAGGTGATGGAGATTTAATAATTGTTGTTCATAGATATAAACATGGGTATGATTATTCTCGAGTTGTATGACTTTCATGAATAAAGCCACATTGGTTGTGATTATTTTGTTCTTGAGGGGTGCTAATGAAGGCATGTATTGTGTCAAAGTGGATCAAACAAATGTGTAATTAATTGCAAGTATTGGATTCCAAGTTTAGAAATTTATTGAAGAGAATTGAACTCCAAGGAATGGAAAAATGCAGGAATTACTGTAGCACTGCAGAACATGGACTTTTGTTTATTTTTTTGGGCCGTATAAGAGATGATAATGAGCCCAATTATGATGGAAATGAAAGACAATATTATGAATATAATATACCGGGAGATTGGAATGGAATGGTGAAGGTTTGGAGCTTCAATTTGAAGTTCCAAGTTCATGTTTTATGCGGTTACTGTAGCTACCGAATGGAGAGTGAACTATAACTCAAATGTTTTAAAAAAGACTCGGAATTTGATTCTGATCATCCAGATAGTTCGGGTGTATATTTAAACTAATAAAAATGGTACGGGCAGGTGTCTAAGAGCCCGGATCTATCGGTTATAAATTAAAAGCCGACATTTCGGTAAACTCACGATTTGGGTAATTTAATGCATGTAATGCATTCCTTTTGATATGAAATGTTATGTGATGAACAATTACCATGTTTAGGACATGGTGAGGCGGTCTAAGACCAGACTGGGAGGATCGGGCCCGAGTAGGCCCAAGAGCGAAAAAGGTAGGATGTCGCACGGGTACTGTGAGTATTTCTAACTCATGGTATTTTATTGATTTTGTTGTTGTTGTGCGAGATGGATGTTGGAGTCCATCTTTTGATTCTTGCTTTGTCTGTTGACATATTATACTTGTTGCATTTATCTGAGCTTGTATGTTCTGATATGATCTGCTTTGAGTGTGATTCTCTATTTATGCTTGTTTGAGCTTTCTGATATTGCTCTGCTCAGTCTGTTGATACTCGGTTTGAGTATTCCTTCCTCCTACCCTACTTTGATTTTGTACTCTTATTTCCTCGAGAGGTTCCCAATACATATTCGAGATGGGTTTCCTCATATGTATAGGTTTTATATCTCGAGGAGATTATTACTTTCATGTTTTCGTATGCGTATTTGAGTAGAGTTACTCCTTAAATACGTATTGGCTTCCGATCTCGAGGAGATCACTGATTATTATATATTCGAGATGTTGCTGCCTTGGATATATAGATATACCTGTTGTTAGGTATTCGTACTAGCAATCTCTTACGTACAGGCATGATACATCGGACGGATGCCCCGGCAGAGGGCGTATAATATCTGGCCACAAGACCCCGGCAGAGGGTGTATAATATCTGGCCACCTGGCTCAGTCAGAGAGCGGTATTTTCTGACCATGTGCACATGTATGCTATAGCGCAGTCCGGCTTAGGCCGAAGACGATGCCGATGGTGTCGTTGATGTCATGGACATCTTAGTATCACATATGCCAGAGATTGAGTACATCTGTGGATTTATCCACTTTTCAGTTACTTGTTATTTGCTTGTGATGATATTGCACTTGCATATTTGTACTTGCCTTATTCTGTTCTTTAATTATGGCTTCCGCCTCTTTTATGGTTTATGCGATCCTACTGGGCCTTTCTTTGGCTCATGCACTTGATGGATGTTTTTCTCAGGTGACAATGAGGAGTAGGGTCGGAACTAGATGAGGACCTTACGAGTAGCTAGGAGCGGAAACTCAGGAGAGAGCTTCCGCAGGACAGCCTAGCAGCGATGGGGATATGTTGAGCGTAGGTTTGCGGGCCTCTATTTCTTTCTGAGTGAGAGTTGTCATTCAGGACCTGCTAGGGTTTTGTATAAAACCTTATTTATATTTTCTTCCGCTGATTACTAATTTTAAACTCTATTTTGATTATCTGCTTGTGTTACTTAGCCTTGCGTGCTTCTAGGGGTGACCCTATAAGCACGCGGCGTTTGTCGCGTGCGCCGAGGCCCGGGATCCGGGTTCGGGGCGTGACAACTAGTATCTCTTGGTCCTTGTGGGTTCGACATCCGACTTTTCATAGTCCACTTTATTACTTGATCATGACCTGTGCACTTGCGGATTTATCTCATCACCATGCAAAACCATATAAACAAATCCGATGATAAAATCCGATCATAAAACCATCCAAGTATAGTGTAATCACTCACCTGATATCCCATCTTCGACTCTCCCGCCGAGTCTACGATGCCTTTACCGCATCCTAAACAAGTTATTTCATCATTACAAATCATCTCATAATATGAAATAATTTTAGCTATGTATGTGCATGTTCATGCAATTTCTCTAAAATATCAATTTTTCACACTATTTGGTACTCTAGCTCTTCGGCTCTTTTCCTTATTTCAATTTCAGAATTTATCAATTACAAACTTATTCTATATCGAGTGAGACACTTGGGAAGATACTTATAATCATATTTGGGCGAACAATTCCTATATATGCCCTATATGTAGAAAAGCTCAAAAAGTCGGTTTTTAATTATAACCGACCCTAGAAAGGCCTCATACACCTGCCCTATATAGTTAACCCACCTCTAGCGTGCCCCCGAGTTAGTGGAACACTCGAAAATCAATTTTGAAATAATTCGATGTCTCTTTGCTACAGTAACTCTTTTTCTTCCTATGCTACAGTAATTCCTACAACCAGTTTTTGAGACAGATTTCAACTATACTAATGATATACTATTTTGGAACAAAAGGGCTAATTATGAAGCAGGTGGATTTGAGCCATAGGAAGGGAAAGTTTGCACTAAACCATGAAGGCCCTACTATCTCTTATATATGAAGGTCCAACCATTTTCAATCACAAGTATACAAGCATAACTAATTTATTCAATAAAACCTACAACAGGTTATTGATGCACTTTCATCTTAATTAAATGAACTCTTGCTTACAATGGAGTTAAGACTATTTAAGCATGAATGCTCTCTAAGACCTAATATTTCAACACTGAGATAAACAAAGCTAACAACATCTATAACTACTCAACAGAAGCGCATAGATTTCAGAAACACTATAGAGTATGTCTAAATACATATTTTATGGCTATTAATACTCCTAAGGTGCGCATTATACAGCAGATCATTTGAATTAAAGCATTGTGTGAAATGCAGATTTTTTTTGACAATTTGCGCAGTCCTAGAAAACTGTAAATATCTCTCGATCTGTAAGTCCGATTTTGTCGATCTTGGATTCATTGGAAAGCTCTTTTCATATCTTTTATAATGGTATATTATACATTCCGATTGGAGGAATGTAAAGGACCCAACCTATCTCTCGAAACTGGCAGTCAGTAATTCGCATTAAGATTCCTGCAGTGCTACAGTAAATCCGAAACGGAAGATGTTCAATTGCAGCCTTATAATCTAAAATTCATTCCAAATCTTTCAATTCACCAATTCATACATATTTTGATCCATTTATACTTCATTTTCTTCTCTAATTCCCCATAGCCTCTCCAACATTCAATCAATTTATACTCAAAACCTAGAATGCATGTCATGTGTAATTTCACTAACTTAATTGCTTCCATAAAATGTAATTTCACTTACTTGGTGACTTGAGCTCTAACAACTTGCATTCCCGGCCTTGATCACTTCTCCTTTGATCTTCTTCTCAAAACCCTATGTCATGTAGACAAATACATTCATAACCATGAAAATCATAGGCATAACAAGGAGGATTTAGGTCTTAATCCACCACCCATTCATCCTTTACCTTGTTTAGATTAAATCCTTGATGCTAATGGAAATCTCTCCAAGGTTCCTATGTTGCCACTCCCCTATCCATTGACTCCAAGGAGAAAATAAGAAAAGTCTCATTCTCTCTCTCTCTCTCTTGCAATGATATAATGGTATTTTGCAATTTAGTCCCTATTGTTTATTTCTCTCATTTTGTCACACTTGGTTTTTTAATTTACCAAGGTTTCCAATCAACCCCATTTTGCATATAACCCTTCCTAGTTACCTAAGTCTCATTTGTTCCACTGAACCAATTATTATACCAAGGCTTTATTATCAATCTCAAATTAATTATATGTCACACTAAACCTTATATTATTAAAGCTTTTAATTAATTGATATATTTTAACCATTTTACATTTCAACCCTCTCATAATCAAATAATAATTGATTTACAATTCAATCTTTCTAGAGTAAGTTAATTTTGTATTAACACAAATTTATTTTCCGGAAATTAAACGATAATAACTAGAGAAAAATTCATGGCGTTACAACTATCTTAGTTCTTCTGCGGATTAAGAAGCAACAAGGAGTCTGATGATTCAAATAATGATTACGGTGCTTAGATGGTCCACCATCAATGTTTTGCTTTCAATATAGTGGTTGTTGGTGATCCTAATCATATATACTCATGCTTTTGGTTTTCAAGCTAACATTCTGCATTTTCTCCAGGTTATCTCCTATCCAAACACCACCATAGTGTCACAAAATATTCCCCATCTCATTTTCTCCTTTGTGTTGGTTGAATTTTTCTTCATGATATTGAAATATGTGGGTGTAAAGTGGCAATTTAATGGCTTGCATTCAAGGCGACCTATTATATAAACTGACCTAAGAACATGTATATATAGTTATATACTCTGTTTACTACAAAGCAAGATTAGAAATCAAATGCCTAAAGAAAACTCTTGCTTAAGAAGTAAATTCTATCAAATTTGACCAATAAAACGTGTATCATGTATTCAATTAATTGAAAATTGAAGTACAAGATTGTAACTAACATCTGTTTGTGTTGGATATATGTTTATTTGATTTATGTATGTCATGCAGGGATTCTACCGTAATCATATGGAAGAAGTGATCAAATTTTTTGAGACTCATCACAAGGTGGCAATTTTAACAGCTTATTATTTCTATTAAGCTCATGTTGGGAGATTATTGGCATCTGTACGATGTAAATTTTTCATACTTTTGCACCAAAAATTTGTGATCATTGATTATATAACATAAATTTTTCTAAAGTGAGAAAATTGAAATTTAATCTAGTTGGTAACAAATCTCATTCAAGTTATTCACCCAACCATGCTTGAAGATCTCCATGTGTATCTGTACATGAACATGAGTGCAAATCTAATTAGACAAGTGCAGGAAATTCTTAATGCATAATACAATATAAAGCCTTTTCTGAGTGCATGAATGTGACAATTATGTAGAACACATTACTGAACAATCTTGTCTGGCTTGAGCTATTTGGTTGCAGTACCTAATAAAAACCAGTTACTTCCAAAAAAAATATATGTTTAGACTTGTTCGCATTTCAAAATACTAGCCTAACATCTATTTTTGAAAGTTCAAACTTTCCTTCTTTGTTTGTTTTTTTTTATTTTTAAGATATCTTAGTGTCGCCCCCACCTGAAAGGCATCTACTATGGTTAATATTCTCATTTAAGCTAGTTTAAATGGTATTACAATGAGTAAAATAACTACAAAGACATAATTTACCAATGGTCTTCTGTTTGAGGGAAACAAATTTGTCGATCTTTTTCTAAATTACAGTTGGACATATTCTACTTCATCTGGAGGATAAATGTGATGGGATTTGATGAATTCATAAGAAGCATCTTTTCCCTTTAATTTTTTGGAGCTGATGATACTTTAGTGGGCATATTATTATTTATTAATTTATTTTTACAAAGGTCTCCTTTTACAAAACCTCTAATTCATGTATCATTATTCTGTCTTTTTTTTTAAACTCAAAAAAAGGAGAAAATTAGATTGGGTATTCGAAATTTCTCAGATTTTTGGATTTTTAAAATTAAAAATTATAATGCACAATCCCGTTGGTTGTTATAGCACGTGACATCACTCACTCCACATCTCGCATCATTTCAAATCAAGTAGAGTATTACGTAAACTTCTTTCTTAGTTTGGAAAGGCGCAAACTTCTTTCTCAGTTCGGAAAAGAAGGGGAATTTGTAAGGAGAAAAGTGTGATTTTTTTGGGATATTAATGTAGTATTTGTGGATTTTTTTTTTTTCTTTTGTTTTGTTTGTTTGTTTGTTTGTTTTTTTTTTATGATTCAGACTCCTGTGCTACATTCTAAGGACTTTTTGGAAGCGCACGGCTAAATAACTCCTTTATTCTCAATTGTTGAGAACTAGTATGTTTTGATCTTACTTTTTTTAATTTTTAATCCCTTTGGGAAGGAAGGGGAATTGGGTAGGAGAAAGGAGTGATTTTATTTTGTTATTTGAAATTTCTAGTAATTTTGGATTTTTAAATTTTGATCTTTGTTTATGATTCAGGCTCCTGAGAATTTTTTTCGATACAACTGCTAAATTACTCCTTTATTCTCAGTAGTTGGGAATTGGTATGTTTTGATCTTGCATTTTTTTTTTTTTTTGGTTTAATCCCTTTGGGAAGGAAGGACTATTGAGAAGGAGAAATTAGTGATTTATTTATTTTTATGTTTTTTTTTGTTGGGGAGGGGGGGGGGGGGGGGTATTAATGTCATGTTTGTGATTTTTTTTATACTTCAGACTCCTATGCTACATTCTGAGAACCTTTTGGATGTGATTTGATAAATTACTCCTTTATTCTCAGTAGTTGGGAACTGGTATGTTTTAATTTTTCTTTTTTTAAAAAAAATCCCGTGTGAAGGAAGGTGAATTGGCAAGGAGAAAGGTGTAACACCCCGATTATTCTTAAATATTTCCACTTAATTTCTGAATATTATATCGGGGTTTATTACCTATTGAATAAATGATTAAACCAATAGAACCTCAAATTAGAATTTGTCAACCCTTATTTATAATTTGAGGATCATAAGTGTTAATAGACCATGGCTAGTATGCTCAAAATGGGCCGAATTGGAAGTGGGCTTTCATATTTGGTTTTAAACCCATCCAAATAAGACCTTATGAAGATGGATATGGGCCAGACCTAAATAGTTATAAATTTTCCAAAACATAGGACCCAATGGATTTAAGGTTGTGAGAGAAGGATTAGAAATTAATTAAACCTTAATTAATCGGGTTTAATAAAAAGGCAAATGATTGGAGACCAAAAGCCAACCGAGATCCGAAAACATGGATCTCGAGTGGATTAAAATCCAGCTCGTGAAGCTACAGTACCACATGTGAATGTATAGTGAAAAATAATAAATAATGGTGTAATGAAATGAATTAATAATGTATATGTTATAAATAAAAAGGGGTTGGAGAGAGAGGAGAAGAAAACCATCTCCTTTCTCTCCCGAGCTGCGCCCTCCCTGACTCTGTCTTCTCTCCCGAGGAGCACCGACGGAATCCCGGTGACTACTGAGACCCAAGGGAACTCCGATGAAGCCAAGGTTGTCCTTTTCCCCCAACCATCATCATCCGAGCCCACTCTTCCCCTCCTCTCCATCATCTCCTGAGCCCCGGCTTCGATGTAAACCCGTGAAGCTTCAATTGGAACGCACTGCCATACAACTCGAGGCCCTCTCCCTTGCCATTATCCGAGTCCTCCACTGACAGCAAGACACTAAGCAGCCTCACTCAGGTCACTTACGGATATTGCCAGGACCCCAAGACTCTGAATTGAGACTCCAGTCAGCAGCACCACCTCAGTAAGTCTCACAAGAGTAATGGACTATGAAATTGGTTGGTAAATTGAAATGATGGATGAGCTCCAGCTGGAGATTTTTGGTTTGGTCTTGAAATACTGAACGGGAGATTATATGTCACCCCCGAACCCAGGGTCCGAGCACGTCAGCAAATCGGCTGCAACCAAACAGGGACAAGTTCCCTCCTAGATGCAAGGCCTCAGATTTCCTGGTACAAATTATAAAAAGAGTAACAACGGAATTATAAGTAAAAGGGTTTACATAACCCACTCCAATAACATAATAAATAGGACAAGTCTACACGACCCTACATAAATAAACTGTCACCCCTAGTGTCTAACAACCATAATACAAACATAGAATGAAAGTCTACATCAAGTCTCTCACACAACAGAATGAGGTTCACAGACCTCAAATAAAAGCAATAAAACCAGCAAACTGCTACTCAGAAGCAGCCCCGCCTACGTCCGATCCTAAATCTACTTGTCATCTGGAAAAAAATGTCAACCAAGTACATGAGCCCAAAGAACAGGCTCAGTAGGATCGCAAAAAACAATAATATGGAGAAAGGCCATAAACAAAGAACAAAGCATAGCGAATGCTAGTATCATAATCATAATACAAGTATACACACATTAAAGGATGAATGTCCAAACAGTTATCCTCCAATGACAGAGGTGTATAATACAGAGCGGAGTATCAGCAAATGAAACAGAGTCACAAAGAAAGTAATATATCTTACAAGCATATATGATACTATGGTATAACATGGCACGGCCGTCGCCGATCAAGATATAGTATACAGTTACAGTATAACATGACATGACCATTGCCGGTCAAGACAGAGTACACCGTTATCGGCCTGGGCTGGAAAGCTCTAATAACAGTAGAAAACATGTACAAATGTTCAGTATATAATCCTCACTAACTGGGTCAGAATATTAGTATCATGCTAGATAGATGAGATGCATATAGCACAGAATACAGAATGTACAGCAAATAAAGAAGCTCAAGAAAATCAATATTTTCAAGCAAATGGCAACTATAAATAATCTTAGAAAAACAGCGCAGAAAGCAGAAGATGGACTCCAACATCCATCTACATAGCAGAAAGCAATCAATAAAGGCTATGAGTTAGAAATACTCACAGCACGGTGCAAGATCCTACCTTTTTGAAGCAACGGTACCGGAGTAAATCCCCGGCGGTGTTCACAATCCTATGTCGGGATCTAATAAGTGATATACAATCTCAGTGTCATTATAAACTCCAACTTTGTTAACTTGGAAGAATGCATGAATAACACCATAAAGTAGTAACTATTAAATATACTTGACACCCTCCCTCACCGACAATATAATTAATTGATACAACTAGCTATATATATATATATCACCATTTTTGGTTCACAGATTCTTTAATATGTATAAGTCCAATCTGTGGCTCCAGCTCCACTAAGTAATACTAATATTGTAATATTAGCTTGGCAATCTTTGACACAAGGCAAAAATGAGGATTTGCATTAAAATAGGTCACAATTCATATCAACATTTAATTAAAATGCCCAAATCCTCCTACGAATTTCCTGTGTTCATATATGTGTAGCTATTCTCCAATTAATTAAGCGCCTACATGTCCAAAATATTAACAATAGCATGCTTATGCATTCGTGAATACATTCATAACTACCGCAGGACTTTAACATGCTTAAGTGTAGATTACTATGTCCTGATTTAGATATTTGGGTGCTTAAAGCTGCTAACTCTCAAATTTAGAAATGCAGTTCATGAATCTAGCTCATTATAAATTTTAGAAATTTCATTCTTTATAGAGAGAGGTATTTCTAAACAAAACTATAAGTATAGGACTAGTATTATCCAACCATTAACACATTCCTACTTCAGTTGCTGCATACATTTACAACAAAGATGGATTGATCTCTTCTAAACTGCAACAGGTGTCCATAAATTCTAGAAAATCTCATGACTGTTACAGCCTATATATATGGAACATCTATGAATATAGTTGGGGAGTTAAACTTATATATAGTCCATTGAGACATTTAATCAAGCATGTGATGAGCATCCTTAAACGTAACCATTATATATAACAGGTTTGTCATATACCTTCTAATAATAAAAATATTTAACTCATTTCTAATCATACCACATCTACAAACACTTAGTAAATGTTAAAGACCATACCAGCCTTCCTGCTCTCAGTCCTCACTATGTCCTTAATCTCCTTCGATTCCAGCCTTGTTTCTCCGTGGGCGATCAGTAGGAACTTTGGAATATCCCATCAACAGTAGCCATCGAATGGAGGATCCCCAGTCTCCAGTCCAATAGCATGCAGTAGCAACTCAGTGGCCCAGGGAGACCAAGAACAGCAGCAACTCTGTGGCTCAGAGATCTCCAAGTACAGCAGCAGCTCAATGGCTCAGGGATCTCCAAGCACAGCAGCAGCTCTGGCCGGCGCAGGGATGGGTTGCCTCTGCTGGTCACGCAAGCAAGGAGGGACAGGTCCGTGAGGAGGTGGTGCCGTGGTAACGAAGGATCAAAGCCGATAGGGGGCGTGCTCCATGCAGGGAAGAAGGATGGCGCCGCAGTTGGGTTTTCCCTCGGTCAACAGCCACGGGAAGGGGGTTCAGTGGAGGTCGCGCTGGAGAAGAGGAATGAGGAAAAGCGAGTTTCCCCCTCTAGTCTTCAGAGGTTTGTAAGCTAGTCACCAGAGAGAGGAAATGAATTAGCTGGGTAGCGGGCCTTTCTATTAATCCATCTCTGTAATGCTTGTGTGGGTCCAATGTTTATTAAACGCAGCTAGCCCTTTAGTGACATTAATTTTTAGAAGCCTTAAGTATATACAGTCATGTGACTTCTCAGTCATTCTCTAACATTTCTCTAACCAGATCTGAAAATTCCGGATCTAAACTGTAGTACTTGACTCAAACACATGGAATTTTGTGGTTAGGGCTAATCTAATAGATTAGGGTCTCATCAAGTTTATTTACCCTCTAACCAAACTTAAGGATTAAGCGACCATGCTCCAGTTTCGCAATTTAAACACCTCATAAATACTCATTTGCATAAAGATCCCCTATAATTTGATAATCACGAGTGGTTCGGTAATTCGACCATAACTTTGGCTATATGTGTCGAAATTGCGAGTTCAACCCCAATTCAGAAAGCTTATTCTGCCGCACCATGCTAAGTAGGCCTCATTTTTTCCCCAAATTTCATCATTTATCCCTTCAAAATTTTGATATTCGATATTTGCACCCTTTTCAGGTGCGGCCCGGAAATTTTGAAAGGCTTGAATTTATGCCAAGTAGGGCAAACATACAATCATTAAAATTTCCAAAAGAGTGTAGAATACAATCAGGGGTGGTCTTTACATTATATACGAATTCCTGATTTTACAGGGGGAGAATGAAATATTGATCTCAAATGCATGGTTGTATAAATACGGGTTTTAAAGCCTTGTTACCATGTTGTTGTTAGGGAATTTGGCATGCATAGCAACTATTTGATAAAATGTAAACCCCACGAATTTTAGGAATAAAATTTTTCTTATATTCCATAAAATGAAATTCATAAATTATTTAATTCCTTAAGCTTGAAGGATGGAGAATTAAAAAGCTTTAAAAGGGAATTAAATTAGGTTTTAAGACCAATTAGGGATAATTGGGAGTTCAAGGACCTCTAAATAATTAAGGACTAAAAGGAAATAGTCCCCTCTCTCAGAGAATGGACTAGAATGTGACCTAAAAGCATTCCAGGGACCCATGAATAATTTTTCCAGACAAAAATATCCTAATTAGGGTTGTTGGGGGATCAGAAGGACCTTTTGGTAATTATTGAAAGGACTGGACCATAATTGTCCCCTCTCACAGGTTGGACTCAAGTGTAACTTAAAAAAAAGAAAACAGGGACCGCTGGATAATTTTCCAGAGAAAACCCTTATAGAAG
Organism: Dioscorea zingiberensis; assembly: GCA_026586065.1. Lineage (NCBI taxonomy): Eukaryota > Viridiplantae > Streptophyta > Magnoliopsida > Dioscoreales > Dioscoreaceae > Dioscorea > Dioscorea zingiberensis. The sequence goes on from CM048827.1 coordinate 30,506,893, forward strand.
AAGAACGAATGGCTGAGATCAAAGGATCTCAGATCTGTGCAAATCGCGGAGGGTTATAATGGTTCACAAAAGGCCACGTGTCGGACCTGGAATAAATCTATCTGATCGCGGATCAGATACGAGGCAAAGAGAAAGATTGATAAAAGTAACCCTACGGTGAGGGCTCATCAGAACCGCTCGTCTAGAGATGAGATACGATCTCGAGGCATAAGTTTTTTTTAATCAGGCCGTTGAATGCAATACGATTTGAACCGTTGGATTTAAGTTGTGCTTGATCCGAGACTCATTGATCTAATCGGAGCCGTTGAAAGAGATCAAGTGATCTCCACCGCTTATCGGAGAAAGCCTATCCCGAGGCGCCACCTTCTCCTCTTCTCAGCCGCCTGAGAAATGAAACCGCCGCCGCGAGCGCCGCCGGCCGCCATGGCGTTACTCATGAAGAACTTCGGTCGTTAGGCGGCGGTTCGGCTTCATAAGCGCCACCATCACCTTCGTCCTTCCTCGCTCTATAAAAGCCCCAACCTAGCTCCATCAGAGGCACAGAAGAGAGGAAGTTGGCAATGCTCGCCGGAGTGCTTGACCGGAGAAGACGGGAGAAGCATTGGAGCTCCAATCGCCTTCAAAACTCTGCTGGGAGCTTGCGTGGACAGGTATGAACTTCTTCTCTCTGAAAATGGCCTAGGTGCATGCATTCGGTCGAGGCTTTGGGCTCGCCGGAGTAGGGATAACGGCCGTGAGTGAAAGGATCCGGGGAGAGGGACTGGGGAGAATACGTTTGCGCAAAAAGTTTCCTTGTACGAAGGGGATTCTCGGGGTGCTGTTTCCCGATGGAAAGGACCTCAGACGAACGAGCTAGGGGCTCGCCGGAGTTGGAGAGGTTCTCGGCCGGGACAGAGGAGCTCCAGAAGGAGACAGTGGAGCTCGGGCGATGGAGGTCGCGCTTCACTGCTTAGGGGAATCGGTGACACTGCGGGCGGGACCGTGGCCCGTCCCTCGGTAGCGGCTTGATGAGTCTCGCCGCATGACAGAGGTTGAAGAAGAAGATTAATTAATTAATTTAGTTAATTAATTAATTGTTTTAATTAGGTTAATGATTGATTAATTGAATATTTGATTTTGAGTGACAAAATAATTAGTTTAATTACTTAGCTAGGTTAATTATAGTGAACTATGGGTTTTAATAAGATTTTAAAACCTTATTTGTAAAACCCAAGGGTTTTAGGGATTAAATTTTATTTTGGGTTTTGCTTTCTAATTGATTGGTAAACGAGGTAAGCCCCCAAGTTATAATCAAAATGAAATTTTAGTTGGAGAAACAAGATTTCTAAATTCTTTGATTTGTTAAAGGATTCCCCAAACTTTGAATACATGGATTTGTATTAACTCCCTTTAATTAGATGGTAATTAAACCAAATAATAAGTTAAAACCCTAATTAGGGTTAGTTGGGGGTCAGAAGGGCCTTTTGGTAATTATTGAAAGTACCGAGGACTTGAAGGAAATTGTCCTCTCTCATAGGGGAGGGACACGGATGAGATCTAGGAACAGTCAGGGGACCTAAGAAGAATTCTTCCCTCTCACGAGGAGGATGGACTAAAGCGTAACCTAAAAACATTTGAGGGGACCTCTGGATAATTTTCCATGAGAAAACCCTTATAGTAGTGGATGAGCGGACGAGATTAAAAGATCTCGAGATTAGAGCTGATCTCGAGGCATTATAACGGCCTATATAGAGACACATGGTAATCATGATTTAATCTATCTAATCATGGATCGGATCTGGCTGATATGAAGAGATCGGCCAGTTGATCCGCTTTTAAATCATGACCCTTGATCCAAGAGATGTCGGATCCTAGACACGGGGTCAAGATCCGGCCCGTTGGTTGAGGATTAAATCTCGACCTCAATTTGGATGAAAATTTGTTCTGAGGCAAAGGGAATGAGATCGGGCCGCCCAACTCTGATTAAATCTGGACCGTTTATCAAGTGGATACTGGATCCAAGGCATAACAAAAGATCTCTACCGCTCATTTGGGGAAAGCGGATCCCGAGGCAGCAGAAGCCTCTCGGTGGCTTGAAACGCCGCCGTGAAGCTCCGCCGCCTGCGTCATCCGTTACCCGCGAAAACGCCGGCCGTTTGACGGCGAGACGGTTCGCGTTGCTGTCCCTTCGACTGGCCTTCCGAGGCCTATAAAAGGGGGGGAACCACCCCACTGTTTCGACACACAACCAAGCGAGAGGGGTTGGCATTTCTGGCGAGGTCGTAATCGGAGAAGGAGACGGTCTCCGACGCGAGTACGCACAGCTACTGAACTCGACAAAGTTTCGAGCAATGTCAGGCGAGGGAGAGGGTTGCTGCGACAAGAAACGCGGAGAGCGGCCGTAGGTGTCACGTCCAAGCTCGCCGGAGAAGGAGAATGAGCTCACAGGCGAGTAGGAGCTTTAGAGAGGGTTGTCGGCGTCCACCGCACACTGTAAGTACTCTCCCTCTGTCCCGGTAGCATTTAGATATTGTGCATGTACTTGGGGCGCACGAACTCGTCGGAGACGATGAAGTGGCCGGCCGCGAGTTTGAATTTTGAGGAGAAGGACCTACAGCGTCTCTGGCGTAACCAAGATGCGCCGGAGACGTCTTCGGCCGCGCGGAGCTGGGTGCGGGTGAAGCTGGCCGACTACGGAGTCGCCGGAGGTTCTCCGTGGGTGTCGCGTGGTTGCGGTTGAGAACGAAGACGCGAGTGAGAGAGAGAGAGAGAAGAATAAAATTAAATTAATTAATTAGTTTAATTAATCTGACTAAGTTTAATCTTTTGGTTAATAGTTAATTAATCAAGTAAATATTAGGTTCTGGATCTTATAATGTGACAAATATTTGATTAATCAAGTTGGATTAATAGACCCACCTAGGGTTTTGAATTAGACTAAATGAACTTGGTTAGGGTTAACCAAGTTGGGATAGACCAACCTAGTATCCAAGTTTAATTGGATTCATTGATTTGAATTTCAACTAAATTAATAAATAGGCTTGGGCCCAAATTGAGATTAAGCAAATTAATAAGATGTGACTCGATTAATTAAGTAAGAAGACTAGGATTAGTCTATTAATCAATTGATCTAACCCAACTCTTGGAATGTAAGTTTGATCAACTTAATTTGGATCAAGGGCTTGGATCAATTTAAGAAAATCAAATTAATTAGACTAAGTTGATTTAACGTGATGACTAGTGCTTAGTCTAGTGGGTAATTGAGTTAGTCAACTTGATTAAGTTGAACCTTGGAGTTGGATCAAGTAATAAGATTAGTTCTACACCATTATTTGAATTTATGGGTGAACTAATCAAGTTAATTGGCTAAGGTTAGTCAAGTAACAAAGAGGGATCGGGTTGAATCCAAGCTAGTTAAATTAATTTGATTGAATCAAATGACTTGGGTTGGTCCAGTAGCAAAGTGGTTTAATCCAAATTTAAGTTAATCAATGGCTTGATTAAGCTTGATATTGGATTTGAATTAAATAAATGGGTTAGGTTAACCCATTAATTGGATTAATTGGTGAATTAGTTAAATGAAACTTGGATAAGTTAACTTAGTTATGAAGGTGAAAGGTTGGAATTATTTGGGTGTTGTCTTTGGGGTTTATGAGGGAGGTTTGGAATGGGAAGGGTGCCATGGGGTTATGAATTTGAAAGGTTGGAATTATTTGGGTGTTATCTTGGGATTTATGGGGGAGGTTTGGAATGTGAAGAGTTGTAGAGGTTACACTTGTGAGGCCTATATAAAGCATGTAATCTTGAAGCTTGGCATAGAGCAATAGTAAGTTTGAGAAAGTTTATGGGCCATTGGGAATCAAGAAGAGAGGTGAGAGGAAGGAAGAAAAGAGAAGAAAGCTTGAGAGACTAGGATCTTCTGTTCAAAGGAGTGTTGAGCATGCTCTATTTTGATTGCCATTTTGACCATTTTCACCGTTGGATCGTGCTGAGTTTTGGTGAGATTGTTCTTAACTCCTTATTCTTCAATTTGAACGGTTAAGATTGTTTTTGGTGTCCGGTAGAGTAGGTTTCTGGGGTGTGAAACAGAACCTATCACTGCTGATTTCCTGCACCGACCAGCTTCATCAGCTGCTTCAATCGGATGATCAGTTTTAGTCTGATCGAGCTGATTTTTGGTGAGCATAGTGAAGACTTGTCCTGACCCAATCTGAACGGTGGAGATCTAGTTTGGACGGTCAGTTTGTCTTCAGTGTCTATAGACATCTATACTCGGTGAGTTTCTTTAAATTCCTACATCTCACTTATGTGTGGTGATAAATATGAGGATTCATATATGCATGAATGCATGGGTTATAAGGATAGATGGGGGAATGAATGAGTAAAGAATTGGTCCAAGGGTTGGAGTTTGATCTCCATGGGTGGTTTCATGAATTGAATTTATATACATGATCATGAAAAGTGTAAATCCAATCTATCCCTATCTTTCAAGGTTCATGAAAGCATAAACATAGGTAACTTGAGGTTGCTGGTTTATGGGAATGATTTAAGGATTAGCATAGGTGTTGTTTGATAAGAAGGCTAGAGAACTTAGTGGGCTTGACTAGTGGGCCCAAATTGTCAAAGTTACCAAGCATGATCGAGCTATATGTTAGGCTCACGAATAATAGATTGTCAAGTTGAACAATGGACTTGTTAACCAAGTGAAAAGTTGAGGGTCGAATAAAAGACAAGACAAGGTTAAGCTAAACTACTGGGCTTGGTAGATGGGCCCAATTTAGCTAAGAAGACTAGAAACGGCCAATGAGGGTGCGTACCATGAAAGTAAGGGAGGACAGTTGACCAAAGTTGACTAGAGTTGACCAAGAGTTGAAAGTCAACTAAAGGACTTGGAAATGAGGGAAAATGGTCGGTAACCACGTAAATGGTTTTAAGGACCCGTTTAATTGAGCTTAGGAGCACCGAAAGCGAGAGAGTTATGCATGTGCATCTAGGATGTAGGGTTGTTGCTATTTTGATACTGATAGAGACTTTGCTATCCGGATATCGGCGTGGAGGCTTAGAGACATGTCAGGAGGAAACTAGGGGAGTTTCCAGCTCTTGTTAGAGGTAAGTACTTTTGCCTACTACCCCACTCTACGGAGTGTTCTTGACCTTTGTTATGTCTGTTCTTGTAAGTACTCTTGCCTAGTTCCCTTATTTATTGGCTAGTTGTTTTCTTGATTTAATGTATGCTATTTGTTAGCATGTCTTTTGTTTGGTACCTGATATTCTTAGATGCATGCACATACATATTCTTTTGATGTCTTTCATGGAATGTGTATGAAAGGTGTGCTAGAGGTAGTGTTAACTGATCACGAGGATCCGTTGATCGGCACGTGGCCGTGGAAACACATGAGCCTGTGCTCCGTCCGGATAGGAGTGCGTGGTTTCACTATCTCTTCGTTGATGCTCACTGAGCATACCAACCTATGACTGAGGCGATACTGTGGAGGTTCGTGGTGCTTGTGTGCATGCAGGGCAGGTATGCGTCAGAGGAGTATGCGTACTCATTGAGCATAGCCTCCTATTATCTGGCACTTAACCATAGAGACACACGGTGCTTGTGTTGGTCGAGTGGGTGTGTGTAGGTTGAGTTTGTTCTACTGCCCGGACTCAGTGGAGCTAGGGAGTTCCGATAGGGGAATGTTCAGGGACAGGACCCCCTGGCGTTCATGCGCCTTGCCGAGAGAGGCAATTCTCGGTGGTCTTACAGCCGATGGGCATAGTACACCACCGTGTTAACACGTAGGAGAGGTAGTTCTACGAATTGCGGCCAGGAGGGTCGAGCGACCAAAAGGTCGTGCTACGACAAATAAATTTGGACATCTTGGCGGGGTGATTCTTGAGTTTTCTTGAAACTCATCTGTGGGGCTCGAGGGCTTACATTGCTACTGTGGGTCGTACCTTTGGATTGTTTACGGTAGACTCCTAGAGTTGTGTTTCTTGGTGTTGTGACCTTATTATTTGACATATTGCTCATTTATGTCTTGTGACCCCGCGGGGGTACTTACTGGGCTTTCCTTTCGAAAGCTCATGCGCTTGCTTCTCTTCTTTCTTTTTCAGGTCCCTAGGAGTAGGTGACTCGGACTCGGGAGTTGAACGAGGGGTTGGGCTGATTTTGTAGAGGTTCGAGAACCTCAGGTCACACTTGTTCTTGAGGTGGTGTTATTGTAGGACCCTTATAGGGCCTTGACCATGTGTAGGGTATGTAAACCCTTATTGATTTAGATTTTAGTTGTGACTCTGATATTATCTGATTATTAAATTTTGAGGTATTTGTTATCTGCTATGATTTCCTTAGGCCTTGTATCCGAGTGGGGTTAAGCCTCTACTTGGAGTAATGGGTCTGTCTTGTATGCTTTCGAGGTCAGGGATCCGAGATTGAGTGACATTATTGGTGTGACAATTATTTGATTAAATTATTTTGTATAATTAAAAAATAATTGTAGGACTTTGTTAGTGTGACAAATCAATGGAAATTAATCTATGTGATTAATTAATAGATTGATTCACTGTCTAGTATGGTGATTTGAACTATATAGATGTGACAAAAAAATCAATTAATTACCTAGCTAGTATAATTGAGAGAAATATGTTACTAACTAGGTGTGACAAAATAAGGTTTGTCAACCAAATGATTAAATAAGTTATTAGTATCAGCTACATGGGTTTTAATTAAGAGTAGTCACTCTGGTATTAGGATTACTACTTTAGTTTCGATTAATTGGTAAATCAAATATCTTGTTTTGATGATCAATCAAATTTGATACTGTAGTACTAATAACTTGATAAAATAAATTAACAAAGGTTAGTCCACTAAAGTAAATGGATTTGGATTCAATCCAAGGTTTCCAAGTCGACTAATTTGGTTAAGTGGGTTAATCGAGATGCCTAAGAACCGGAGTTAGTTTGATTTGCCAAATTAGACTTGAGTCTAATTTAATAGTGGTTAAGTTAAAAAAAAAATTGAGCTTGATCCATAAAGTAAATTATTTAATTATTTTGGATTCATTTTATTTGGGCTAAGGATCTAGTTGGTTAACTAAGTAGAGCTTAGTCGTTCAAATGTATTGGGGCCAAGACCAAGCTAGAATGTGTAATGGGCTCGAAATGGGCCCAATTCAACTAAAGTGACTAGGGATGACTAAATAAGGTTTGAACTCGACAAGTTGACTAGCGTCGACTAAGTTTGACCAGGCTGGGTCTAGAGTCAACCAAAGGATGTGTAAACTGGGGAATAAGGATTAGTGACCCGGGAGATGGTCCTTAGGACCCGTTAGTTGGCCTAAGCCCAACAATAACGAGAGTCATGCATGTGCAATTAGAGACATAGGGTTTCATTAGAACTTTAACTCTAATAGAAACTCTATTATCAGATTTTCTCGAAGATACTTAGAGGTATTCCAGGAGGAGTCTAGGAGAGGCTTCTGGCTCGAGAAGAAGGTAAGTACACTTGCCGCGTTCCTATCCGGTTTTCGGGTTTTCTTTGGACTTGCTTACGCCTTGAATTGCTTATTGCTTCATTGATATCATAATTTGATATGATTGCATACACTCGTATTTTGTTCTCTTGGACACCTACTTCGATGTTAGTGTGTGCATGTTGAGATGTTAGCATCCTGTAGGGTATGCTTGTGAGTGTTGAGTGTGCCTACCTGTTGGCCAAGCGTGGCCGTGAAATCACGCATGAGCTTGTCTTGGTAGGGTAGGTATACCTCAACTATCTTTGTTTAAAGGATTAAGCCCATCCTCGTATTCTTTGTTTCCCTTGATGGGGTAAAAGCTATTTGGTAAATCTTTGTTTTCACTTGATTGGGGTAAAAGCGGTAATCTTTGTTTTCCGTCGATTGGGATGATCTTTGACAAAATACGTCTACGTTTAGTAGCACTACTAGACCATGGACCGAGGGTCGGTATTGCCGAGGTGATAACCGACAAGGGGAGATGACTTCGTGAACTCTTAGGAATTCTTTGTTGAGATTACATTTGTTAGGAGCCCTGCCGTTGTTGTGGTAGACTCCAAGAGTTTGACTTGTATGGGATTTGGCCCAGTTTGTGTGGATTGATGATATTCGATTTGTTCATTTTGACTTTTCTTGTATCATCTGTGTTGCTTTGGATTTTCATTGAGATTCCAGCGGGGTACTTACTGGGCTTTCCTTTCGAAAGCTCATGCACTTGCTTCCTTTCTTTCTGTTTCAGGACCCGAGAGGTAGGTGACTCGGACTCGGGAGTTGAGCGAAGGGCTGGGCTGATTTTGCAGAGGTTCGAGGACCTCATCCTTCTTTTGAGAGAAAGATGTTTATGGACCCTGATAGGGCCTTGACCATATGTAGGGCATGTAGACCCTTAATGATTTTACTTTCGTTGTGACTCTGATTTTATCCGATTATTAAATTTGAGATATTTGTTATCTGCTTCTATTACTTAGGCCTTGTATTCGAGTGGGGCTTGTCTCCACTTGAGTACGGCCGATCTGTTCACGTGCTCGAGGTCCCTGGATCAGGGTCGGGGCGTGACATAAAATGCTCAAGAGAGAGAGAGAGAGAGAGAGGGTAAAATCCAAGGGGTTTTAAGAAATAAAAATGTTAAAATTGTCTTAAAATGATTTATATTTTCCCTAGAGTTTAAAATGGGAAATAAATGAGGAAAAAAAATAAGTTTAAAAAGGGATTCAAAACCCTAACTAGGGTTAATGCAGACCGTAAGGACTTTCTCGTAAATTTTAAAAGACCTGGGACTAAAAGGGAGTTGTTCTCCGCTCATGGACGGACCAAAGAGTAATATGGAAAGAGATAGGGTCTCCGGAAAATTTTCTGCATTCAACGGATAAGATTAGGAGATCGTGGAAATCAGCGCTTATCGCAGGCATTATAAGGGTCGATCAAGCCACGCGGTCGGGTAATGGATTTGGTCCATCCGCCAGCTTGCTATCGCAGGCATTATCAAAAGATTTCGAGGAGCCACGTGCATGTGTTTACTTGGCCGCACATCTTGGTGAGATTCAATTCGAGGCGTAGGATTAGGATCGGGCCGTCCATCTTTCGTTGGATCTGAGCCGCTAATCTAATGTGTGCTAGATAATGCAGGCAACGTAGAGGCCGCTTGATGCAACCTGGGCAATCCTCGCCGCTGATCGCCAAACACCGATCCCAGGTAGCCCATCTCCTTCCCTTCCCTGGCTCAAACGGTCAAGTAAGCTGAAGCTTCGCTGGGCTCACCCCGCCCGTTACTCGCGAGGAAGACGGGTTTACCGCCGCTGGCGGGCTTCTCCGCTAGTCACCGCTCACCTACCCCTGGAGTGCTATAAAAAGGGAAGCTTGTCTCTGTGATGAGACAGAGGAGCCACTGAGGAGAAACTCCCGCTGCCGGCGACCGGAGTAGAAGCTAGGTGGGTACCTGCAGGAGCCTAGCAGTGTTCTGACGAATACCTCCGTCGTTCCTGAGGGAAGATAGGAACAAAGTGAGGGAGAAAAGGTTACCGCTCTTGCATCAAGGGCCCGAGCCCGCTTTGATCATCGGAGAAGCTCCATCTGGCCACTGGAGAACCCCGTCCCTTGCTTCTGAATCTACTCAAGAGACCCTGGTAAGTCGTGTTTCTCTTTGTAATACCTTTTAGAACATAGCTTTACGTTCTCCAATGCTCACCCGAGCTCGACGGAGGAGGAGGAGAAGCTCTCGGCCGGACTGAACGGTTTTGACGGGTGGAGTCGACAACCACCTCCCCAGAGGAAGTCTGGATGGCCGGAGTCCGACAAGGGGAGGGCTTCGACCTAGCACCAAAGGATCGTCATGCTACTTGCAAAGCCACCTCGTGGAGTTCAACACGCCATGAGAGAGAAGAAGATGGAGAATAAAAAAAAAATATAAAATAAAAATAATTGTTTTAGTTAATTCAGTATTAATTAATTAGTTAAAATTATTATAAAGAACTATATAGTTGTGACATATTAATAGAGTAATTAGTTAATTGAAATAAATTTTTGAAAAAAACTTAGGGTTGCGACAGTTAAATAATTAATTGAAATAATTGGTTATTTTCTCTTGGGTTAAAATATTAGCTAATTATTATAATAAATAATAATTAGCTAGATATGATAATAAAAAGGGGGAAACTATAGACCTGTGACACATATTTTTTGAATAAACTAGTTATTCTTATAATATGGGTAGTATGACAAATAATTGGATGATTGTTTGCATAATTAAAATAGCTAAAAAGGGACTTTAGCTAAGTGACAAATATTATAGTGGATAATATTTCGTATGGACAAAAAAATTTTTGATTGAAATAAATTTTTTCTCTAACTATGTTAGATGTGACGTAATAAGTTAAATTATCTTATGAGTAAAGACATAATTATGTTTTTGACCAATAGAAATAAAGTAATTCAATCGTAATTACGTGAAAATTATTTAGCAAGGTGGTTAGATAAGTTCAAGGGGACTAGATAAACCCTAGCAAGATAGACCTTAGGGTCGTAAACTACAATGACCAAAATGCCTTCAAGCTGGGCTAAGGTCAAGTAAAATGGTGCAATGGCCTTGGAACGGGCCCAACTCAACTAGAGTGACCAGTAAATGACTAAATAAAGTTTGGACCCTATTGACAAGTAGACTAAAGTTGACTAGGTTTGACTAAGTTGGTCTAAAAGTCAACCAAAGGACACCTAAACGGAATAAGCGCAGAACTCCTAGATGGTCCCTAGGGACTGCTAGTGGGCCTAAGCCCAATCTAATGTAAGGCATGCATGTACACCTAGGGACCATAGAAATATTATTGGAATATTATGTCTAATAGGACCCTCGTGATGCCGATACTTTCTGGGAGTTGTTGGCACACTAGTGGAAGCTAGAAGGACACCTAGCACTAACAAGAGGTAAGTTCATACTTGCCTAGTTTCCACCCTGACGGGATTTGTCTGGTCTTGCTATGTATTCTTATTACATGCACCGCTGATGCCATACATGCCGCTCATACCGCTTTTGAACTCAAGTTAAGCATGTATGCTTGTTTACTGACGCTGGTGTCCCCTCGCTTGTTGTCTCCCACGCCTTGACTCGGAGCTTAGGGAAGCTCCAATTTAGGAATGTTCGTGGTTAGGACCCCCACTTTCCGACAAAGACTACCGTAGAAACAAATCTTTGAGGTCTTAATTGCCGCAATGGGCATGGTAATAATCACCACCGCAGCACATCGCAGAAGAGGTAGTTCTACCACCATTTGACCGGAGGGTCAAACGCACCAACTAGGTCATATTTATATCCAAAAAGCTCGGACTTATCCGGGGAGTAAACTTTGAGTTCTTTAGAACTCACTCATGCAGCCCGAGGGCTTCAGACGTGGGTCGTGACCTTTGACTTGCTTGGTGGTAGACTCTTAGGGACTTTATTGTTGATATTATGATCTCGCCGGACCGCCATGCTTTCCTGCTCATGACACCGTGACTTAGGAGACTTTCACGAGCTTTCCCTTCTAAAGCACATGTGTTTCTTTTTCCCCTTTTTACGCATTCCAGGTTTAGGAGGGGGAGGAACCTCGGGAGAGGACTCTGAGGACCGTGAGGGGATGGGAGTCTTCTATCTTGTCTTTGTGAGCTTTTGTTATAGTAGGACCCGTGATAGGGACCGTGACTTATATATAGGGCCTACGGACCCTAATGACTCTATGTTCTTATGAACTCGAGTTTATGTTTATTTATGGATTGTTATCTGCTTATCACATTATTTAGGCCTTGTATTCGAGTTGAGCTTATCTCTTCTTTAATACGGCCGATCTGTTGACGTGCCGAGGTCCCGGGATCCTGGTCGGGGCGTTACAGAGAGAGAGAGAGAGAGAGAGAGGCAGGAGTTGTTAGCTTGTTTGTGTGCTAATCCCCTATCTTATGTTAATATAGTTGTAACTCCAGGAGCTTTCCACTGATACTATAGATTTAATTTAAATTTCAAAAATGCCTATCATGTGTTCGAAGAAATAATCTAGTGAGATGCATTGTGTTTATTCACTTGAATCAGAAGTTAACCTTTGTTTTTAGATGATGATGGCAAGGTTAATTGTAAGATTAAATGATCCATTTTACTTGTATTCATACTTGGGACCTGCAGAGTGAAAGGGTGTGGGTGTGTACATGTATGCATACATGTGTATGGAGACCATTTGATCTTGCTATTAATGGATTTGTAGAGAAGATTTCTGCAAGCTTATATTATGAAACCAAATTTACAGCTAGGTGGTTGAGAAGAATGGAAAGATATATACTAGCAATTACCAAGACTTAAACGACCGTCCAGCTGTGGGTTTATACATGCATGCAAAGTAATCATTACAATGCTGTAGGAGGCCAAACCAAGATTGTTAGTATACTAGTGTGTATGTGAAGCCTTGTAAATTAATATATTAACTACTCGTATATAAGGGAAGATGTTAAACTTCTTTATTATTTCTAAGTATAGAATATCCATGTTTTCCTCCAAGATAAGGAGGTATACATTAGTGATGCTCATGCATGGATATAGATAGAAGTATTAGTATTGAGTGAAAATATCCTGGTATTTATTAGTTATTACTATTTCAAATACTAGGGAAAGGAAAAGGAGCAGTGGGAGCTACATAAGGACAGAGCCAGTCTTAGGTATCTTCTAGACGCAAGTGAGTGGACATCACTAAATATTATGCATATGTTATCAGGGTTTTATTGTCGATTTTATTTACCTGCTTTCGTATGAGTTTTCAGCTCTGAGTTTGTGATATGTCGCTAGTTTTATATTATAATATTGCTAGTGGTTTTGATGTTCTGTTATACACTGTTATTGAAAATACATGTGGTATAATGAAACAAAGTACAAAAACTGGACAACAGAATTCGATAAGTTAGAGATATTGATGTACCTGCACTGTACGTAGACATACTCGTCTATACAAGAGGAGGCTTACTAATAGGGTCATGGAGGTCTTCGGATCATATACGATATCGAGTTAGGGAGGGGAGTTTTTAAACCTTGTTTTTACTAACAAATGCATTTCAAAACCAATTTTTAAATAAAAACCCTTCCCATCCTATAGGGTGCTCGGTATCATATACACCATATATTGTAATAACCGAAATGGAGGATACCGCGTATGGCTATGTCGTTGATTAGTCCGCTTATGTATCATATCTGATATATTCAGGAGTATTGAAGTAGGGGTGCATATGAAATCCATATAAGGCCATGATTACATTCTTGATATGATATGTTGAATGACTGTGATTGGTTTTATCCGGGTTTGATGAAATGCTTGGCATGCTTAAAGTAATTGAGGATAATGCATATGATTAACATTTCTTCGGATTTTCTTTATATTTGTACTAATTTCTTTAATAGCACTTGTCTCTTTATAGATCTTGTAAAGATGTTGATACTCACTAAGTTCGAGTGGCACATGTCCTTCTCCTCCATATTTATTTGCTTATAGGTACTAGACAGGAAAGCAATATTTAAGTACTTGTAGTTGGATTTGCCGTCCCCGTTGTAGGTTTTAATTGTTTGAGTCATGTTGATTATGTGAGAGACTTCAATTATAAACTCACTATGTATATATGTTCAGTTGTATCTGAGGTAGTGTTGCCCAGATACATTATGTAGCATTGATACTTATTTTAGACCTGTTTAAACTATCTGTTTATGAACATGTTGTTGATTATGTCTATCTATTAGAGTCATTATTAGGTGCGTTTGGATGCCGGGATATCCTGGGATGGGGATATGATATCCCGGTCTACAGTTAAAAATGGGTGTTTGGCAACCTGAATTTCACATGCATGGGATGCCTTGTGTCCCTGAAATCGGGACGAGCGGCATCCCTCCAAATCGGAGGGACGCGGCTCGTCCAGAGGGCGTGCATTAAGGGAGCCCATGTGCTTGCACATGGGCTCCTGTACTTTAGTACTAAAAAATTATTTTAATATTATATAATGTTTTTTAAATTAAATTAATTATATTTTGTATATTATATATTAACAATACTATTACAATCAAATACGGTCGCCTCCCATTTTATTATTTAGAGAGTGTTTTAAGGATTTCCAACCGTACGGATGGAAAGATCATCGAAAAATATGATAGTATGTCCATTTTCATATAATTTGGTGAGGTGATGATCCTCCCACTTAAAGGTTGAAATTCAAAACCGTTAAATTTTTATAAAATAAGAACCGTTAAGTGGGAGGATCATCACCTCACCAAATTGTATAAAAGTCGACATGCTAACTTATTTTTCGATGATCTTTCCATCTGTAAGGTTGGAAATCCTTAAAACACTCTCCAAATGGTCAAATGGGAGGCGACCGCATTTGCATAGTATATATATTAATTATTATATTAATTTAAATATTTAATTTTATTAATTTTATATATTTATAATAATTTTATAATTTAAAATAATAATTATATAAATTATTTCATACTTTTAAAAATGATTTTAAATACATAATAATTATATATTAATAATAAATATAAGATAATATTAATTTAGAAATACATATACTCATAGTTATCATTATATATTAATTAATATAAATTTCATTAATTATTTAATTATAAATAATTAATATTATTTTAATCCACATCCATATCCTTATCCATTCATCCAAACACCCAAAAATCTTTATCCCTCCTTTTAATCCCACCAACCAAACACCCATATGATGGATATCTTATCCATGGATATTCCATCCATGGATATCCCTCATCCATGTGATACAATATCCCGACAACCAAACGCTACCATTGTTGATATCAGGGTATTTAACTAAACAACTTATGGGTTGGGTGCACTCTTGCCCTAGTTGGTGCTGGTGTGGCATCTGCCTTAGTAAAGAGGCGGGTGTTACAAAAGGAGTGATTTTTTTTAGTGTACATGTTTTGTGATTTTTTTTAATTTTTTTTTATGATTCAGACTCCTGTGCAACTATTCTATGTACCTTTTGGATACGATTCGCAAAATTACTCCTTTATTCTCAATAATTGGGAACTTGTATGTTTTCACTTGTATTTTTTTTTGGTTTCATTTAGTTTAATCCACAACTTATTTTTCTTTGATTTATGTTTTATTTTTTATTTTTGTTTGTGTTTTTTTTTCTTTCTTTATTATACATAAATTTTTTTTCACAATGTATGTTGTTTAAATGTTTTTTTCCTTTTTAAATATTCTCTCTGGTAGTCTTGTTAAGAGATAAGATGTAGCCCTCCTTAAATAAAATTGTTTAATTTAAACTTTCAATAATAAAATATAACTTTTAAGTTAAAAAAATCGAATCCAATATGACATGGAATAAAATTTAAAAGCTTCGCAATATAAAATTTATGATTTATAATGCTCTTTATAAGATTTGTGAATCTACATCCAAAATAAAATTTTACAAATTTATATCTCAGTTGTATCAATGTTTTTTTATAAATAATTAAAAAATAACTTTAATTAGATCTTCAGTTATTTTATTTTACTTTTAAAATTAACTATTTGCTATTTTTTTTCAATTTTTCAAATATGTATGATCTTGAAATATCTACAACTATTACTAATAAAGAGTTTTCTCTAAATAAAAACAAACTTGCTTACTACATGTATCTCTTGAAATCTAAATTTTTTTCGTAATGCTTTTAATTGTTGAAAAACTTTTTGCTATAGAAAAAATTAATATTTGAAATATTTATTTTTTTAATGTCAAAACTAATATTAAAATAAAGAATATTTAATCCCTTTAGAAAATCAATTAAAATATGCAAATAAATAAAATTTAAATTTTACATCAAACAAAATATAAATTTAAAATTTATTTTTAAATACTTTAAAATTTTAAATTTTTATTTTTTTAATTCATTTAAACTAATACTTAAAATCATTAATCAGTTTTAAAAATTTGTTTAAAAATCAAATCTTATATTAATTTCTTTATTTATTTGAAAATATATTATTTAATACTTTACAACTTTAAATATTTCATTTTTATTTCATCGAACCCTTCATTCTAATTTTTCTAATTTTTAAAATTTTTAATATCTAAAATCTTGAAATATCTAGAACTATTACTAATAAAGAGTTTTCTCTTAATAAAAACTAATGAGCCTACTACATGTATCTCTTGAAACTACTTTTGGCTATATATATATATATATATATATATATATATATATATATATATATATATATATATTTGAAATATTTATTACTCATTCTAAAATATAATACTTAAAATTAAGAATATTTAATCCTTTAGAAAATCTATTAAAAAGTGCAAATAAAAAAAATTTAAATTTCACATAAAAAAAATATTTTTCTATTATAAAAACCCTCAAACCATATCAAAATCTTTTTAAAACAATACAAAGATTCTTTAATTATTATATTTAAAGAAGTTTATTAAATATTATCCAAATAATCTAATCCTTCATTATAGATTATTTGTTTGAAAATTTATTTTTTAATACTTTAAAATTTTAAAATTTTATTTTTAATTTCTTGAAAAAATTTTAAAAATCAAATTTTATATTATTTTCTTAATTCATTTGAAAATATATTATTTAATATTTTAATATTTTAAAGGATTTAATTTTTTATTTCATCGAACCCTTCATTCTAATTTTTTTAAGGGCTTTTTGCAGGTGTACCCCTGAATAATAATGAAATTACGAATTTACCCCTGAATAAATTATAATTGCCTACATAACCCCTGAATAATAAGTATAATTGCGTATCTACCCCTAGAGTTAAAATCAGATGGTCAACCATTAGTTAACAAACAGTAGACATGCGTAATGACTGTTATGCCCTTTGCATATATGCCCTGAAAAGTTTATTTGACTGTAAATTTATAAATATCCCCTTTAAAAATCTAAAATTTCAATTTGATAGTTTTAAGGGTATAAACCAATTCTCCCATTCTACTAATCAAATTTGTGTAGTTTTAACTTTACATTAAAAATATATTTTTTTTCTTGAATGGAATTTTACTAGATTTAAGATATTTATAATGAGCATTCAACATCTTAAATTAAAATGATTTTTTTTTTGATAAAATACAATCCACACAAATTGAATGTAACAATCCACACAAATAAAATACAATCCAATAACTTTTTTTTCCTGATAAAAATCTAAAACCTAATTCTTCATGTGAATTAGATTTGATTCTCAGTCCGGCAACCACTCTTCTTCTTCTTCAAAATCAAAACCTCCTCTTCTTCTTCTTCTTCTGACAATCCCTCTTCTTCTTCAAAATCAAAAACCTAATCCAAACAGAGAACACAAGAACATAAGAAGAAGGAGAGGTTCCGCCGCTCTAGGTCCTTCGCTCCACTGTACCGGGGTTGGGGATCAACCGAGAAAGGGCGACGGCCCGACGGGTGAAGAGTTAATTGGGCTTTGAATGGATTAGGGTTTAGTGATTGCAACTTTAGAAGTAGGGGGTATTTTAGGTATTTCCATTGCCTAGACCCTAGATATAACCATGGTTAATCAATTTTGGTTAACTTTTGTTAACAAAACTTAACTATGGGTATATATGCAATTATATCTGTTATACTTATATGGGGTATGTAAGCCATTATGTTTTTCTCAGGGGTAAATGCAATTTTGATAGTTTTGAGGGTATATAACCAATTCCCCTTTTTTTAATATATAAATATTGAAGTATCTAGATGTAAAATCCATGAATTTTATTGGGAAATAAATATTTAAATTATTTTCCGCAATTAGTGATAATGTGGGATTAAAAGATTTATTTAAAATAAATAGGAATTAAATTATTATAATCGTAATAATAATTCTACGTAAGGTTGAGGACCTTAGAGAAGTTGCTTCTCTCACGTACCGCGAGGACTTCATGGTAAATAAAATAGTTTTAGGGACTTAGAGAGAAAAGATCTTCTCACGTAGAATGGACCGATTTGTAAAATTAACACTTTTGTGGACTTCAAGGAAATTGTGCTAATGAGTGTTGGTTAAACGGCCGTGATCGCTCTAATCTCCGCGAGAGTGGATCGCGAGAAAGAGATCGAGAGCTATGTTAATGCCAATGCGCCATGCCTGGCGGGATCATCAACCCGTATGGACTAAACTCGAGGAGAAAAGGCGACTGAGCCACACGAATGAAAACGATCTCGATCGCTTCATCGAGATCTCTCGCCAAGCCCGGTAAGGAAATAAATCGCAAACAGAACTCCAAATAGATCGTGATGACTTGATCTTGGCGCTTGTTAGATCCGAGGCACAAGGGTGAGTATCGCATCGCTGGATAGGATCTCGATGATCCTCACCGCCATCTCATGCGAACAGATCGAGGGCGACGCTCTCTCTCCACACGAACGCGACGCCAGAGCTCCCTCTCACCGAAAGGCTATGGGCGGGGAGGCTTGGACGACGGGTCGGCAAGCGGGCGCAATTGCTAGTAGCGGCGCTTCAAGCCTGGCACTTGGAGCCTATAAAGGCGATGATCTCCGGTTCCACCACACAAGCGAGTAACCTTAGTGCTCGTGAGCGCGAACGGAGAAGGAGGAGCAAATGCGATCACGACCGCGGCTCGCCTCCTTTGCTTCGCTTGACTTTGCCGCAAGGGGAAAGAGGAGCTAGTCATGGGAAGTCAACGAGCCTTTGATCATCAGAGAACCACCCACTGAGGAGAGAAGTAAGAAGCGGTGGTGCGGAGGAGTTTCACCAGTAGACACCGCTGTCGCCCCTCAACTATTCGCAGTAAGTGCTCGCGACCTCTCTTCTTCCGAATGAGAACCATGCATTCATGGCGAAGTTAGAAGAGGGACTATGGTGCAAGTTGTCACCGAAAGTGATTCATAGCCTCACCGTGAGCAACCGGAGGAGGAAGGTGGCCCATGGAGGAGACGGCCGAGGTCGTCAACGCCGGCAACGAATTCTAGCGCCGGGCCGTGGGTGGCCGGAGGAGGGCCCCGTGACACCATCGTTGCCCACCGGCTAGAGAGGGAGACGGAGGTTGAAGAAGGTGTAGATGAAATAATTAATTAAACATAGGAAACGTGACAATAATTTTTATATAATTGTTAGTATAGTTGTTAATTAATTTGTTATAACTTAGGAGTGTGACAATGATTTAGTTTATTACAATGATTATTTATTTTCCTCTCTTTACAATTAAAACCTTGGTTGATTATTATTGTAATTAATAATTGGCTAGACATAGTAACAAAATGGGGAACTATGGACTTGAGGTAACAAATAGAAGTTAATGAAATTATTAACTTAGCGTGACAAGCTAATAATATTATTGAAATATTGGTCATGAGATAGAAAAAATTAGTTGATTATTGGGACAAATAATAACTAATTAATTGAGATAGTTGTTGGAGAACTATTGAAATGTCACAAATATTTTTTAGTGGAAACTATAGAGTTTGACATATTTATTTATTTGTACTTTAACTTGGATGAGTCTCATTATTATAGTTTGTGTGATAAATTATTAGCACAGCTTAATAAATTTAAAACTATAGTGAAATATAGTTGAAAAGTTAACTAATCAATGAAATTGATTAAAGGGAAATACCAAGGGTGTGATACATGTTCAATTAACCGGATTAAAAGTAAAGTTGGTGGTTATTATTAAGTTTGGAAATATAAGGTTTTAATAAAAAGACTAAAACCTTAGTAATATCTTTATTAATAGTATTAACACTATTAATCAAATAGTTATATAGTTTTCGGTAACTATATGGAACTATAACTACGCGGACATGATAATTAAATAATAATTATTATGGTAGATTGAATGAAACAAATAGAAATTAGATAATTAATTTCTTAAACGTGAAGAAGTTGGTTGAGCGATAAGAATTGTTTAGCAAGGAGCTAAATAAGTTCAAAGAGAATTATCAAATGACCAAAATGCCCTTCTAGAATAAAAAGGGCTAAGATCAAATTAACGAGGCTCAACTCAACTAAAATGACTTAATAAAAAGTTAGACTTGATTAAATAGGCTAGAGTTGACTAGATTTGACCAAAGTAGGTCCAAAAAAGTCAACTCGGGAGCACCTCAAACGGAATAAGAGCTCTAGAATCTCAGAGATGGTCCCTAGGACCCGTTAGCTGGCCCAAGCCCAATAAGAATGTAAGGCATGACGTATGTACACCCCAAGGACCTAGAAATATTATGGGAATACTGTTTCTAATAGGACCTCTCTGCATGATACTCTCGAGGAGTTGTTGCACCCTAGAGGAAGCTAGAAGGACATCTAGTATCAACCAGAGGTAAGTTCACTTGCCTCAGTTTCCACCCGTAACTGGATTTCGACTTGGCATGATTCTTAATACATGCACTGTTGCCATACATGCCGCTCATATCCGCTTTTGAATCGCTAAGCATGTATGTTTGTTTACTTGACGCTGGTGTCCCCGCTTGCTATGTTCTACCGCTCGGACTCGCTGGAGCTGTGGAAGCTCCAATTTTGGGAACGCTCAGTATAGGACCCCCTCGACTTTCACATGTGCCTCTACCGAGAAACAAATCGGAGGTCTCACCTCGCCGGGGCATAATGTACACACGGGTAAGAAGAGGTAGTTCTACCGATCTTTTGATCTGAGAGTCAAATCCACCATCTAGGTCGTATTTATATCCAAAAAGTCGACATCCGGGAGTAAACTCGAAGTTCTTTCTTAGAACTCACTACATGAGCCCGAGAGTTTTCAGAAAGGTGAGTCGCACCTTTGACTTGTTTGCGGTGTAGACTCCTAGGACTTTATTGTGGATACTATGATCCCGTTGGACTCACATTTTTTTTTCTTTGATGACACCGTGACCTGCTAGGGTACTACTTACCGAGCTTTCCCTTCAAAGCTCACGGTTTTCTCTTTTCCTCCTTTTTACGCATTCCGAGGTTTAGAGGGGTAGTTGAGGAGAAGGGCTCCGGGAGACCAAGGTTTATAGGAGTCTCAGTTATCTTTGTTTTTATGAACTTTATTGTTTGTAGGACCCATATAGGGACCAGACTTCTATAGGGCCTATGGACCCTAATGACTCTATGTTCTTATGAACTCGAGTTACGCTTATTTATGGATTGTTCCGCTTATCACATTATTAGGCCTTGTATTAGAGTTGAGTTTATCTCTTCTTTAATAATGACCGGTCTGATCGTTGATTCGCTCGAGGTCCCTAATGTATGCTACACTAGAACTATTACTAATAAAGAGATTTCTCTAAATAAAAACTAACAATCCTCTTACATGTATCTTTTGAAATCTATGATATTTTTTCATAATGCTTTCAACAGTGGAAGAACTTTTGGATAAAAAAAATATACATTTGAAATATTTATTTTTTAATCTAAAACTAATAATTACAATTAAGAATATTTAATCCCTTTAGAAAATTTATTAAAAAGTGTAAATAAAATTTTTTTAATTTCACATAAAAAAATAAAATTCTATTATAAAAAAACCCTCAAACCGTATAAAAATCCTTTTATAAAGGAAAGATTCTTTAATTATTATATTCCATAACTTTAAAAAATATCATCCAAATAATTGAATCCTTCGTTTTTAAATTATTGCTTGAAAATATATTTTTTAAAACTTTTAATATTTAAATATTTATTTTTTAAGTTCACTGAAACTAATACATAACATCATTAACCAGTTTTGAAAATTTGTTTAAAAATCAAATCTTATATTATTTTTTTATTCATTTGAAAATATATTATTTAACACTTTAAAACTTTAAGTATTTAATTTTTTTCCGGCCGCTCCCAACTGGATCTCGACGATCCCGATGATCTAGACGATGATCGGATGTCGGCCTCGATAGCCGCAGCGGCGGCGATGGAATACGTTCTCCAGAAGGAGTCATTCACACTAGGCAAGGATGAGATGGCGAAGAGGACAAGAGAAAAAGGGGGAAGGAGCTCATGATTTTTACATATTTTTTTATGCTATAATCCTTATGGCATAATTTCATACTCTTAAGTTTTAAACCTCATATAGTATAAACCTCACAAAATATAAAATTATGTAATAATTTTGGACTATCCAAATAGACCCTAAGCCAAAATGTGTCTAATTTTAATTTTAAAATTTAAGGTTTACTCAAACTTATTTAAGGTAATTTCAGATAAGTTGAAATTGAGGAATCAATAATTGAATTAATATATCTATATCTATATATAAACTAAAGGAATAGAAGTCTAATTTTAATTTTAGAAAAATCTAAAAAAACCAGAAAATTAGAATGGGGTTTCGGAATTTTCTCAGAATTTTGGAATTATTAATTATAAAAAATGTAACGCCCCGAAATTTTTAGAGAAAATTCAAAACTCATTTAATAAGAGCTGAATGAATAATTAAAGTCATGATGAAGATTAAGAGGGTTAAGTGGAAAAAAATGAGATAAAGGAAGTGATCATGAGATTTGATGAGTTAAATAAATTAATGAAAGGCCTTAATAAAGTTAGGTTTGGTGTAATAATTAATATGTCTAATGACTAATTTTGGCTTAATGGGCTCAACCCAACCATAAGAGAATGAGAATGTAATTAAATGGATTTAATATCAATAGTAACCCATGTGACATTTATGGAAAAGAAGTAAAAATAAATAAATAAATAAATAAATAAATTATAATACATAATTGGATAATTGAGAACCTTGGGAAATGAAATTTAGCCAAGTGTGACAATAGTGGGCCAATTTAATGAAATAAATAAATAAATAAATAAATAAATAAATATATATATATATATATATATATATATATATATATATATATATATATATGGTAAGTAATAAAAACAATGTGACAAAAGCCTTTTGACCTAAATTAAATAAAACTAGGTATATTGATTTAAGAAAGCTTTCACAAAATTTATGAGTTTTGTCTCATGTCATGTCATGCCTCATTAATTGACGATTTTATTTCTAGAAGAAAAGATGGATGAATGTGGAAATGGAGCTTAACCTAGTCATTCATATATGTGACATTAATGAAATGAAACCTAGGTAAAATAATAATAATACTAACACCAATAATAATAATGAAAAAATGAAAAGAAATGAAATGGGGTAAAAGTCAAGGTTGAAACAAGAGTTAATGGTGACATCACCATCCACTATAAGCTCTCAAATGTCTTCATTGAGGGGCCACCACCTCCATGGAAAACATTGAAGCTTGCAACGGTTTGGAAACCCTATTTCTCTTTCTCCCTCTCTTCCTCTCAAATGCTCAAATTTGGCTACAGTTCAAGCAAAGGTGTGAGCATTTCTTAATTCCTTGGCTATAGGTTCGTCCTTGCTCCATTGCTTGCAAATTCGTTACTTGAATGTTTTGGGTTGAATTTCACATTGTATTTTGTTGCGAATTGTTGTGAGGAAATGGTTCAAAGGTATGAACTTTGGAAGGGTATCCATTGTTGTGTGAATTATTAGTTCATATCCCACATGATTACAAAGCCAATAGTGGAATCAAAATCAAACATGGATAAAGTCAAGGTTAAGTTTGATAACATACTTTTATTTTGATTAGAGGACTCCATGATTTCTTTTCATACTATGGATGCATGTAAACTGGATGCTCTATCGGACCTTGTTTCGGCTTAAGACACGATTTCGTGAAATGATAAGTGACACTTGATCTTGTGAGACCTTGACGTATATTTAAATTAATAGGTTAACAATGTAATCTTTCCATCATAGAGAGACCATCTAACTGAGTTTAGAATGCATGTTTGTATGATCAGAAATCTTGTAGTTGTTTTGATATAAGATTAATAAAACGTTTTAGCATGCATAGCAACTGTTTGATGGAATGCCACATTGGGTTGTTAACATTTAGGAGTCTAATTGGCAACTCTAAATGCTAGTAGACACTCCCTTAAGTATAAGACTTGTATAATCTAGGAATGTAGAATGACCTAGTAATGTAAAAATGTGGTTTCCAAACATGTAAATAACCTGTTCGATAGAATGGCGCAAAGAACAACAGTTCGAAAATATGCAGTTCGGGCTGTCCCTTTAGAGGGGCAGCTGCACCTTGTACACACCTCCGTTTGGAGTGTGTAATATTTCAATGGGAAGGTCTTGAAGTCATCTTTCTAATGAGCCTTAGATGAGTGGAATCCGATTTACGGTTTAAAAGATATGACCATTTCTTCCCAGCTGCACAGGATCGGCAGATTTCTGTAGTTTCACCATAAAAACCTGTATTTTGGCATCTGAAATTCCTGCACATAAAGGTTCTAAAACCTGTAGTTTTGGAGTTGAAATTCTTGCATATTGTTAAGTGGTTAGGAGTTAATTGTTCCATGTAGTTTATGGTTCGTTTATTGGTCCGTTGTTAATTGTTCTAGAGAATTCCATTACATAAGAGGGAAATGGAGTTAGTAATGTTTGTATAATTGTTACATGAATTAATTGTAATCAAGATGTGTTTTCTTTTAATCTATATGATTATGTGGGAATGTTGAGTGTTGAACTCTAAAAATAGAGGGAACTTTGTTGAATACTGTAGCAACTATAGTAACTGTGAATAATGAGTTTTCAGCATTTTTCCAACATACTCGGAATTCGATTCCGCTCGTCCTAGTAGTTCGATGATGCCTTTAAACTTGGGAAAACAGTATGGACAGGTGTATAAAAGCCCGGGTTCATCGGTTATAGATTAAAAGTTGACTTTTTGAGGTTTAGTTAGAATAGTACATTTTTGTGACCATATCATTTTCTAATGATTCGAGATATTAATATGTGAAATATTAACATGTATAGGATGTGGTAAATGTGCTATGGACTCGGCGGGTGAGCCGGAGTCGGGACCTCAGGTGAGTGATTACACTATACTTGGAATGGTTTTATGATCGGATTTGATCGACGGTTTTGTTTATACGATTTTAAATGGGTTTTATATCGAAGTTTGTGCAATGTCGCTGGTTTGATATTATGATCATAATACTAGCATCTTGATTGTTTTATTCATGTATTGTAAATG
This sequence comes from Dioscorea zingiberensis, assembly GCA_026586065.1. Classification (NCBI taxonomy): domain Eukaryota; kingdom Viridiplantae; phylum Streptophyta; class Magnoliopsida; order Dioscoreales; family Dioscoreaceae; genus Dioscorea; species Dioscorea zingiberensis. The sequence continues at coordinate 30,531,892 of CM048827.1, forward strand.
AAAATACATGTGGATAGAGGAAATAAAGAATGAGAACATGAATAAGAAAAGGAGATGTTAGAAATATCGGCCGACATGCACCTTATGCAAGATAAGCCGGTTGATACCAGAAGGTCGCTGGGGGCAGTGATACGTTCCGCCCGGGATTTATCTGGTATCATTCCGGGGCATTGAGTTAGGGGTGCATGCTAGGTCGATATGAGGCCTATATGATTATCGTGTAATGACATTGTGAATATAAATGATATATAGAAAAATATCGGCAAACGTGCACCTTATTCAAGACATGCCTGTTTATACCAGAAGGTCGCTGGGGATGGTGATACGTTCCGCCCGGGACTTATCTGGTATTATTCTGGGGCATTGAGGTAGGGGTGCACGCAAGGTCGATATGATATTCGTATTGCTTAGGTGTTATGACACCATGATTGCATGCTTGTTTGGATTTATCCAGATTTTGTTGAAATGCTTGGCATGGTAAAGTGATTTGAAGATAATGCATATGATTAGCATTATTGCAGTACCCTTATATTTCAGTACGTATACACGTATTTCCTTGTATAGTGATTCTCACTCAAGTGAAATGTGCAGGTGTACGAGATTGAGTGTTCCGATATATGGCTCTGACATAGCAGAGGAGGATAGTATCAGTTGTATTTGATGTTTAGAATCTTAGAACACTTCCGCAATAATTGTAAACCTTGTAGAAGATTTTAACTATTTTATTTATCATTTATGATTATTAGTTTGATTATCATGACTAACAGGTTCAAATTACATGTACTTATGTATTTGGGTGCACTCGCCAAATTTGGTGTGACATTCTGTCCCGGTGTTGGGATAGGGTGTTACAAAAAAACTATCTATCTATATTATTAAGTACGAATATATTTAATTTTAAAAGAGATCTATCAGTTTAAATATTTATGGAAGTCTAACACATAATTGTAATTTTGAAAAATATTTTAAAGTTAATCTCTAAACTTCAGAAGTAGAAAAAAAAATAAAACGAATCCATAAAAATTAAGTTGAGATTTTAAAATTTTCTCATATCTTTGAATTTAAAATAATATAAATATCTAAAAATTTAATTAAATTGAGATTTCAAAATTTTATTATTATTGTGAATTTAAAATAATATATAATAATTAAATTGAGATTTTAAAATTTTCTCATAATTTTGAATTTAAAATAATATAAAGATCTCTAATTTTGGATTTTTAAAATTTTTTAAAAAGTATCCACAATTAGAACATCAAAGCGATCAAGTTTGCGGAAGCATTTCGAGATCGACTAATCGGTAAAAGTTCGAGTTAAAATTTCGAAATTTCGAAATGAAGAGCTCGAGCTTCAATTTCGAGCTAGAAATTAATTTCAAGCCGAGCTCGAGCCGAGTCGAGCTCGATCGAGCTCAGCTCGAAATTAATATTAATATATTAATATATAATATAAATATTATTAAAAATCAATAAAATATAATAAAATTAGTAAAACTAATAAATATTATAATATATTAATAAAATTTTTAATATTTAGTATTGACATATAATATATAATATAAAAATTAATTTATAAATAAGTTTTTAATTTAAAACTAAATCAGATTTAAAATTATAATTAAGTTTTTAATTTCGAGCTTTGTTTAGAGCTCGAAGCTTTCAAAATTAAAATCGAGCCGAAGCTCGAAAGCAAACTTATTCGAAGCAATTCTCGAAGCTCGAGCCGAAGCTCGAGCTCGAGAGCTCGAAAGCTAGGCTATTTCGAAATTGAATTGAAGTCGGGCTCACATCAAGCTCTACCCATTTTACAAATCTATCCACAATAATAAAATTGAGATTTTAAAATTTTCTCATAATTTTAAAGTTAATCTCTAAATTTCGAAAGTAGAAAAAAAATTAAAACGAATCCATAAAAATTAAATTGAGATTTTAAAATTTTCTCATTGAATTTAAAATAATATAAATATCTAAAAATTTTATTAAATTGAGTTTTAAAAAAATTCTTATTATTTTGAATTTAAAATAATATAAATATCTCAAAAATTTGTATTTTTTAAAAAATTAAAAAGAATCCATAAAAATTAAATTGAGATTTTAAAATGTTCTCATATCTTTGAATTTAAAATAACATAAATATCTAAAAATTTCATATTTTTTAAATATTTTAAAAAGTATCCATAATATTTAAATTGAAATCTATATCTTTAAATATTTATGGAAGTCTAACACATAATTATAATTTTGAAAACAAATTCAAAAACAACCTAATTTAATTGAGATTATGAAATTTAATGGTAGTTTTCAATTTAAAATAATATAAACATCTTTTAAAATTTTAATAAGTATCTATAGTAATTTTATGAAATTACTAATTTAGATTTTAAATGTATCTATACTAATTAAGAGATTTTAAAATTTTCTGATAATTTTGAATTTAAAATAATATAAATATCTCAAAATTTCGTATTTTTAAAATTTTTTAAAAAGTATCCATAATAATTAAATTGAGATTTTCAAATTTTCTCATAATTTTGAATTTAAAATAATATAAACATCTCAAATTTCGGATTTTTTAAAAAAAAATTAAAAAGTATCCATAATAATAAAATTGAGATTTTGAAATTTTCTCATAATTTTAAAGTTAATCTCTAAATTTCAGAAATTGAATTTTTTTTTTAAAAGAATCCATAAAAATTAAATTGAGATTTTAAAATTTTCTCATAACTTTGAATTTAAAATAGTATAAATATCTAAAAATTTCAGATTTTTTAAAATTTTTAAAAGTATCCATAATAATTAAATTGAGATCCATGTCTTTAAATATTTATGGAAGTCTAACACATAATTGTAATTTTGAAAACAAATTCAAAAACTACCTAATTTAATTGAGATTATGAAATTTTATGGTAGTTTTTAATTTAAAATAATATAAACATCTTTGAAAATTTTAATAAGTATCTATAGTAATTTTATAAAATTACTAATTTAGATTTTAAAAAAATTTATGAAATTTTCTCGTACCTTTGAATTCGAAAGTGAAACAATTATCACACTCCTTCCATGCCTCAAACTTCTTTTCTTCAATCTCTTCCCCGCATTCCCTCTGAAACCCTCCAAGTTACTCTTCTGAATTTAAGGTAAGATTTATTTTATTTTTATTGAATTTTGTATGTGATATAATGTGAAATATATAGAATATAGATATTCTAACTGAAAATTCTTTTTAACTGGATGAAGATCATATGGAAGGTGTAACGCCCACCCTGAAATAAATAAAGACTTTTATTTATTAAAACTTTAATGGGAAAAATTTAAGATTTTTAAAGTTATGAAATTCGAGGAATTTATTAAGTGTCGATTAATGGAAATTAATTAACGGTAATTAGCTCGGGTTAATTAACTATTGGAGGAAACGAACCAAAGATAGAGTCCCGAGAAAATTGGATCTGGTCGGGGACGGCGACGACCCCGTGATGCCACAGTGGACGTGTGACTAGAGGAATCGACTAAAGGCCGAGATTCGCGGATCTAGGTCGGGCACGAGGAACGAGGGAATTATGGCAGTAAACCCCGCCGGAAAATAAATCCATTCACCCGTGGATGAATAGTACCCGCGTGACGCTACAGTAGACATGTGAGGGCATAGTAGGCATGTGACAATTTAGTTTAATGAATATTAAAAACATTAAATGGATTTTTTATAAAGTGATAAGAAGAGAGAGAGAGAAAGGAAGATTCACTTCTCTCTCTCGATTCCCCTCCCTCTAGATCTGAAATTTTTCAGAGCCACCCACGCCCTTCTCCCCGGCGAGCTCTTCCCCCCACCGGCCAGACCTTGCCACGGCAGCCTTAGCCTCCGGCCTGCGCCCAGCGCCTCAAGACACCAGGCCTCCGGCCTGGCCTTCTCGCGAGCTGCCCGGACCGCGAAGCTCCGCCTCCCCTCCTTGGCGGTGCGCTCCGCCTACTTACCACGACGAGCGACTTCGGTGGATCGAGCAATTTAAGAGTACCCTTCATTTTCCGCCGACCCGACGAGTAGACCCAAGCCTCCACCGACCTCCCTAGGGTGCTACAAGGCCGCACGAATTGACCCAGACCCCACGTAGCCAAGCACCACTCCGGCTTCTTTCCGCCGGCGAGGAGTCCTCCAGATCTGCAGCCCCTACTCCCAGATTTGATGAACAGTAAAGCCCCAACTCCAATTTCGGGAAAAAAACCATAACTAGATGCATGAATTGAAATAAAAATGGGACTAATTGTATGCCTAGAAGAGTTGTGGATGAATGCTAGTTTAGATTAATGGTATAATTATGTGCTTGGTTGTATTCATTCGGGGCTCTATAATTAGGGGAGGTGCCGCCGAAATTTCATGAAAAATCTCTAAGTTAAATGCCCTATTAGTGGCCTTACTAACATGCTTAGGTGTGATTCATGTCCATGATTATAAGCTTGATGTCTTCATGCTTTAGATTTATTAATCATGACTAATTAAACATGCTAAGAGCATTCTAGGGATCTTAAGGACATGAAATGCATGTTAAGTATATAAGCAAGCTTGGGATAAACTTGGAGTCTTTCAAGCATGATTAAATGTAACGGATCATCATTCGTTGAATTAATTCCATTGTTAGAGATTTAAGAATAACCTTTGTTTCGTATTTTATACGAAGTATTAGAGTGTTGTGACACTAAGACCTATGATCTATCTATTAGATCCTGATTTGGGCGCGTGATACACGACGAGGATCGAAGGATCGCTTCTTGTGACAGGTAGGATCTCGTACCCGTACTTTGTGAGTATTGCTTTCTCCTACCTTGTCAGAACATAGCACCCTGCTCCGTTCAGGGACCCACAGTGCGTATCGCAGACCGGCCGTAGCCGAGTAGAGACGGGCCCTACCCGGATACAAGGCCTAAGTGTGTAAGCAGATAATGCAAAATAAACAACTTAATTTATTCAAAATAAACAGAGTTCAGCGGAAAATAAATAACAAGGGTTCAGGCACCCTACAAATATCAGGCCCTAAGGGGACCTACAAAACATAATGTCTCACTCAAAACAAAAAGATAGACAAGGTCCTCGGACCTCTGCAAATCACCCGACCCACGATCGGCTCGGCTCCTGCATTACTGAGTGTCTCTACGCCCTCCGGGATGCACGTAAGCGAGGGAGAAAACAAGTGCATGAGCTGAATGGAAAGCTCGGTAAGTACCTAATGGGGTTCAAGAATATGATAACAACCAAAATGAATATCAGCAAACTCAAGCACGCCTGAAAAGCAAGCCCCGTGAGTCTATCACATAAAATAAAACAAGATAGTGACTCCTAGCTAAGAGTTCCAACGGAAGCTCCACAAACGCCTCCCCTGGCCAAGCACTACCATCAACCTCACTGAGAAAACGACCATCCGGCCACTACGGCCCTCGTCAGACGGTATAGGCCACCCGCCTCTCATGTCGATATGGTCACGATCACCCCACCGACCGGGTAAGGGACAAATCCGTAACACTCTCCCTCCGGCTAGGAGTGCCGGAAAGTCGTGGTGTCCCGATCCCCTAACGCCTCGCAGAAATCCGGAGCCCACCCGCCTCCAATCAATCCCGGACGAAGAACAGCATAAGTAGGGATCCCAACATCCCCAAAACAATCAAACATGCTATATATGGATTTCAACAAAATTCATGGAAGCATGTATGAAACAAATATGTCACAACAAAGACATAAAAATAAAATCCCTGAAGGGAGGATCAAGGCATGATCAACATGCAATAACAAAGTCAAGAATACTCATCAAAGAGTAAGGGTACTAGGCCGAAGTACTTACCTAAAATCGCAAAGTCTCGTGCTCCACGGGACTTCTCGACGCATCCAAGTCAATACCTGGTAAGATAATCCTATTCTCAATAAGCTATAGGTCTATGAACAATAAAACCACTATGCATGCTCTCACGGGCCCAAGTCCGGCTTAGTGGGCCTTCCTTCCTCTTGGTTGAACCAGACCCCAACCACTTGTTCAATAAATCCAACCACTCTATTAAATTTATCAAATTGTCTAACTAGTTAATTAAATCCTTAATTAACTTTCCAAACTTGAATTAGCAACACTTGAATAATCAATTATACAAAATTGAATATCGACTAATTTACTCATTCCTTTATTCTCTATTTAAGTAACTAATCAATCAATTAATTCCTTAATCCTGATTAATTGATTTTCAATTAGTCAACTTGATAGTTAATAGTTGTTCTTTAAGCATCTTAATAAATTAATTTAGCAAAAGCAAAATTAATTAACTCAACTAATTAACTGCTATTTAATCGTTCTCACATCATGTTAATCAAGGAAGTACCTCATCATATCAATTTTGAATCCCTTGATTTATAATTTCATTGACTAACATGGTTAATTAATTAATTATCCCAAATTAATTAATTCCTAGTCAACCAATTATTTAGTGGGATCAACCAAGTAGATTGGATTAACTAATTATCATGATCTCCTTTTTAATTAATTAGATCCAAAATTCTAATTAACTAATTATCCAATTAGTCATTCAACTAATTGTCTTTCAATTAATCCTTCAACTAACCATTTAGTTATTCAACTAATCAACCATTAAATAATTATCCAAGTTAATTAACCTCCAATTAATCTTGCTAATCATTTAGGTAATAATTAATTCAACTGATTAATGATGATTAGTAATTAATTAACTAAACCAATCATTTATCAATTAATTAACTCAACTAAGATGTCACTAATCATCTAATTTACCAATTAACTCATCTTCCATTAATTAACTTTTAATTAATTAGTGACTGATTAATTAATAACTTAATTATGATTAGCTAACTAATCATTTAACTAATCCCCCGTTTCTCACTCATCTCTGTCTTCTCTTTTCTCCCAGGCCGAGACTTCATCGGAGGTGGTGACCACTGCCGCCCCCTCTGCGGGAGCTCCTGGCCCCGGCCCAGAGGTCGTAGGGCGTAGCCCCGGCGGCCCGTGCCCGGGGAACCGACTTCCGAGGTCGTCCCCGCCGCAGAACCCTCTTCTCTCCCCTTCCGGGTCCGCTGGGTTTCCGCCGCCTCCCTCCACCGGGCGCCACCCCCGGCCGGAGGTTTCCCAAGGCCCACCGCCTATCTATGGCCTACCGCCTCAGATGCATGCATAAAGAATTAATGTGTCGAGGCGTAGAGCTTACCAGCCAGGTATACAGGCTCGCCGCTGAGCCTCCCGGAGATGCTCGCCGAAGCCCGCCGCATTGTGGAACCTTTGGCACTCGCCTCCTTCGCACTGACGCGACAACTCCGGATACGCGGTCTCACCTCCTCGCTCCTCACAGAGGTGAGGAGATCGCCGCGTTTGGTGGTTCCCCAGTAGCTCCGCCTCGACTCCTTTTATAAGCCGTGAGGGTGATCTCCTCGCGATCGGATTGTGTTGGCAGGGAGATCGGCGCAAATCTCCTCCCCACTTGCCTTCTTCGCCTTCAATCCATGCGCATCTAATATGGGCAAAGTTGATCGCGAGCTGGCACTTGGCGGGGGAGGAAGACGATAGCTCCTCTCGAGATCAGGTTTTGATCGAGATCCGACGCCACGCTTTGCCCCTTACGCAGTGCATCTCGCCTCCCATCCATTTCTCTCTGCTTCAAGATCCGTTCACAGGCGGATGAACGGCTCTCAACCCAACACGTGGCCCCCATCTTTGCCACTACTTTGCCTCACGATCTGATCTAAGCAGGATCAAACGATCTGGGCCGTCTGTCTACCATTAGTCACAGTTTTCTCCGGTTATGCACAAAAGACCCCCGACTCTCCATATTTACTTTTGAGTCCTTGGACTGTGAGAGGACGCACTTTCTCCTCAAGTCCTTGTTCTTTTATAATCTTACATCCAGGTCCCTTTCCAGAGACAACAGCTTTTATCTCATAGTCCTCGCAATCTTATAAAATTTCTATTTGGTCCCTAGCAGCCAAATAAAATTCAAAATTACTAATTAATAACTTCTATTATTTAAATTCATTTGAATTTAAATTTTATTCTGATTTCTTTTGATTACATCCCATCCCTTCTAAACTTAGGGCATTACCTTTTATAGATTTAATCAATTATCCCCCTCTCCTTATAGGTCACTATCATGATTAGTTATGAGCTTTCCAATTTAATTAAATTAAGTATTTCCAAATTTAATTAAATCTTTCATCAATGAGAATAAATAAAATACAAAATGATTTTATTTATCGATTTATTTTTTTTGAATTTCCCTTGGGTCCATTTTACCAAAATGCCCTCGGGTTTTAATTATTCAAATTACTAATAAATTTAGGGGAAAATATTAAATCCCTTATTTTACTACTAAAATCACGGATTTTACAATCACCCCTCCTTACAAAAAATTTCGTCCTCGAAATTTAAAATAGAGCCTCTAAAACTCATCCCGAGACGAATAACTCCGGGTAACGCTTCTTCATATCCTCTTCGCGTTCCCACGTGGCTTCCTTGTCGGAATGATGGTTCCACTTCACTCTCACAAATGGAATGGCTCGGTTTCTTAACTGTGGCTCCTGGCGATCTAAGATCTCCACCGGCCGTTCCTCATATGACATGTCCTCTTGAACTTCCACTGGAACCTGTGGGATCACCCGAGATGGATCCCGAATGCATTTCTTCAACATAGAAATGTGGAACACATCATGAACCTGGGATAGGTTCGGAGGTAGAGCCAACCTGTAGGCCACAGTTCCTCTAAATCCTTTTTGTTACAACCGATGTCTAAACTCCATATTTTATTCTTTCAATTAACATGCTATGTACTAATTCTCATGATATTTTTAAACTACGGCCAATAGCAGGAATATATACCAAAGGATAAAGAACTCAGAAGAGAATGTAAAATAGAATTTTATAGGGCTATACATGTGAAAACGAAGACCTGCAAATCAATTAATACTAGCTTTCAATACTAAACATGTTATTGAAATTGGAATAGCTTCGTTAGAACAGTACGAAAAAATTTCATCTAGAATAATTGCAATTGAGAAAATAATTTTTAATGTTGAATTTAAATCACACTGATGTGGCAATTTTTTAAAAAAATAATAATATAATTTTTAAATTTGAATTTAAATCATGTAGTTGTCGTAAAAATAATTAATTATTTATAATTTTTGTTTAAAAATAATTTTTTGTAAAATAATTAATTATAATTTTATTTTTTTAAAAAAAATTAATTATATTATTAATTTTGAAAAATAATTTTTATGATTTTAATAAAAAATGATTATATTATTTTTTTAAAAAAAATAATAATATAATTTTTAAATTTGAATTTAAATCATGTAGTTGTGGTAAAAATAATTAATTATTTATATTTTTTTAAAATATTTTTTAAAATAAATTTTGTTAAAAATAATTAATTATAATATTATTTTTTTAAAAAATTAATTATATTATTAATTTTGAAAAATAATTTTTAAGATTTTAAAATTTTTTATAATATTATTTTTTTAAAAAAATTAATAATATAATTTTTAAATTTGAATTTAAATCGTGAAGTTTTGGTAAAAATAATTAATTATTTATAATTTTTTAAAAAATAAATAATTATAATATGATTTTAAAAAATATTAATTATATTATTAAAATCATAAAATAATTTTTATGATTTTTAGAAAAATGATTATATTATTATTATTATTATTTTAAATTTCACATCTGCATACTTTAAATTTCCAATTATTTTTAAAAAATTGCCACGTCGGCAAATACGGTCACGCATAAATAAAAAAATTTTAAAAATAGATCGTATATCATCTATGTTGGCACGTCAGAATCAGGGATAGTATTGAACATGTGGCTTTAAGCTGTTATTATATTTTTCAGCATGTTTATTTATTTATGTATTCATCCATGTTATGTTTATTTAATTTTATTATATAAATTTATTTTATTGATTTTTATGTTCATTACTTATTTTATTTATCTTATCTATTTACTTCATTTGTGTAATTATTTATTTGTTTTATTGTTATTTAATTTGTTGTATGTTAGGTCATTAATAAATTACTTAGATTGGATTCCAATACATGCCAATATAATACAATACATGATATATGATATATGATAAATGATGATATGATTGTGCAGGTTTAAATTCGTTATGGATAATACATCAAGAGAGTTATTTAGTTCACAATTACTAGCTAAATTAGCCAGACAACATAGGATGTTGTTATTGTACAATCAGAGGAGACAACATACAAATAAATATGACTACCGTATTAGAAAAATACACAAAATCTTATGTTATTATAGAATGATACAAATACGGTCAAGAAGGGCACAATTGCATCATGCCAGTTTCGTTAGAGGAAAGACTGTTGTATATGATAATGTTTACAACACGAACTATCAACAATCACAAACTCATCATACTAATAAACATGGTGGATGTCATGGGAGAAATAGAGGCACAATTGTACGACGTGATAAAGGAAAAGAAAAGATGATAGATGTTACTCAAATACTTCAAACATACAAGACTCGAACCTTTTCCATGAACAAGATTCCATGGGGATAATGAATATGGATCTATCTTATGGTAATCTTCAGAGTCAGCACCTCAACGACAATGAAATACAGATAGGTATAACCGTACTACATTATCTTTTGTTACGTATAATGTAATATTTCTGTAATATAATTTAATAAACCCATCTCTAGAATATGATGAAGACGTGGAATATAACATTAATGCTGACGAAGTTGCACAACAGACTTCTACAACAAATCAGTATTCTCGAGGTATGTTTAGATAGTTTATACTACGCATGCAACGATTGTCATATATTTTTGTTAAATAATTGCGATGATTAGGTAATTGTCGAAAAGAATATTTTCGTCAAAGGTGGGAATTCTCTAATGAACGGGTAGAATGTAACTATTGCAAGGCACTGATGTGGATTGAGGAAAAAACTAGCAATTCAAGTATTCGAAACCCAACTTTCAATCTATGCTGTCAAGATGGAAAAGTGTCATTGCCATTATTGTCCTCGACTCCCAACATTTTGCAAGAACTACTTGATGGAAAATATGACACGCCAAGGATGAAATATAAAGATATGATTAGGAATTTTAATTGTATGTTCTCATTTACTTCTATGGGTGGCAAAATTGATTACAACTTGATTGATGGCAAAGGTCCGTATTGCTTTCGTATTAGTGGAGCAAATTATCATCAGATTGGATCTTTACTAGCACCTGAGGGAAGTCATCCAAAATTTGTGCAGTTATATATTATTGATTCAGAATATGAACTTCAAAGTCGAATGTATTGGATGAAAGGAGATGAAGCTAAAACACGTGACATAGAAATAGTAATGAAATTATTGAAAAATATGCTTGATGCTGTAAATCCATATGTTTCTGTATTCCGATCAGCAAAAGAACTACTTTCTGTTGATAGTAGTATAGACCTGAGAATACGTGTAAAATCCATGAATTTTATTGGGAAATAAATATTTAGAAAAATATTTAAATTATTTCTCCGCGATTAGTGTTATTGTGGGATTAAATGAATTATTTGAATTTAATGGAAATTAAAAGTTATTATGGGGTCCGCAGGGACCTAATGGTAATTTTGAAAGCATTGAGGACCTTAAAGAAGTTTTCCCCTCTCACAGTCTTGGACCTATGCGTAATTTTAAAAGTATCAGGGACCCCTCATAAAATTTTGTGAGAGAGAACCCTAATAGAGAGAATGAACGGCCGAGATTAAAAGATCTCAGACTGTAGTAAATCGCGAGGCATTATAAGGGCTTACAGAGAGCCACGTACAACCTGCAGTTTAAGCCATCTGGTCGTGGATCGGATACGAGGCGGAGAAGAGAGTTTTTATGGGAGTAACCCCCTGGTGCAGGCAAGTATGAACCGTTCATCTTGTGGTTAATGATTATCGCGAGACAAGAGGTCGATATCAATCGCCGATCTCAAAGATATATCTCGACGGTTAATCTAAAAGAACGCTGGATACGAGGAAACCAGATTAAATCGTAGCCTTTGATCAGAGTTAAACGATCACAGCCCTTGATCCTTGAGACCAGATCCCGAGGCAGAGCCCACCCTTCTCCTTCAGCCGTTTGGAACGGACGCGCGAACACCGCCCCTCGCCGGCCGTTGTGCGCATGAAGTTCGGACGACGCGCGGCGCAATAAAGGTGGCGTTTTCGACGTTTGGGCTGGCCTCCCGAGCCCTATAAAAGGGGCGTGACACCCTCTGTCTCGACTCACAACAGTCGAGCTCTTTCTATTCTCCGGTGAGGTGACGGACGGTGAAGGTGAAAGCGCCTCTGAGGAAGCCGTTCCTTCTGCGGTCTCCGGGAGGGAGGAAGCTTTTGCGCCAAGGTTTTCGACAGGGAGGTTTGCTTCAAAGCTTCGCGGAGAAGAAGTAAGAAGTGGTCGGCGCGGGGGAGTTTCACCGTAGACACCGTTGTCGTCCTCAACTATCCGGTAAGTGCTCGCACCTCTCTTCTTCCGACGTAGAACCATGTTCATGCATTCATGGCGTTAGAAGAGGGACCAAGGTGCCAGTTGTCAGCTGAGGGATTCGTAGTCTCCGCCGAGAGCAACGGAGGAAGGTGGCGCCATGGAGGAGTCGGCCGAGGTAGTGTGGACGACGGCGACGAGTTCCGATCGCCGGCAGGCGTCTAGGGTGGCCGGAGAGGGTAGAAGGCACCGACGTCTCCCGGGCAATCGCGATAGAGAGAGAGATTGAAGAAGAAGATAGATTTTTTAAAAAAATATATATATATATATATATATATATATATATATATATATATATATATATATATATATAATCGTTTATAATATCTCAGAACTTAGGTGAGATATTTAAATAAAAATTAAAGATGAGTATGGTTTTTAACTTAGGAAAAATCATAATGATTAATCGGTAATAGTTTTTATTTGAAAGTCATAACTTGGATAGTGTGACATCTATTTAATGAAAAATATAGGATGGTTGATATGTTGGTTGATTGATAGACGGTTAATGTTTTAATTAAAATATTAACTTAGGAAGTGTGACAGAGATTTAGTCTATATTAATGATTAATTATTTTTCCTCTCTTTTAATGAGAACTTAGTTGATTATTATTATAAATAATAATTGACTAGGTATGGTATTAGAATGGGAAACTTTGGACTTGTGACATTAAATAAAAGTTAATAAATTATTAACTTAGTGTGACGAAATAAATCCTTTTATTTTTCCTCACATGGACTAAAATACTAGTTAAATGGTTGTGACAAATAACTAGTAGAGATAATGAATTTGGAAAATATAGAGTGTGACAATTAAATTGGTGGTGTCTCTAATGATAGAATGGATACTATTAATCAAATGGTTATATAGTTCGGTAACTATATGGAACGGTGAGTATGTGACATAATAATTAATTAATAATTATTATGAAATATTGAAATGGGGTAAATAGAAATTAATTAATTTCTTAAATTTTGGATAATTGGTTGAGTGATAAGAATTATTTAGTAGGGAAGCTAAATAAATTCAAAAAGGACTAATAAACCCTAAGCAAGGTGGAACCTAAAACCTTAGGGTCAAAAGGTTGCCAAATGACCAAAATGCCCTTCTAGGGTAAAAAGGGACTATGATCAATTTAACGAGGCTCAACTCAACTAAAGTGACTTAATGAAAGTCAGACTCGACAAATAGACTAAAGTTGACTAGGTTTGACCTAGGAAGGACCAAAAGTCAACTAGGGGACTCTGAAACAGGAATAATTGCCGGTAACCCGAGAGATGGTCCCTAGGACCCGTTAGTGGGCCTAAGCCCAACAAGGACGTTAGGCATGCATGGACATTTAGAGAGATGGAAATATATTGGAACAATAATTCTAATAAACCGTTATATGCCAGATACTCTCAGGGGAGACGTAAGGCATTTCAAAGGAGACCAGGAAGACATTTAGTCTCTCTAGAGGTAAGTTTACAGGCCTAGTTTCCACCTCTAACTTGCAGGATTTCTTGAACTTGCTTATGTAATCTTTATACATGCACTCATCGGGCCATACATCTTTGTACATGCTCATTTTTGAATCCTGTTGAGCATGTATGTTTGTTTTGGGACGTTGGTGTCCCTGTTTGCCATGTTCTACTGCCCGGACTCAGTGGAGCTAGGGAAGCTCCAATTTAGGAATGTTCAGGGTTAGGACCCCCTGACCTTCCTGACAGCCTCACCAGAGAAGTAAATCTCTGGAGGTCTTACCTGTCAGTGGGAATGGTACACTGACCGTGTTAACACGTAGGAGAGGTAGTTCTACCGACCTGTTGACTGGAGGGTCAAACGACCATCTAGGTCGTATTTATATCCAAAAGCTGGACTTACTGGCCGGGAGTAAACCTTGAGTTCTCTTAGAACTCACTACAGAGCCCGAGGGTTTCTGTATCAGGGGTCGTACCTTTGACTTGCTTGTGGTAGACTCCTAGGACTTTATTGTTGATACTATGATCCTGTTGCCATTTTTCCTATTGATGACACTGTGACCTGCAGGGATACTTACTGAGCTTTCCCTTCGAAAGCTCATGTGTTTTCTCTTTTCCTCTTTACAGATTCCGAGGTATAGGAGGGGAGAGGTGCCTGGGGAGAGGACTCCGGAGGACCAGAGGTTATAGGAGTCTTCTTTATCTTTATCTCTATCTTTGTGAGCATTACTACTGTTGTAGGACCCGTATAGGGACCAGACTTCTATAGGGCCTACGGACCCTAATGACTCTATGTTCTTATGAACTTGAGTTTATGTTTATTTATGGATTGTTATCTGCTTATCACAGTATTAGGCCTTGTATTGGAGTTGAGTTTATCTCTTCTTTAATACGGCCGGTCATTGGCGATGCTTTCGAGGTCCGGGATCCGAATTGGGCGTTACAATACGACTTCTTGAAAATAGAAAAGGAAAACAATATTCCCGCCCAATGGCAAGTGAGGTTGCAGCTATTATGATAGGAGATGGATCAGAAGAAGTTAATGGACGCGATATTATTCTTCACCCAAAAGTTGGTCCATTACAAAGAATTAGAGAAACACATCCTAGCTATATGGCATTGCAGTATCCTTTATTATTTCCCTATGGAGAAGATGGTTGGTCAAATACAATACCATATAGAGAAGATCGAAAAAGGCAAAAAAGGAGAGACTCCATATCAATCAGGGAGTTTTATTTGTTTCGATTACATGAACGATACAATGAAGCGAACACATTATTCTATTCATGAAGATTATTCCAGCAATATGTTGTTGACAGTTATGCTGCTATTGAAGCCGAACGTCTACAATGGGTCAGGCAAAATCAAAAAAGTTTAAGAGTTGAATTACTTCGAGGTTTACAAGATGCTATAACCACTGGAGAGACAATTGCTGGAGCTATTGGAAAACGTTATATATTGCCTTCATCTTTCTATGGTGGACCAAGACATATGTATCAAAATTATCAAGATGCAATGGCTATATGTCGTGCAGTGGGTTTTCCAGATTTTTTCATTACATTCACCTGCAATCCAAATTGGAATGAGATAAGAAGTTCACTTGGACAGAACCAACGGGTTGAAGATAGACCAGATATTGTTGCACGTGTTTTCCATATAAAGATGAAGCAATTTCTAAAAGATATAAAGAATAAAATGTTCACAAATGTTTTGGCAGGTACGCCATTTTATGTCAACAATCATTTAGTTTATGTCACATTCATTAAATTATATCTAACATATTTTTACAAACAAAGTTTCATGTTGTGGAATTTCAAAAGCGTGGATTGCCACATGTTCATTTATTGGTTATAGTTAGCAACCGCGATAAATTAAAGACCCCAGATGAGGTAGATCTACAAATCTCCGCTGAATTACCTGAAAGAAGTCAAGATCCGTATGCTTATTCTTTGGTTGTTGATTACATGATTCATGGACTATGTGGCGCTTATAATCCACGTGCCCCATGCATGGTTGATGGAAGATGCAGCAAAAAATATCCTAAAGAATTTAGGCATGAAACTACATATGATGGAAGTGGATTTGTAAAATATAGAAGACGAGATGATGGTCGTATTGCAATAAAAAATGGTCATGTGATTGATAACCGATGGGTTGTACTGTACAATATTGATTTACTCACTAGATTTAATGCTCACATCAATACTGAAATAGTTGCTCATCAGAAGATATTCAAATATTTATGCAAATATGTCCACAAAGGCAATGATCGAGCAACTATTGTTATTGAAGATAACAGTGTCCCTGATGAAAGACATGGTGTTAAAAAATTTAGAAATATTGATGAGGTAAGAAATTACCTTGATTGTAGATATGTCTCTGCAATAGAAGCGTGTTGGAGAATATTTGCTTTTGAATTGCATGGACATTATCCACCAGTTGAAAGACTTCCTTTCCACTTGCCACATGAACAAAGCATAGTTTTTGAAGATAATGAAAATTTACAAGAGGTCATAATGAGAGATAATATTGACAGAACGAAGTTAACCCAATGGTTTGAAGCAAACAAGAATTATGAAATGGCGAGAAATTTGACTTATGCGGAATTTCCTACAAACTGGGTATGGAATGTAAAAAAAAAGAATGGAGTATACGACAACGAAGATTATGTGTAGGGAGAATGTATTACGCTCATCCTTCATCAGGAGAAAGGTTTTACCTGAGAATTCTTTTAAATATCGTAAAAGGTGCTACATGTTTTGAAGACCTACGTACAGTTGATGGTTTTACTTATCAAACTTTTAAGGAGGCTTGCAATGCACGCGGATTGTTAGAGGATGATCATGAATGGCATGAATCCTTTCAGGAAGCTATTGTTTGGGCAACATCAATGCAATTAAGACATTTGTTTGCATCATTATTGATGTTCTGCAATGTTACAAATCCAGCTTCTCTATGGGAAAGATATTGGAATAGTATGACAGATGATTTCTTACACCTTTTAACCAATCAGGGTGGAATAAATTCACAAAATATAGATCCTGAACGGTTGAAGCAGAAAGGTTTATATGAGTTGGAGAAAATCTTGAATACTAATGGAAGATCGCTCCATGAATTTCCACCTATGCCAACTGTACTTGATGGTGACAATAATTACTTTAGTAATGGCCTCATACGTGAGCAACTGGACTATAATGCAAGTGCATGTAGCGATGAATATGAACAATTATCTTCAAAACTAAACAATGAGCAGCGTATGGTGGTTGATTCTATCTTAGAGGCAATTCTTCTTCGTAATGGAGGTGTGTTTTTCATAAATGGAAGTGGAGGAACTGGTAAAACCTTCATATGGAGAGTTCTACTTGCTAAATTAAGGAGTGAAAAGAAAATAGTTCTCGCAGTAGCATCATTTGGAATTGCATCTTTGCTTATGGAAGGAGGAAGAACAGCACATTCTAGATTTAAAATACCATTGAAACTATCAGAAACTTCCGTGTGCAGCATTTCACAGCAGTCAGAATTATCTGAGTTAATCTAGAGAACAGATTTAGTTATATGGGATGAGGCACCTATGGTACATCGTAATGCTTTTGAGGCAGTCGATCGAACTTTTAGAGATCTTATGAAATTACAAAATGTGAACGCTAAGAATACAGTTTTTGGTGGAAAGATAGTGGTGTTAGGCGGTGACTTCAAGCAGATATTACCTGTAATTAAAAAAGGTGGACGAGAAGCAACAGTATTAGCAGGGTTACAACGGTCAAATATATGGTCTGCATGTACCGTGCTAAATCTACACACTAACATGAGAGTTGCCACAGCTACCAATTCACAAACACATATTGAAACGTTAGAATTTGTTGAATGGTTAGAAAAGATAGGTGAAGGTTTCGTTGGAGAAAACTCAACAACTACAAATGATGAAGAAGATCTAATCGCTTTCCTAGATGATATCATAATTAAGCATGATGGGGCAAATATAAATCATTTGATTGCACATACATATCCGAATATTCAAAAAAATTATACTGATTGTGTTTACCTACAAAAACGAGCAATTTTATCATTGAGAAATGAAGATGTTGATGATATAAAGAAGAAGATTGTGTCTATGCTACCAGGGGATGTAAATAAACTATTGAGCGCAGATTTAATTGCCTCATCTAACACAAATGATCCTACAGAAATTGTACAACCATTAGAATTGTTGCATAGCCTCAATGCTGGGGGTTTACCACAACATTGTTTAGAACTTAAAGTTGGAGTACCAGTGATCCTCATACGAAACTTGAATCAAGCACTTGGATTATGTAATGGAACAAGATTAGTTATCCAAAGAATTGGCAGAAAGATTTTAGAAGCAAAAGTTATCACTGGCCGAAATATAGGAAATGTGGTTCTTATCCCTCGAATAACTATGTCTCCATCCGATGTTGACGTGTCCTTTGAACTAAGAAGAAGACAGTTTCCATTAAGATTGGCATTTGCAATGACAATAAATAAAAGTCAAGGACAAACACTTGACAATGTCGGTTTATATTTACCTAAACCTCCTTTTAGCCATGTCCAGTTATATGTTGCATTGTCAAGATATACAAGTAAAAAAGGTATAAAGGTACTTATATTGGACAATAACAATTGTCCCGTTGTCTATACAAAAAATATTGTGTACAAAGAGGGTTTAAGAGAAATGAAAAGTTTATGTCACAATGCAAATGAGGTAAGATAATATGAATTTTGTGTTGTGTACCTTTAAAATGATATATTTATTTATCAGCACTTAACTTACATATACAATTTACAGGTTTGATACGGACATGGATAATAGTAAAGACAGTGTGCTAAGAAATATTCATGGGAGTAATGATTTATTTTGGCCTCCTGAATTATCAAATGCACGAATAAGCGACAAGTTCAAAATACAAGTGAGTTCACCTTCATTTTCATCTACGGTGAAAAGTACACCAGAGGCATTTTGCACGTACATCATACGAGAGGTAAAAAATAAACACATCTTTTAAAACATATCCCAAACAATAATATTATAAAAGATATTTTCTTAATGTAGGTACAAGGACTTCTAGCCACAGAATATAAAATTGACATTGATGCGTTTCAACACCGGTATGTAAAAACCAATTTTCATCTTATTAGCCACGTAATCAATAAATTCATTATCTTATACTATATATTCCTTTTAATAGATGGAAACATGCTATAGATGTCGCCACATATGACAATGAGCTTGAGAAACTACGATATATGTACAACAATGTGCAAAGGTATGCCTCGCTTTATTATTGTAAAACATGTATGTTTATTGTCTATAGTATACTGACTATTTTAAATTTATGATTAACTTAATCATGTTTTAAAAAAATGATGTTTCATATTATATTGATTATATACTAAAATATTGCGGGAATGAAGTGTCTATTGATATGTAATTATTATTTTAAATAAAAGAACTAATCAAATATTTTATAGGATGAGCCGATTGGAATATACACCCTTCAGGTTGATTTGCAATGAAGGATCTCTGGGTTTAATTAAAGGAAGAATTGTCAAAATGCTGGATCCTCACAAAACAGAGAAGAAATGGGGCATTAATCAAGTATGAAAGATGGTGTTTATGGATATTGAGGTATGTAAAATATTACAACTTATTTCAAAAGTTTGCATTTTGTGTTTAACAATATTTTCTATTCTTATTTGTTATATTTTCAATTTAGGGGTTCGAGATGGAGGTCATGGTAAGAAATGAATGTATACAATTATTAAAGGATATACTTCAAGAAGGAAAGATTTATCAAATTTCGGGTGTGAATGCAAGAAGATCGCAAATGAAAGATAGGTTGATTAACAATGAATATGTTTTGCACCTCACGGCCAAGAATGAAATTATACAAATAAGTGATTCATGGCCACGTATCCCAAAATACAACTACCATCTTATCCCTTTTAGCGATATGGAAGCTTATGCAACAAGAGATTTTGAATTGATAGGTACTTATCTAAATAATTACTTATAGAATAATGATTCAATTCACCAATGTTAATTCTTCTAATATTTGGTTTTACTTAACTTGGCAGATGTAATGGGAATCGTCATCCACGTAGGGAATGTGATAGACTTGGAAATATCAACATCTCACAGGTCACTAAAGAGGGACATTATTTTACTTGATAAAAGGTAAATTAATAACTGAAATATATTATGATTTTATTAATTGAATTTACAATCCAATTATTGTAACTTACAGCTATACTCCCATCACTCTGACTCTTTGGGGTTAACATGCACAAGTAGAAGGAGAAAAACTTGCTGATAGTTCCAAAACTAAGCAAATTTTACTTGGCCTCGGAGTAAAAGCAACAAAGTATAAGGGTATAATGTAATTTCTAATTTGATATTTTCACTTATAGTTTATACTTTATATTGATACTTTAATCACAAAAATTATTTGCAGGTTATGGATTGTCCTCCATTATGTTCAGTAAATTCCACATCAATCCATCTATCAAGGAGAGCATTGAGTTATATCACTGGTAGATTTCTAATTCAAATTAATAAATATTGATATTTAAAAATATATGGAGGTATATTTTAATTTGTACTTTGTGAATTTCAGGTCTGAAAATGACTCAAGAGCTCAATACGTCATTCCTTTTTATGCAAAATTCGGACTCTATGCTGATCTAATTGATAGATCAACAAGAATATCTGTCAGTCGATTAAGATACACCAAAGATGATTCAATATCGGGGGTATGTTAATTATATGTGTTTATATCCTTAGGACAACTAACAATATGTTTTTTAAATTTTATGCAGAAAATTTTTTTCAGCATTGATGCAGATGTCTCATTTATTTACATCAATAAAGGCTACCAATATATGGCATGTAATAGGCGTCACCGAAAATTAGATCCAGAAAACAACAATAGATGCAATTGTTGCAGTATCGTTAACCCTCAAGTAAAAAGAAGGTAATCTGAAAACTATATATGAAAAAGAAATGAATGATTTATTTTACATGTCATTTATTCTTTAGGATGTAAAAAACATAAAACAATAAAAGTTTTCATGTTCATAACTGTAGTCTTAGTTGAGGCATGTGTTATCTTACATCATTATTAAATTTGGCAGGTATGTCATACATATACAAATATGTGATGCTTCAGGAGTTGCAGATCTTACTTTATATGGCAAAGATGCTGAAATTATATTAGGGAAAACACTTGAAGAGTTTTGCAACATCATGGAACAGGTAATCAAAAATTATTTTCATAATATATCTTAAACATTTTTCCATTTTATATTAAATTATATCGGTAAATAACAGAAAAAATGGAGATATGAGCGTTGAGGAATATTTGGCTTCACGCATGTATGAAAGATATATTTTTGTCATATCCAGTAATGACTTATTGAGAGGATTAAACGAATTGGAGACACCAGTCTATTGTGTACTTCAATTAAATGAAGAAGATAAATATAGTCATTTGGAAGCAGCCTATCAAATGTCAATCAAACAAAAAAGGTACAACTTTATTTATATTTAATATTTCATGTTCACCATACACCTAAATGTTTTTTAAAAAACTAACATCTTCCAAATTTACAGGCTTAAGGAATGAAGAACTATGACAAGCTCAAATAAAGAAGATAGAAGCATGTAATTTTTAATGTTATTTGTTTCACATGCATTGTATTGTACTGCACATGATTTATTTGCAAGTATATGATGTTTGTGTATTTTGTTTATCTAATTTACACATTTTTTGAGTAAATTTAAATATATGCAATTCTTGGGTTATATATGTAAAAAATTATATTTTTATAGTTTTATTGCTTAAATGTAATTTACAGAGATCTACACATATACATATAAAAAATTGCAATGTCCCTTATATATCAATACCAAAAAATTAATATCATTTTAAAAAAAAATAATATTTAAATAATATTATTAAAAAAATCTGAGCAACGCGAGGGCCATTTGCTTGTATATACTAAATAGCAAAGGTATTACATTACTTGATATATATATTATAACTGATGAATGAATAAAAAAAAGAGTCCAAACCAAACCCGGTTGTTGTTAGGGTTAGCCACCTGATGTGACTCCATTAGTTTGGTTGTAGTGTAACTAATGTAACTTGATCCAATCCAACCATCTATCTTCTCCCAAGTCCATTTATAAACCGACACGATCGCAACTACTAACCAAAAGATCCTCATCTATCTATATCTCTATATATATATATATATAATTATATACAAGTATAACCCCCAATTTCCAAAACCCAGCCCTCGATCCAACGGCTGAGAATCAACAGAACCCGAAAGCCGTTTGAGGTTCAAACTTTGATTCAGAGACTTTGACGGCAGCCGTCACTGCCGTTACCCTCATCCTGGCCAACAACTCAACAAGTGGTAGGCCTGACGGTTCCGTTGGTAGCCGTTACTTATTGCGTATATATTTTAATAATATTTATTATTATTATTATTATTTTCCTCTGTCTGCTACAGTATGCCCTTTGCTTCAACGGGCGAGGTTATTTGAAAGGTTTCTCTAGTCGACGAGAGCTTTCTTGGATTCGAGGGTTTCGAACCTCTCGTCGATCGGAGATCTTTGATTCTTTACCGATGAGCTCTTGTTAGATTCCATCCGTCTCGTCTCGTCGCGTCGCGGCCCTCAAGGTAATCGATTCGTGTTCTTTTTAATCTCTTTTCGTTGTTCTTGATCTCTCAGTTTGATGTCTCAACTACCGTATCTGACTTCTTTTGATTCCGATCTTTGTTTTTGATCTATTTTAGCGATTTACTTTTGAACTCTTAGATCTTTTGATCGTTGATGGAGTTTCTTGATTGGGTTTTGGTGTATTTTGGTTTTTTTTCTTTGTGTTTAGGGGTTTGGTTGGATTTTGCTATTGATTTTGGATTGGAGATGATCGTTGGAGGAGATGGATGGAGTCAAGATGGAGCAGAATTGCGTGGAGAACAAGCAGTCTGCTGTAGCGTCCAGCTCTTCCCACTCTGATGGGAGTTTTGGATCTTACCGGAAGTCCCCGGCTGCGTTCAGCCCTGTGAACTCCTCCCCAACGCAAAAGTAAACATTGAAATTTTGATCTTGATCATGATCAGTCTTTATTGCTTGATAATATTGGTAGTTGTTGTTGCTGCCATTATTGTTGTTGTTGTTCTTGTTGTTGTTGTTGTTGTTCTTTTGTGCTGCTTACATGCTGTTGATTGATCCCAAAACACTTGAATATAGGTTTTTTCATTTCATATTGATCTTCTG
The DNA here is from genome assembly GCA_026586065.1 of Dioscorea zingiberensis. Classification (NCBI taxonomy): domain Eukaryota; kingdom Viridiplantae; phylum Streptophyta; class Magnoliopsida; order Dioscoreales; family Dioscoreaceae; genus Dioscorea; species Dioscorea zingiberensis. The sequence continues at coordinate 30,555,206 of CM048827.1, forward strand.
CAAATATGAATTCCTCGGTGAATATTTATGCCTCTTCACGCCTTCACATGTTAGAAGGTTTGAAGAACTGATTTGTCAGTGTCCAACGAAAATTATGACTGGAGGTCTGTACAAGTTGCTTCATAGTTGGTGGTACTATGGCCACTGAAGTCTGAAGGAAATCCTTATAAAAACTACTTTTGGTTGAAATGGATACTCATGGTTTCCTTGAGTTTATAGTTCACAAACCTCTTATTTTCTTTCATTTTAGTTTGAAAATTTGTCAATATTAGAATAACCTTTTTCTTTCCTTGTTTTGTTTGTCATTTGTATTTTCACCTGTAATCCTTGTTTAAGGTTATTGTATTCCTCAAATGAATGATCTGTTGCTACCTTCAATAACATTAATGTACTTTTGGAGCTGGTACGTAGACGATTAAATGAATACTTCAAGTATTGCTTTTTGTCTTTCTTAGATGTGCATGGGAAGTTAATGCAACATAAATCTAGGAACATATGATTAGCTGAACAGTCCATTCCTGCAATGGTTCTCCTCCTTCTAGTTATTTTCCTTTCATCATTTAAGTCAGTGTTTTGAATTACTGTTTCTGGTAAACTAGTTAATGAATAACCACATCATGTAGATTTTGTTTTCTTTTGCATAATAACAATGACAGGTGTCAATGTTCTACCATTTGCTCTAATATTTAGACATCTGATATGGCATCTAGTTGTTTTATATTTCTTTGAACTTTTACCAATTTTGAATTTAGGCGAACCAGTGGGCCTATAAGACGAGCAAAGGGTGGTTGGACACCACAGGAGGTAAGCAACAGTTCATTTCTATGTTCATAACTGTCTCAAAGAATCAGATATCAGTTGAAGTTATCAAAATGTTTTACTCCCTCAGTTCCTTTTTCTAGGATGCAATAATTTTAACTTTTGATTTACTCTTTACTTTTTCACATTTCTTCCTAGACTTTATAGAAGGAAGTTTTAGAAAGCATAAGTGATCTCTAAATTTTACTTCGAGTGATGAAAGCCTAATTAGCAGTCTCGAACCAACCTTTGGTTCTCTCAAAAGCAAAATTTCTGAACTTCAGCTTAAGCTTTGTTGTTACAATTTTTTTGTTGTTTATTTATCACTATTTCAGCACTTATTTGGCATTTTTTTAGAAATCATGCACATGCGTCATTTTGCACTTTGAACTAACCTATTTCAGAGTTATTGCAGGATGAGACTTTACGTAATGCCGTTGAAGCTTACAAGGGAAGATCTTGGAAGAAAATAGGTTACTTCCTAATTCACTTTTGAATAGCTAATAAATGTTTCTTAACCAGATTTATTGATAGAGCAGCGTGTCCACTTGACTTGTAACAGTATTTTTTATTGTTAATTAACTTTGTACTTTGGAAAACTTTCTCATTATGAGTTTTTTTGTTCATTAATATTTTTTTTTTTTTAAGTTGTTATCATCCATCATGGCTAGATCAGGGGTACATCAAGGGCTCCAAGAAATTGGTTTGACTATGATAACTTAGGATGTTTATGTGTCATTTAACATAAAAGTGACACTTGTATAGGTCATTGTTATATATAGCATAAGTGGTGCCAATAATTTAACATAAACATGTCCCTATCTTATATTCAAACTTGGTTTGATTGATGATCCTCCTTATTTACTCAACAATTTGTCTATAGTCAGAGTTTTTAGTTGATCCCTTCATCCTCTAGTTTAGTCAAGTTAACTTGGGATCAAAGCTTCACCCTGATTAATTTAGCTGTTAAATGATATTTTCAAAGTGTAAATATGATGCAAACTTCATAGGTCACCAATTAGCTGGGTTATTGTTTACTTATGCATAGAATATGAAGAACCTGCACCACATTATAGCATACATTTTTTTTATGATTTGTATAATGTATATGGGCTTTACCTTTTAGGTAGTTTGGCGTGTGTGTGCACGCATGCGCACGCCACTCTAAAATCATGAAAAATTGCACATACCCTCATAAAGCTCCTGTTTCATTTAGACCCATGCAAAATTGATATTTTTACATATATATACCTATCTCTTGGTCAACCATGAGTTATTGCACTAAATCATTTATCTAGTTTATGAAGAAGACATTTATGTCCCTCATTAAGATGATAATTTTTAACCTTTAGATTTCTATTATTTCACATATCTTTATTAAGGGTATATATATAATAATTATATGGATACATATATTTTTTAAATTATAAATTTATTCTATAAATTTTAAAACTTGAAATGCCCCCAAAAAAAAGACATGTGAAAAACAAAATGTATAACCTATAAGAGTGTGAAGAACCTTAAATGCTTAGAAGTGTATGAGTAGAGGGTATAACAGACATTTCACCTATTTTCATCCATTATTAAATGTTAATGAGTAGCTAATTCAAGGATATATACGTAAGAGTCTCATTTTCCTGGGGTATATATGAAAGGCGAAACTTTATTTGTTTATGTGTAATTTCAAGATTATATAGGGTTTATATGTACCCAAAATTAAATTCAACTGTTAGCTATAAAGTAATAAAGAGCTTTACTTTCTAGCATTTGTGCTTTCATCACTGTTCATAATCTTTTCATGCATTATGCAAGTCTTAGACCTTTGTTTGCCCATGGACGTGCAGCTGAATTCTTTCCTGATAGATCAGAAGTGCAATGTCTTCACAGATGGCAAAAGGTTCTCAATCCAGAACTCATCAAGGGTCCTTGGACTCAAGAGGTCTGTTGCTGATGCTATCTTTGGTTTCAGTAAACTTTTAAGGATCCGTTCTTCAAAAAGAAGTTACTTCACTTTTTTTTTTTTTCTGACTGGCAGGAAGATAGTAAGATTATTGAGCTCGTAGCCAAGTATGGCCCAACAAAATGGTCTGTTATAGCAAAATCCCTGCCTGGCCGCATAGGAAAACAATGCCGAGAGAGGTTGTTGTCCATCTTCAGTGAGGCCTTGCAGTTACTAGTTTAAGTCCTCATGAAAATTGTCCTGGCAAATTACTAATTTTGTTATCTATCTCGACCCCTTGCATTTAATATGGTGGCATGCTTGTTTCCTAATAATTTTTGCTTACCTTAAATTCGGTATGAATGATGGTTTTCACAATGATATTTATCTGATGCAGATATCTCTATTATGCATCGTTGCTTGTTATCATTTGGTGCAAAATTTATATTTGTATTACACAACCTTCATCCCTGCATATAATTAAGCATTGTAAAAAGACATGAATTATTATTTGCTCGGTTATCTTGAATTTCAATGGATATAAAGGTGAAATCAATTTTCTTCTTGCCTTGTTAAACTTTGTAAAATACGTAAACTTCATAAGTTGTTGCCCATGTAACTCATTTGAAATTGACATTTTAGGACCATTTGCATTTATCTGCTCTTCATCCAATTCGTCTGTAAGGAATAATCCTATGACTTCTCCTTTTGCTTTAGGTGGCACAATCATTTAAATCCAGCAATAAAGAAAGATGCCTGGACGCTCGAGGAAGAACTTGCACTTATGAATGCTCATCACATACATGGGAATAAGTGGGCAGAAATTGCAAAGGTTTTGCCCGGAAGGTAACATTTTCTGCAATACCTTGCATTTTCTTTTCACCATTTTGTTGATATTCACAAATAAAGTGGCTTTCTTAAAATGATTGAAAATCTATTTTCAAAATTTTCAGTGGCAACTTTATGACATTTCAAATGATATTTATGTATGTTAACCAGTAAAATATATGCTTTATTAAACATGTGAACATGCTAATTGCCCTTCACACTATATATGCCTGATATAGCATATAGAATTTGATCTTCTCATTATTGTCATTATTCTTCTGTTGAGCTCATGTCAATCTTGTAGCTCCTTGCCATGACTTCCGCAGCCTTTGTTATCACATGTGATTATGTAGCGAAAAACATTGAAATGCTCACTTTTTTACAAAAGAAAGACCACTTTTTCTAATAAGTAGGAAATGTAATCTCCATTCATACTTGTTTTGCTTCCATACGTTAGGTCTATAAAATTTTTATATCGGTGACTTTAATCAATTTTCAGAATTATATGCTCAACTTTGTTTTCATAAGTATGTTACTAATAGTGCCATAGTTCACTTTGTCATGAGTTTTGCTTTCTGTTCATTCTTGTTTTTGTTTTAAGTTTATCTATTGTGTTTATTTTTAGGACTGACAACTCGATAAAAAACCATTGGAATAGTTCCTTGAAGAAAAGGTTAGAATTTTATTTGGCCACCGGCAAACTTCCCCCAGTTCAAAAGCCTGGAGTGCAAAATGGTGTCAAAGATGTAACAAAAGTATCTAGTGGGCAAGCGATCCCTTGTTCTAATAATGATTTGGTGAAAAGCAGAAATGCTTCCACTGAAATTTCAGGTTCCTCTTGGAAATTTGAAGATCACAAGGGTTGGTTTAAGTCATCCACTAGACAAATTGTTAATACAGAAACTTTTGAAGTATCTGTTAGTGAAAACAATAATTCTGATGCTGTTGAAAGGAAAGTTCAGGATACCAGTAGTAAGTCTAAACTAAGCCTCATGTTAGGGTCTCATAGTAGCTCTAGTGAAATTTATCAGGAGAAAAAGATTGATGAAACATCAGTGCAGCCTAAAACTCCCGATCGTAACTTCCTGTGTTACGAACCTCCTGAGTTAGAATATTTGCGTGGATCCACAGCTTTGAGCCTGCTAGATGCATGTAGTTCCATCCAGGAGGCATACAATTCATTGATTGTTTCATCACCAGCTGGCTATTTTACTACACCTTTGGAGGAAGAAAAAGGCTCAACCAAGCAAAATTTTGAAGCTATTTTGAGAAATGCTGCTAAGAGCTTCCCAGGTACTCTATCTATTTTAAGAAAGCGGAAAAGTAAAGCTTGTGGTGCTCTTCCTCCTGATACAGATGCACTGGCGGATAGGATAAAAACACCTGAGAATTCATGTTCTCCTGAAGGAGATACTTCAGTAAATTCAGAGCAGTTTAGGTCTTCGAATTTCACATTCTGTTCAAACCATTGCAATCATAGTGAAGCTGCCTCGTACAATGCAAATACATTTGATTTCTCTCCTCCATACCGGCTGAGCACTAAACGCACTGCATTTTTCAAATCGGTGGAGAAACATCTTGATTTTACATCAGAAGAGGACAATTTTAATGTAAATGCTGATACCATAAGCTTGGGCATTCATGGTAATTCTTGCAGCACTGATTCCAACCTTGTACGAGTGCAAGCAGGCAAGCTGAATGAGCATAAAGTAGGATTAGAAGGCTTAAGCAATGAGTTTACATATGCAACTAAGATGGGTGTAACCTGAATCGCTGAATTGTAAGTATACTCTGGAACTCAACTCAATGACCAGTGTCCTATTTCATATAAATAAGCCTTAATTCCTTCCATGTTTATTTATCTGAATCTTGTTGTCTTGCCTTTCTATACCTATTTCCAGTTTGACATATAAACCAAGATATATCTACTACATGTTTGCCTGTATTGTGCATCAAAAACACTGTATCTGCCAATATTTTCTTGTTGATATCAGTAACTGATACTCAAAATTTTGGCTCTCTTTTACAGAGTTTTGATACTGGTTAATGCAGCAGTTCCAGGCTCCAGGTATCATCTTTGAACAAAACCCTTAGTCGCAGGCCAACGGCGATTGTTCCTGCACAAGCGTGCACAGTATTTGCTGAAACATTTGTTTACTGCAGCATTCTTTTTTCACTGATTATTGGTAGCAGTGGACATTAAAGCCATTGGTATGTACCATGTCAATAAGGAGGATCAAAATTAAATTTAAATTATTGATAGCCATTGTAAGTGCATACATAAAGCCATTTGTATCATTTGTATCTTATTTTAAGGCCCGCCCGCCCCCTTTCCCTTCAAATGAATTGTGTTCATTCCGGGAAACACAAGTCATTTAATTCAATGTGCTTGTCAATTCTGAGGTATATAGAGTATTGATGTCATCAGTTGCCTGCGGTCTCATTCATTCCTCTGGCATGAGTTGCATCAATCATTTACTTTTTTAGTTGTGGTTTGGTTTCAAGAAATACCATGTAAAGTTATTACCACAAATATTGGTCCATTGCTATTTCTTTTGATTTTTGAGTGACTAGGAATTGTCTCAGCTGAGAACCTTTCCTTCCCCCACCTGATCAAATGAACAAATATTGGTCCATTGCTATTTCTATTAATGGGCTGCATAGCCCCAAGTAATCCGCCAAATTAGTGGTACACGCCAGAGATGAAAGGGAGTGTGTTTTTTGGGGGGTCATGCTCATGATCAACTAAACCTAAAATTCTATATATTTTTTTTTTTAAAAAATAAAGTTTCCAAATTGTAGAATCCCGGTAATCAGTTGGGTACCCCAACATGAAGGGGAATAAGCACTCTTGTATGTTATTGACTGTGAAACCATATTTTATAAATGCTACTTAATATGAACACTTGTATATTTAACTTAAAATTTTAATTAATAATTAATATTTATTATTCATATAAAATTTAATTACCAATCCACAATCCACACCATTGGACAACAAATAGTACATGCCACAGCCACACAAACTTACGAATAACGCAACAAATTAACTCAGATGAATACTACGTACAGAGTAAATAAACTGTTGCAACAAATGAAGCAGCTAATAAATTTAGGTAAGAAGCAGCACAAACTAAAAAGCATTTAATACCTGAATATTTGATTTGATAACTCACAACTACTAATTCCCTCTTCTGCTTTTAGTACATCCAAAGGTAATCTCTCATAATTATATTCCGATAGGTAAGAAATTTACTATAAATCCTAATAATAGGTTACCATTATTAGATGCCAAACCCCAAACCACATTTTGTCTCTACCTCACTATCTAATAGGCGAAAAAAGGAACTCAGTCTAGATCAACTTATAAAGCATATCCGGATTGAGGAAGAAACTCGCATAGGTGAGAAAAGGTTTGCCTTAGAGGCTATTTCAACTCCTACTTCTGTTTTGTAAGATTAGCTAATATTAAGATTTTGTTATCCCATGTGAATCATGTGAATAGTATGATCTTGAATGGACATAGTTGTGGACCAATGCGCCGATCACCACCAACGATTCAGACACCGGAGGGACCAATCCACGTTTGTGGACGATGTCTCAAGCCCGGACATCGCGTTGACGGCTGCCGGAGAGCTGTCGTCTGCCGGCGCTGTGGAGGCACAGGACATCTTGCACATCACTGCAAAAATCCAAGGGTCACCGAGAGGCACCTCCTCACCATGGAGCCTCATCGAAGATATGAAGAACCGGAAAGACATGCTGGAACGATTGACAAAGGAAAACAGAGGCTGAGAACAGAGGATGCAAACATCCATTTGAAGACGACGGAGATGATGATTTCCACGACGGAGACCGAGCCACCAGGGAAGCGGGAGGTGAGCTACAGCATACACCACATCTCAGTGCCTCTCACCAGCGAGATGAAGCGGGGGAAGGAGAAGCTACGAAGTCACTCAATCGCCACTGTGACGGCGGTGAGAGAAGGAATGGTCAACGCGGCGGCGGTCACCGGAGCTCTCACGGAGGCGCTAAAAGGATGTACCAGTAAGGCGGAGTGGATCTGGAAGGCTATGCCTTTTCTTGATGGCCGGTACATGGTTGCCTGCCCGTCGGTGGAGGCGGCGGGGGAACTAGAACGGGGAGGGGCCATTCATCGAACAATGCTCGCCGGATATGTGGCCGACAGAGAGAGCCGACGGGGAGCGGCGGTGGGTCATCATCCGACACCTACCTGTGTTTTGCTGGGACCATGACTCGGTGGCGCTGCTTCTTAAAACGATCGGAGACCTCGTCCACATCAAAGAGAGAGGAGTGGAGGAAGCGGTGGAGTGCATGAAAGCAGCAGTGCGAATCCGGCGAGGGCAATTGATGCAGGCCATGGTTAAGGCGAGCATCGACCATCGGAAGTTCACCTTCACGGTGGACCTTGAACGAGGTGAACCACCACTTCCCTGGGCTGAAGATCCGGAGCTCTGGCCAAGCATCTACCACCCTGAACAAGTTATCATCCAGGTATCGGCGAGAGCACCATAGCCGACACCAAAAGAACTACCGCGCCAGCAATGTCAGGATTTACTCAGGGAGAGAGATCAGGGACAAAGCAGAGGCGGAGTCCTCCCTGGCGACACCCAATCCGACGGGGAATAGAGAGACTGAAGATGCAGGGGCAAATGAACCAGTTTGTAGAGGTTGAGAAAGGGAAAGAAAGACCAACTTGGGTGAAGAAGAAGCAAAGAATCGCCGGAGAAGATGAGCAACACAGAGGGGAGAAGATGACGGCGAATGAGAAGGAAGGGAAAACTGGAAGATCAAACTTGGAGAAGGATTACATGGGAACTGGTAGCACCTCCGGTAGAGGCAGGATCGTCAGTGAAGGTAGGGGGCTGCCGAAAATTGAGAATCAAGAAGTGGTAGACAGAGGAGAGAGGAAGGCAGGGAATGTGAAAGCAAAGGAAGCTGAAAAACAAAAATTCAGCATGGGGTTGGCCATCACCGCCGGAGAAGACAGGGGACAGCCGGAACAGGAGAATTGGGGCCGGAGGGGGTCGGAAAAGGGGAGGCAGGGGTTGGACCGGTCACTGGCGCACAAACCAAAAAAAACGCTGGTCCGGGGGGAGAGTTCCGCGGGCCATCCGAGGGGGCAGGAGGTTGCGTACGAGGGTGTTTCCTCGTACGACCTGACAACTACAGCAGGAGTTGGGCCGCGTGAACAGTAGGGAAATATTCAAAATGGGGAGATTCCCAATGCGCTGACTAATGAAGGAGACAGGCCAATGGAGAAATCAATCCCTCCCCAAGCCTTGATTACTATCACTCAATCTATGGAAGCTAACCCAATAGAGCAGGCCCAAATTTCTGGCCCATCAAATGTATCCTCTGAACTAATCAAGGAAATGAATGGCCCTCAGGCCCACTTGAACTATTTGGCACCCATCTCAAATAATCAACAATTAATCACAGAGGCTGAAGGTCATCAAACAAAAACCATAATTAATCGAATCAATTATCATGATGGTAAAGAGCAATGTGAAGTTCAAGACAAAGCCATTAGCAACACAAACCATGAGGAAGAAATGACAAAGCATATTCAAATTGGGGCTGGCATCACAATAGACCCCACAAAAATAAAGCCTCGTTTTTTAAGAGGGACATGGTTCTTTGGTACAGATGAAGCCTGGGAAATACTAGCCGGAAAGGAGATTCAGGAGGGGGAAAGAAATGACTTGAACACCACAGAGAACATGAACAAGGAAGAACAAGAGAAACAATGTTCAAAGGTCGGGGGGAGATCAAGGAAGAAAACACTTGCCGAGGCCCACACAGCACAACAACAACAAGCTAGGAAGCAGAACACAATTGTCACAAGGAGCAGAAAAAAAAAAGACAAAGATGACATATCAGGTACATCTCTAATCAATATTCCGCTCACTCTCACGGAGTGGCCGAATAGGGAGTGTATTGTTTCGGCAATCACTGTGGGGATGGACCCAGATCAGCCGGGAAGCGGACACTTATCTGTCCCTTATGCGCAACCGGGAGGCTGAATGGGTCCAAGGGGAGACAAGTAGCAGCAAATAGCTGCTCTTGCTAGGGTCGTACATATGCGGGCTCATTTTAGTTATTTTAATGAAGCTAATCTCATGGAATGTACCCGGGTTGGGGAAGAGGAAAAAAAGATTCCTCGTCAGGGACTATCTTCATGCACAGAAGATAGATGTTTTCTGTCTTCAGGAAACAAAATTGTCTGAAATTAACAATAGTATCTGGAGGTCGATCGGGGGGAATACATACAGTGAAAGACTAGTACGGGATGCTGACAATACCCGGGGCGGTTGCTGCATACGATGGAATCCCTCCAGTTTCCGGGAGGTTACACGCTTCACAGACATGTACTCAGCCACCATAATCCTTGAAGAGATCACAACGCTATACAATTGGATGCTCACCACAGTTTATGGACCTTGTGACCGAAGCCAGAAGGCGGCATTCTGGGAGGAGCTACATCAAATAAGGACCCGATGGGATGGACCGTGGATAGTGGGGGGCGATTTCAATGCCACAAGAGCAGGGAACGAAAGAAGTGGAGGGTCCCAAATGGACTCGGAGGACCGGGGTTTTGAGCAAATGATTCAATCTCTACAACTGTATGACCCGCCTCTTCATGGGCGTCAGTTCACATGGTCTAATGGAAGATCCTCACCAACATTGGCAAGATTGGATAGATTCCTGCTATCAGTTGAATGGCTTACTGACTTCCCCCGTATATGGCAATTTGCTCTACCACGCATAAGATCTGATCACGCCCCGATCTGTCTACAGTGTGGAAACCAGGGAAGGATTACCCCTCCCTTCAGATTTAATAGGGAATGGGGAAATGGAGAGGGCTTCTGGGATATGATAAAAGACTGGTGGACAAACATGGACCACTAGGGTAATGGAGCCTTCCTCCTTGCCAAAAAACTCACCCTAGTAAGGAAAAGGCTACGGAAATGGAGCCTGGAGACGAACCAGAATGCCTGGAGGGAGAAAGGGCAATTATTGGGCCGCATGCAAGAGCTGGATATTATTCAGGAGGATTGAGATTTACTGGGAAGTGAAGCCACAGAGTATATGAGCATGCAAAAGGAATATGAAAACATCATCAAAATAGAAGAGGCACACTGGAGACAATGCTCGAGGATCACTTGGCTGAAAGAAGGGGATAATAACACAAAATTCTTTCACGCTATTACAAATCAACGGAAGTCGCGCAACTGGATCCACAGTATAGAGTTTCAGGGGGAGGCCCTGGCGGAAGATTCAGAAATCCGTAAAGCCTTCACGGAGTATTTCACCAACATTTTTGGAACGGCCCGCACTCATAGTTTCAACACAAATTGGAGCAGATTATTTGAGCACAGACCAACACAGGATCTGCATCATCTAGACGACCCATTCACAATTGACGAGATTCGCAAGGCCATACAAGAGCTAAATCAGGATAAGGCCCCCGGTCCTGATGGGTTCCCTATGACATTTTACCAAAAAGGGTGGAGCATAATGGAGGAGGATATTATCCGATTATTTCGGGACCTCTATAATAGGCAGGCGGAACTGGAAAGACTGAACTGGGCGCATATACTTCTTATACCAAAGAAGGAGGCCCCTCGAGCAATTGGAGACTTCAAATCCGACAAATTTAATTAATCGCTTCGATGAAGATCATAACCAAGGTACTTGCCAACAGACTTCAAGCAGTCATTGCAGACATTATCGATGAATCTCAAACAGCCTTCATCAAAGGAAGATCCATTCAAGACAACATCATCGCGGCAGAGGAAATTATCCACATGATGAAGATCAGAAAAGAAGAAGGGGTGATGCTTAAGATCGACTTTGAAAAAGCTTTCGACATGGTGGATTGGGATTTTCTCCTGGACGTATTACAGGCACGGGGCTTTGGAGACAGGTGGATAATGTGGATCCGCGATATCTTGGGGTCCTCAAAGTCCCAGATGCTGATCAATGGGCAGGTAGGGGGATACATTCGGCACAAGAGAGGGCTAAGACAGGGGGATCCCCTCTCCCCACTCCTATTTGTCATTGCGACAGATACTCTTACAACAATGATCGCAAGAGCAGCTCGAGGAAATCTGTACAGGGGAATCAAATATGGGGTGCAAGACGCAGATGAGATCACCACACTGCATTATGCGGATGACCTTCTGGTCTTTGGAACTGGAGACGTCACTCACATGAGAACACTAAAACTCATTTTCTATCTTTTTGAAGGGTTATCTGGGCTCCAAATCAACTATGCTAAGAGCCATCTCACCCCTTTCAGGATGGAGGAGGCGAGAGTCGATGCCTTAGTGAATACCATCAACTGCCCTAAAAAGGAACTACCCATAAACTACCTGGGTTTACAAATTGCCGGCCGAAAGCCCCGAAGACCTGAATGGCTACAACTCATTGATAAAATTCGCAGGAGAATTGGAACATGGAAGAGTCGTCTACTCTCCATGGCTGGCAGGGTTACACTCATCAACTCAGTCATCTCTACCATTCCGAACTACTGGTTGGCTATCTACAAAGTGTCGGTTTGGGTTATTAATCGTATAGACAGCCTTAGAAGGGACTTTCTTTGGTATGGGCCAGAGATGAAGGGGAAAACATATCGACTAGTCAAGTGGCAGATATGCTTCGCACCCAAGTAATTCTGGAGGTTGGGGCATAATGGACCTTCGCTGCTTTGAGGGCCATGATAAGCAAATGGTGGTGGAGAATTTTAAATGGGCGCCTCAAGACCGCAGAAGCATCATCCAAAGCAAGTATTTTCTGAACTCATACATAAACCCACATAAAAGACCTACCACCAGGGCATCCCACTTATGGAAGGGGGTGACAGACCAGTGGAGTCTGGTTGACATGGGGATGACCGCCATAGCAGGCAAAGGGGATACGGTGAATATGTGGCACGACAGATGGATTCAGGGACAGGCACCAAGTAAGCTATTCCCCTCACTCATTAATTCAGCAAGAGATCAACAGCTAACCCTGGAAAAGGCAAGAGAGGTTCTAGCCCAGGGACACTCCATACTTAGCCAGGGGCCACTCACCAGGGAGGGCCAAATAGAATTGGACCAACTTCTGGATGCAGTTGATAGGGCTGATGAGGGAAGGGAGGACATACGGAGCTGGACGTTGGAGGCACGAGGGGACTTCTCAATCAAGTCTCTATATAAATTCATCACCGATGGAGGGATGCGGAGCCAGTTCCCCAATACCTTATGGAGGTTACCCTGTCCGATGAAGTTCAAGCTGTTTGCCTAGCTGGCATTAGATAACAAAATACTCACCTCAGATAACCTGGCAAAACGTGGTTGGCAAGGAAATCACACCCTCTGTTATCTATGCAATGAGCAAGAGGAAACGGTGCAACATCTGCTAATTGATTGCACATTCACCACACAAATCTGGCTTTATTTCTGTCAAATGTTTAATGTGAACACGCTCCCTCACTCGACTGGAGATCTATGGGGACACAACAATCTAGGGAAGAGCTTACACAAAGAGATGCACATGGGATGGAACCTGGTGGTCATGGCCATAACCTGGAGTATCTGGATGGAAAGGAACACTCGTTGCTTCCAAAACAAACAACGCGTTTGTTCTGGGATTATCCGAGGGACCGCTTTTCTCCTACTGGCCTGGTTCGAGGCTGGGACCGTTACCAAGCAACAGAAGCTGGTTCAGATGGAGTCCATCGCCCGCCGCACTCTGATAATTAACCCTGGAGGAGTTCCGCAAGAAGCAAACATTCAGGATGATTTCGAAGATGATATGACTGGGCATTCACCTGTGGGCGAAATGTAAAGGGATTGGGTGGGGGGGGGGGGGGGGCTTTGGCCCACGCTGTATCACTCTTTATTGCACTTTTATTTTACATTCAATAAATGAATGTGGTTAATCCACTTTAATCAAAAAATAATAATAATAATAGGCGAAAAGTCCTTTTTGGTCCCTGTACTACGGTATATTGTTCATTTTGATCCTTGTATAATAAAAATGTTCAATACGGTCCCTATACTATAAGGATTTTGGCAAATACGATTTTTTAGACTGATGTGGCAGCTAATTAGCATACAACTTACATACACTCATTATTTTATTATGACGTGGCATGCCACGTGACAAGATAAATTAATTTCTGGAATGGTGAATGTTTACTGATGACGTGGCATGCCAGCTTAGCTGTCACGTCAGCATGATGACGTGGCATGCCACGTGTCAAAAAAAAAAAAAAATCTTAAAAAAGTCAAGAAGAAAAATATCCTGGAGCTTGCCATTGCCTTCTTGAAACATTTTTTGTGGCTTAATCACATTAATAAACCTGGAAAATGCTAAAAAACATGAAACAATAAAATCTAAAAAGAACATCTCCATTCCAACTTCTTCCCTCCGTCACCGATATAATCTAAAAAGCATTTCTTCATAACCTTAATCACGACATTCACATTCACAACATACAACAAATTAATGCTTACATCTTCAAAACCATCCAAAGAAGCATTTTGAAAACATCCAGCAATATAATCCAAAAGGAACAACAATTCTCCAAAAGAACACAATTTTTATGTTTAAAACATCAAGCAATATACTTCATTGTAGACAACAGTGAACCATTATGAAAAATCAATTAAGGTGAAAAAGCTTCAATCATGTCCACCATCTCCTACATGGCTTTCTTGTGCTGGTAAAACAGGTTTGGAAGTATAGCTTTTATTGCTTCTCAACTTCTTTCCTCCATCACCATCACCCTACAAAAATGTAATATATCGGTTAAGATGCCGCCGAAAAAAATAAATTTTCAAAATCCAATGACAGTGTAAGCAAGAAGCAAAACAAAGAGAAGCATAAAACTCATAACAAGGAAGAAGCCAACAAAAAGAACTGTAAATCTGAATTGAAACTTGAGACAAAACTATCATATATTTGGAACCAATGAGTAAATTCAGAGACCACTAATCAATACTCTCGGAGACGTCATCAAAGATGGAACCAACAAGGTATGTAGCTCAGAGCATGAAAGTAAGGTACAATTCAAAGCCAATAAGCTCAAAACAAAGGGATACATAACTAAAATTATGAAAAAATATTAATCCATAGACATGCCACCAATCCATAACTCATAAATTAGTAGTTCACCCATATCTCTGGTTCAAAACAAAAGGATGAAACACAAGCTAGCAGTGACAACATTAATCCGATTAAGATAAGATTTTGATCCCAAATGAACGCAATATACCTGGCTTTGTTGTGTGGGAGAATAGAGGCTGAAGGAACTTTCTTACATCTTAATTGCTACCCTCCATTACCATCACCATCACCATCACCCTACAAGAAAATATTCAATACGAGTTAAAGATGCTGCCCAAAAAAATTAAGTTTCAAGTCAAGGTTAAATACATACCTGGCTCTGTTCTGTGGGTAAAGCAGAGCCTGAGATGCTGCCCTTCTACCTTTTCTTTCCTCTATCACCAGCACCCTGCAAAAAAATATATTTAATATGAGTTAAGATGCTGCCCAAAAAAATCAAGTTTCAAGTCAAGGTTAAATACATACCTGGCTCTGTTGTGTGGGTAAAATAGAGTTTGCGATGCTGCCTTTCTTCTTTTTCTTTCCTCTATCAGCAGCACCCTGCAAAAAAAATATTCAATATGAGTTAAGATGCTTCCCAAAAAAATTAAGCTTCAAGTCAAGGTTAAATACATACCTGGCTTTGTTGTATGCATAAAACAGGGCCTGAAATGATGCCCTTCTTCCTTTTCTTTCCTCCATCACCGCCACCCTACAAAAAAATAATCAATATGAGTTAAGATGTTGCCCAAAAAAATTAAGTTTCAAGTCAAGGTTAAATACATACCTGGCTGTGTTGTGTAGGTAAAACAAAGCTTGAAATGATGCCCTTCTTCCTTTTCTTTCCTCCATCATCATCACAATACAAAAAGATAATCAATATGAGTTAAGATGCTGCCCAAAAAAATTAAGTTTCAAGTCAAGGTTACATACATACCTGGTTGTGTTGTGTGGGTAAAATAGAGCCTGAGATGCTGCCCTTCTTGCTTCTTGACTTCTTCCCTCCATCACCATGACCCTACAAAAACATTCAACATAAGTTAGGTAGTAGCCGAAAATAATTACAGCAACTAGTTAAATGTCTCAATGTAAGGAATAACACTTGCCTCCAATGTGCTCACCCACTTCTTTCTAATAACATCTTATTGCGTCTAGTTTGGACCCCTAGGAGTTGTTCACTGCTTATTACAGGGTGCTTATCTTTAACTGTTGGAGCCTTATTAACCTGTCTTCTTTTACTTTCAACAGAAGAAGCAACCTATAAATGTAGATACTATTAGAGTTAGGAACAATTATGTAAGGAAATGTAGAAAATATACAAAGTCAAGCAGACTTACAACTTTGTTTTTTGGAGCAGTTGGACAGGTCTTGCATTGTGTCCACCTGCTGAACATCTTTTGCACCTCATCTTCCTTCCTTTTCTAAACATTTTTTATCCACTCTCCTCCTCCCAGGTTTCCTTTTTCCTAACCTTTTTTGGTTTTCCTGGCATAGGCCTAACTGGAGGTGGTTCTATTGGGTCGTAACCAGTCCTCATCCAAAATTTTCTACCATTAACTGGTTGTAGTGCGGCAATATATGTTCTCTCAAACATCTCCCTTTTGTACCATAAAGAGACATAGTCTTCAACCTGATCCTTTCTAAACATAATTGCACCCACTCCATGTGCACACAGGATGCCTGTCAAGTCCTATTTTCTACATATGCATGTGTGTTATGACATTTCACCACATACCTCTCGTCATCTCGATACACTTCATATCCTTCATCACCATTCCATTCCAAGTAAGTGTTCACGCTTGCCTCTCTACTTTCCTCAATTTTTGCTCAAATCCTAGGCCCGAAATCACCCTTGAATTTTTCAAGGAAATTCCTCATTGCAACAATTCAGCACATCAACATCACCCTTATTTCCTTAAGCATCGAGATGATAGTTTTATGTCTTGCTTCTAATACGAAAGAGTTGAATGTCTCCGACATATTGTTCTCTATGACATCAGACTTACATGAAGTGTTAAAAAATGCCCTCGACCAGGATTTTTGCCGGATTTTCAGCAGGTCTTCTTTCGCCTGCTCACTTTCTTTCCAATATCTTCTAAGGTACTTTCAAACTCGGGGAGTGTACCTGCCTTAATAGTTTTTCAGAACATCCTTTGTAGCTCCTTACTTTTATGATTTTTTCGCCAGTTTGCGTAGATATGCTGAGCGCATCGTCTATGCTCAACCAAAGGCATGAGCGCTTCCATGGCCTGTGTCAAACCCTGTTATTATAAAGAAATAAGAATTACTTATAGAATTATTCCAAAGGCATGAATTATTCCATAAAAAATTGAAAGGTTATAGAATTTAATACCTTATGTTGGTCTGACATGAAAGTGTATGCTCGCCCATCTCCATTTTAAATTCCTAGGTCGTCCATTAGATGTTGCAGGAACAACTGCCATCGGTCCTTGTTCTCTACTAGCACGACAACCCATGCTATTGGGTACATCTGATTATTTGCATCGCAACCCACAACAGACAGCAGCTCCCCCTTACAAGGCCCCTTTAAGAAAGGGCCATCCAAGACAATTAAATGCCCACATTCAACAAGAAACCCCTTCTTCAAAGAATCAAAACATATGTATAAACTATTAAAAAATGGGTTTTGATTGGTGACAGGTCTGTTGACTTCAAGTAATATCGCGTTGCTTGGATTACTGCTCCTAAGCTCTGCAGCATAATCCCAGAAGCATACTGTACTCCTCCCTGTAGTCCCCTGTTAATGCATTTAATACTCAAATCTAAGAAAGCCTGCATTAGATCAGTGTGACATCTACCTCCAACTCTTCTTGGCGACCATTTTTATGTCTAATAGCTTCATCAATGAGGCGGTTTCTTGCCTTGACTACAGTAGGTGCTTTGCCACAACTCTCGAATTAACCCTTTTGTTTGTGAATATCCAATTACATATATGCTCTCTCGTATGTTTTTATTATGAAGTTGGAAGTTTCTTTATCAAACCCTGCATATAACACCCATGGGCATTGGGGCTCCTTACACTTGGCCCTAAATCTCAGTTTGTTGTTCTTCACTATCTCAACTTGCCTCCTCACTTGAACAGCATGCTTTACTATTGCATCCTTCAACATCGCCTCACTCTCCACGATCATTCCCAGCTGGAAATGTGGTGTCAGGCTTTTTGCATCGAAGACATGTGTCTTTGACTTAACCTTTCTCCCATGTTCTGTCTCACTGTCCTCTTAAGACGTGCTGAGGAAATTGCCAATACTGTTGCTCATCGTATCTTTGTCGCCATCCGTTATTCCAGCATTTTGCTCCACATACTCCTCAACAGTGTCCTGTTCTGAGCTGTCTCCAACTGCAACCTTCTTCTTACTTACAAGCATCATTTTCCTTTGTATAAATTCCTTGGCCACTTTCACCTGCTTCCTGTTCTTTTTAGCTTCAAGGAACTCTTCATTGTCAAATGCAGAACATTCCTCGGCTGAGCACTCAACAAAGATGTTGTCACTGTCTGACTCCTATGTTTCCCTGTTACTCTCACAAACATTCTTCAAGCTAGAATACCATGTGCCGAATACAGAATGTGGTCCTGCCTTAGAAGACCAACCTATTTGAACATCCTGATTCCCGCCCATTTCATCATCCTCATCAACATCCAATGCCCCACCCATCGGAACATCCCTATCTGATCAACCTCCATCTAAACATCTTCAGCTACTCTTTCATTTTCCTGGCCCATACTTGCATTTTCCTCACCCCCGGCTACAAGCTCCACTGCATCTTCCACACTTGCAAGCCCTGCAATCTCTTCCTCTCCCACACTTGCAATTCCTGCAGCATCTTCTTGGGGTACACTGTGTTCCACATACAGCTCAATAGGACCAAATTGCCGCATAACTTCAAGTATCCTGCTACATGAGTCCTTATCATAAACCAAAATCAGGGAGTTTTGGAGACTTTTGGCACTTGTGGAGACCCTGTAGTGGATCTTGGTAGCTTCTCTAGCGCCTAACTCTTGGATGAATTCAATAAGTTCATCAAAACTAAAGTCCTTCGGGTCCATTTCCAGAATGTGTGCAATCCCTCCAATACATTGCAAATTGTTTTCTTTGCCGAAATAACCACCCAGAAAAATTTTCATTCTCCCCAATTGTAGCTTCCTTTGTTGTTCTCCAACCTTAAATCAAGAGAAAAAAAAAAAAAAAGCAAAAGAAATAACATCAGAAACAAAAATGACAATAAGAGTAAGTCTAGCATTGAAATCATCCAAGAAATTCCAGCATTGAAAGGTAAAGACATTCCAACAGTCTTATAAGACATTCAAACACCATCACAAAAAGACATTCCAACAGTCTTATAAGGCATTATAAGGCATTCAAACACCATCAAGACTTTTGTTATAAACCTTAATTCCATAAAAAAAAAATAGCAATAAAAAATATATGTATCAGTCAACAGCTAAGACCAAGAACACAGCAACTTGAAGATACAGTAACAAGTTTGTAAATCAACAGAACAAGATTATTCATATAAATTTTAATCCCTTAAAAAGTGGCAGTTAAAAATTAATCAGTACCAAGAAAAAGGAAAAGCAATAAGAATACAAAAATCAGTAATATATGGCCAACTAATTTGAAAAGATAGCATTCCAAGCCAGTAATAATACCCAACTAAATTTGAATTAGCCAGTAAAATAACTTTGGAAAGATAACATTCAAATAACTATCTCAACAAAATTTGAAAAATAATTATCTCAACTAAATTTTAAAAGATAGCATTACCAATTGTAAAATAACTTTGGAAAACAAACTTCAAACCTCATCAAGGGATTACCTTTCACTCTTAGTCGCATAATTCAAGCATTCAAACACCATCACATGGATTATAAAAATACAAGGTAGTCTTATAAAAATGATTTATTACCTCTAAGCAATATTTGATCAAGATCTGAGAAAAGTCTCAACAAACAACAACATTTGACTTAAAACAACAGGAATTCAACACATATTTCAGCTTTTTCCTCGAATTAAAACACGAAAGGCTACGGAAAAAATGTTGGATAAACCCTAAAACAAGCCAGAAAGCTAAAAAATCTTACTTCCAAACTTAAATTAGAGCTTCATAATTCAAAATAACATTGAGAAAACTTGATGGATCGAAGGGAAAGCAATGAGTTCATAAGATTTCGAGGAAATCATAAGCGTCAGACTTACCTTATGGACTGACTTTAACGTACTTCAGGTGGAAGAAAGATGATCGGGAAGCTTGTGACGCGGGCTGAGAAAGTGAGAAGTGAAGTCAAAGAGCGGGAGCCCAGGAACCCCTCTCGCTAGATGAACCAAACCCGCCGGGGACCACAAGGGGAGAAGACGACGAACTACCACAAGGGGACCACAATGTTGGAGATAACCTAATAAGGTTGAAACTCCAAACCGCCAAACCGCTTCAACCAATCCGCCGAAACAGTTGGTTTCGTTGAAACCGAAAAAAAATTGGTTTGGTTTGATTTGAAATCGATTAATATTCAGTTCGGTTTGGTTTGAAATTTCTGAATTGCGGTTTAGACCGAACCGAACCGCATATTGCTTCTTTTAATGTGATTGAACCAACATGGTCTAATTCATTGTGACATTTGACTTGGGTTAACTTTGTAGGGATTGGTATTAGATAAAAGGAGATGATCATAATTTGATTATGATTTGATATTTGAAGATAATTATAAAAAGTTTATGATTTATCTCTATCTCGAATATAGATTTGAGTAAGACTAGGACACTCACCTATATAAGGTGAGATATGATAAGAGAATAGACATGCAATTGTATGAGAAAGATAAATGACCCATTCAAAAAAAAAAACAAAAAAACTCAAAAATGTTGATTTTTTTGGTTCAAACAAACCCAAACCGACTCAAACAAAAAATCATTCAAACTGCTCAAACCAACCCAAACTGTTCCAAATCGAAAAACTTTCAAACAACCAAACCGAACCGCAAACTGAACCAATTTGGTTTGGTTTCATTTTTCAAACTTTTCGATCCGGTTTGGTTTAGATTTTTTCAAACCAAAAAATACCGGTTTGGTTTGGAAATTTATCCAAACTGACCAAAATAGAACTGATTTCACTCCTATAACCTAACACTGTGGGCTCTCACTTAAAAGTTAAATCTCGTGATCTCTTTCTTCGCCCAAAGTAACATTGTAATGACATGTCATCATTAAAATTATTTCTTGCTTTAGCTCTTTATTAATCATGTAACAGGCCTGTCAATTTCTTTTAAAACATTTTATCACATCAGCGGCTAAGTAACATTACAAAACATATAATTTTTAATTTATTGCTCAAATAACAACTTTACATGGTGTGCCAGTGTGGTTAATAATGTCACAAGATTAATATTTTTATAAATTAAAATATTAATTTTATAAATTAAAATATTGTGATAAGAATATTCATTTCCATCTTATTAAATTAAAAATCACATTTTTTAGCATTTTCCAAGTTTATTGATGTGATTAAGCCAAAAAAAAATGTTTAAAAAGGCAATGGCAAGCTCCATGATTTATTTCTTATTTTTTTTAAGATTTTTAATTTTTTTTGACACATGACATGCCATGTCATCATACTGACATTGTAGCTAAACTGGCTTGCCACATCATCAGTAAACATTTACCATTCCAGAAATTAATTTATCTTGTCACATGACATGCCACATCATAATAAAATAATAGATGTATTTAAACCATATATCAACTAACTGCCACATCAGCCCTAGAGACCATATTTATCAAAACCCTTATAATACAGGGATTGTATTAAATATTTTTATTATATAAAAATAAAAATAAATAATATATCAAGAACCAAAAATGACTTTTCACCTATATAATATTAACTGTACTCTAACAAGTCTAAACTGTTGGAAAATGATAGCCAATGATTGCATCGATGTTCCCAAAAATAAAAGTAGAGAGCGCATGTTGATGTTGAAGAGGGGAAACATTAACCACTATACAGGAAAAAGAAATTTCTGGACATAATTTACATTCAACTCTCACATAATAAACCTTCAAAACAACATCTTAAATTTTTATAAATTAAAATAAATTATGAGCTATATGACAAGTTGGATTTTGCTGTACAAAATATAGGACTGGTGGTTTGAGTGGAGCCGAAGGTGTTGTTCTCCACTGTATATATAGTTTGCACAACTGAGTGGAAAACCTGCATAACAAATCAAAAGAATTATATTTTTTTAACATAAATTTATAAATTTAATCCAAGCACATTCACCATCAGGTAATTAAAGAATTTTAAACCAGAGATTTGCATCTTTGTAAGCATGGCATCATAGGATTTCTGGTACTGGCCCAAGCTGATAGTTAATCTCATATGTAACACTAAATAATTAATTGGTTCAAAAAAGAAGCACACGCACAAAGCCATAACTTACCACTCCACAGCATTTCACGAGGTATTTCACTCATATCCAGTTCATTCCAAAATACAGTTGATGAATACTTTATCTGCATTTCATCAAAAGGTTCAAATTCGGTTTCAAGCCAAGATACCAGAGATAACACAATACCACTGACAAGAAAGAGGACCTTCTCACAGATATTTGATCAAAACCTTGACAACAGCTCTAATCAGAACCAAAAAGACTTATGGTTGTCTGCCGAAGAACTTCAGAAGTATGATCAAGACTATGAGATGCCACCTGCCATGTATAATATGTCTATTAGACAAGATAATGCAACACCTTAATGATGATAAAAATGTACAGTTCATAGACGTCAAGAATTTCTTACAAGAATTCAATGACCGTTTCATCTATCTGAAGTATCTACTCATGCATATTACTAATATTGGTTTGGCCAAATGTATGGAATTTAATCAAATTATACGTCTGTAGCTAACTTGAAACAGATTAACAAAAGGTTGCTGGAATATTTGATTCATATTACAGACAACTTGTCCAAAACACCAGATGTTAACTATCCAATGGCATAGTACAACAAGCTATTCTTCTTCATCTTGATGCCAGACATCCATGCACATGTCACATTAATACCCTCAAAACAAAGTAGACACATGGGACACAACATTCACAACAATCTCTTGCATGCCATTCATGCATCCCAAAATAATAACGCATGAATGTGAGCATAAGAGCATATATTTGGATTCTGTATATACTAGCATGAACATAAAATTAAAAATAAAATAAGATGGTCACCAAATATGTAAGAGCTTTGTAGCGCTCCTCATTTAGATACAACGGCCTTCCCCTTGACATATCAAGATCCTGCAACCAAAGAATTATTGAAGCATGCAAATTAAATGATTAAATAAATAAACAAATCAAGAATGGAAAAACAAAGTTCCATGAAGACAAGTGGAGCTAACTTTGGTAGATTTATGAGTAAAAAAGAGTATCTTAAAAAGTCGCATTTAATCCAAGTATGACTTCTCAATTTCAGAATCAGTTCAGAGCTTTAGACTATCTGTTACCTCTTCGCCATAGGCATCCAAATAGAGAGATGGCCAAAAGGCCTGGCGTGTAGATCTTTGCAGTAAGATTGTAGTCCTCTGTACATGTAAATCAAGTAACACAGCAATAATAAGCAAAAGATCTAACTCAAATACAATGTAATCAATGAGTAAATACAGAATGTTTACCCTAACTAACAGAAATACACCAACACCAGCACCGCACACCATCGCATGTTCTAAGCATCTATATACCCTATCAGAGATCAACAAAAAATCAGGAGGAACTTCAAAAGAACGAGATACATGGATAAATGCGTAGAGCTCAGAATGGGGGGCACTGGAGGGAATGGACTTAGTAATTTAACCTGCAGCAGTTCTTCCAGCTTGGTGAACATAATTCGCCACATATCAAGCATAGTGCAGGTTCATCTGGAACAGATTTGCAATGAGAACACTGCTGCTTTACATACCTGATACAACCATTACTTCATATGATCATTCCCTGACTAAATCTGGTGAAGATGCAGAATACAGTCACATAACACGTAAAATTCCTTAAAGTTTATCCATACAAACCTCTGCAAAAGGTCTTGATAAAGTCGAGGTAGTTGCATCAATTTAAATGGGACTGCAGGTGTGCAATAAAGAACATGCTCATGTTTACTTGTTTTGAACTTCTCAGAGAAATGTTCACACCATCTAAAAGTCAAGGTGCGCACAAGCTCATCTTTGAGAATCACTTCCAGTGAGCAAATCTGGAACATATTCTCCAGTTCTCTGACCTCATTCAGCTCAATTGAAAGGCAATTAGTGTCTATGACAGAATCACTATTTGCACCACTAGTGAATCCTTCCCATGTATGATATTTGTCAAGTGCAGAAGTTAAGGTTGAAGAGTTCATTAATTTCCAAAGCAATGCACACCGTCGTAGGTATGGGAGAGTTAACCTACGAATCATGTCCTTAGGATGACAAGAAGAATCTATAAACTTCGCAAGGAAAAACTGCTTTTGCGCAAGTTCAGATTCTCCAATAATCTTACAAATATTATCAGAAACCCAATCATCAAAGAAAGATCTGTCAAAGCAGCGATTACTATAACATGTAATAAGTGCCTGCAATGAAACTCAACATTAGCATTAGCTAAAATATAAAGAATACAACTGAGATTGAAAGTACAACCAACAAGTTCCCATTAACATAAGGTTATACCTGAATAACATTAACAACATAGAAGAGATGTACAAGAGCCATGACAAACTCAGAGGATGATATAAATGGAACTGGAAGGCTGAAGAGAACCAACATCAGAGATGAAAAAGGATCAGAAGAAAGAATAGGATCAGCAGTCCGCTTCCAGAATTGGATGTCAGGAAACATTTCTCCCTTATCAGTATGTTCTGGAATACAGTTAACTGTACCTGGCAAGACAACATCAAATCAAGGAACTTAACGTAAATGTGTTTACTTCTTTCCGTAAGCTAATGTTTGAATTGCTAGGTCGCATGAAGACTATAAGAGTTAGCCAGAAAACCAATCAAATCCTAATGAGAAGGATAAGAACATATAGCTGATTACAGAATTACTGAATTATAAATATCTGGTTAACACTAAGGCAGCACCTTGAACATTGGATAAGATGACATTACAATTCTATAATAGTGTTATGTCCATAACTAGCATGGAAAATATTTTAAAACTCAAATAAGTTCTCATATCTTTGCAATTCTTATTAAACAAAACAAGCAATAATCAAGTTATTGTAAATTGCTGACACTTCAATTTTAAGTCTTCTAAATCATATGTTTATTTACTAAAGAGTGCTCATTTAGGTTATAGCAATTCACTTTCACAAACTGTGCATTTCTTGCTACCCAACTTAATCAAATAATGAAGAAAAGAGTGCAGGTAGCAGCAAAACTTTCCAAGCGATCACATAGAAGTATTAGACAGGGGCTAAGACGAGCTGGCATTGTTCCAAGCTGCAGAAGGGGTTGAAATAAATCAACAAACAATTGCAAAGTCAAAATGTCCTTCTGCATGATAATCGTACTCACACAGTCTTGATGAACACACTGGCTTTATGATGTATGTGTTCACATTCAATCTCATGTATGTTATGCAAATGCTTCCATGCATCAATTAGATAAATAAAAAGCTTCCATAGTTCTTTTTATTGTACTGCCGGAGAGGCTTATGATCACACATTAATATCACTTATATGTAATATATGGAATTACTAGAAAAATGTTGCACATGCATATGCTTTAAAAGGCCATAAAAACCTTTTAAACTTTACCTCTTTGCTTATCTGTGCTTGATAAATTGATGTCACCTGAAATACCATAGCAAATGGAGCTTGAAAAAAGTTGGACAGCTCTGAACCTCAAAAGTACCTCTAGACGGTTTACATTATGTGGAGGTCTGAGAAATATTAAGTAACAAGGACAATATAGATCCGTTAGAAGAATGAAGCTCCTCATATAAAGATTCCAAGCAAGATTTAGAACCAGCTTGATGAGGGTTCTTTCCACGAGAAGCTATTTCCATAGATATAAGAGAGTACATAAGGGCGTTCCAGAGCATCAAGGAGTGACTAAGCCTACCAGATGATATCAGACTACCATAACTATGAGGGTACTGCAGCATACACAATTTACGTATAGCATGCTCTGAAGCTGGTTCAATAGTTTCACTCAGCTTTCCAGAATAAAATTTAAGGAATCTACAATCTCCAACCATTTTGGCAGTGCTTTGAAGAAGAGTCAAAGCAAGAGGAAGATGTAAAACATAAGCACTCAAATCTGCTGAGGTTGAAGTGACCTGAAGTGATGTTGGACCACCGCTGAATGGCATAACTGGTCTCTGTGATGTATTTCCAGAAACAAGGTTTATAGGTAGGATCGAATTGGCAAATCTTCGGCAAACTGGACAAAGTAATTCCCCCTGAATAAGAGCAAAATTAAGTTGTACATAAATTAGATTGTCTATACCAGAAACACATATGTAAAAATAATAGTAAAATCTATGGACAGCCTCACCATATCTGGGTTCACAATATGGCCTTCAATACCAAGTCTCCTTATGGGCCTGATTCAAAATGAGAAATAAATAAATTTTCAAAGATTTGCATCATAAATAAAGTACCGAATGAAGTCAAATTGTAGTATTTGTCAGAATATATAACAAGCATAATCCATGTAAACTTTCCTATCATCATAAATTCAGATATGAGTAGCACGTTTTGATGTTCGGAAGCTAAATAACAGGAATAAAATCCTTCCTTTCTATTAGTTCTACTTGCTTCTGGAGTTCCGCATCACAACCATTTTCAGCAACAAACATCATGATCATCAAGAATTTCAATATAATAAATATCTTCACAGGTCCAACTCCTCCCCATGTGATCTTCATCACTTTGCTAGCTCTATCTTAAGCTACAATCCCACTAAAGAAATTTCTCTCAAAACAAATTGTGGTTCATTAAAACACATTTGCAGGAAAGAAAATCATAACATGCAATGCAATATCTTTCAACAAAAACACAGTCCAAATTTATTTCAGAAACATGACCATGACAAAAGAAAAGCGATAAATCCAAAGAGTTTTACTACTAAATAGCATTGAGCAACTATTTTATATATGGCTATTGCAGGAAGATATACTGAAATACAACTTATTATAGAGCAATTAACAAATGATAAGGAGCATATATTTTGTGTCCAGAACCTTAACAAAGAAAGTAGGATGAAGTACAATGGAAGAAATATGAAAATTTAGGAAATACGATAATAGACATGTGCATATATGAGTGGATAGGACATTAGTAATAAGTTTGATTGTTCATCCAAGCTTTATCCCAAATCCTGGTATTTGGTAATGGAGTGAATTAAGAGAATATTGCTAACCAGATGATTGACACGTCTGTATGTGTTTGCAAATGTTAAATGTTTGTTTTAATAGAACCCACCGTTGTTTCAATGATAGCAGATATCTCTCACGACATTCCTGATGCACAGCATGCCCACATGAAGAAACATGAATTCCATCACAATCTCCTGGTTCAATTCCATTATAGGCAGTAGAGGTAATAGCAGAGTTTGATGATATATTCCCAAGCTGTAGAAGACTATAAAGAGAAGATTGATGCTGCTTTGATGTCTCTCTTGCCAATGCTGTAACATACTCTCCAAGCACAGAAGGTTTTGCACTTTTACTCTTCTTCAAATCCTCCGTAGCATGGGAAATCAAATATTTATGATCACAATCCACAGCATCTGAATAGAATTCTGTGCCATGAATTATTCTTCTAATAGACTGGTATATATCATATTCCACCAACTCAAGGGACGATGTTGCCTCTGAAGTAATTGGTAGTTGAAAACCTTTACGGTGAGGAAGTTGACCTCTGAAGAATTCAAGAATGGCATCAGTGTCATTGGGAGACTCCACAGTTGTATTCTGAAATGTATGCACTGGACTAGCAGAATCAATATCAGTTAGAGTATTTGACACACTCTGGCTGACTACATGAGCCCCCTTAGCCAATTTGTCATCATCTTCCCATGACAGGGGACCTCTTTCAACAAAACTTGTTAACCGAGATCTCTGGCATCAATAAGCATAGGCAAATGAGATTAAATCATCCATTGAGAAAAACAAGGCCTTCATGAGCTAGAATGTTAAAACTTGAAAGCAGAGTCAGAGGAACATAGCAACACCATTCAGCTTATTTTAGAAAGTCTATGGATATAAGATACTCACACATCATGTTGTGCATAAATAAAAAGTAAAAAATAAAAAAATAAACGTAGCATTTTCTAAAATGAAAGAATGCAAGTGAAACACCAACCTGAAGAAGAATAAGGTAGCATAGAGGACTTTGGGAATCAGGATCCCTGCAGAATGAACAAATTGGCTTGGGTTCTTCTAGAGCATGATCCACATCAGACACAAAACACTTCCCTTTGTGGATACCAAAGCATCTGGATCATCACTTGTGCGATTCAGGCTAGCAATAAATTTGGACTGTTCAGCTTTCATTTTTTCCTATGAGACAACAATAGTGAGGGATGTAATTACAACAATGGAAACTATCCTCTTAAATTTTTTAGGAAGCAAATATACAATGGAAGTCCAACACAGCCTCATAAATTTTGACAGAGTTTCAATTGAAGATCATTTATCCAAAATGTCAAAACTACATTGAATGCATAAGCTACTGAAGCATACAAGGATAAATCAAACCCCAGAAACAACTGCTATTATATTGTTAGAAAACAGTTAACAAAGAAAAAGCAAGTTTGTTAAAGCTATAAATAATTCAGAATTACATGATGTAAGCACATAGATACACGTCTTTTGAGGGGCGTAGGCTTCCTTCATTGTATGATAGGACATGGCAAGCAAACAAGACCCAGAAAGTAAGAAATGAAGTTCCCAATCAGTTATCAGTCCAGGAAATTATGCCCTGTATTCCTTCAAGGCACTGTGACACAATTGCCTTAAATACAATCATGCCAACATTTATCCAAAGAGCAATAAGGAGAAACACAACTGGGCATGTGAAGTTTTAAACATTAAGTCACATTAAATCTCTGTTTAGTTGTCAGAAGAGAAGTGTAAAACTGCTAGCTGAAAAATATAAATCACTTTGAAGGTTGAGAGTGCTTGCACAAGTATACTCTAAGTTCTAAAATATGTTTGGCAAGATATTACAACACATCAAAGGGCAAGGACAGATGAGATTTTACCAATATAGCAGCCTGACGCTCACGCATTTTTGCTCTTCGCTCCTCAAAGCCAGAATCTGATGCTAAATTCTTGGCAACCTTATCAGAAGCCCGCTGAAATATATTATGGGTTAAATCTGGCTCCAATTGTCTAAGTCTAGCGTTGCATTCCGCACTTTGATGTGCAAATTTCTTCACTATATTTTCAATCAAAGAGGAGATGTCACACTGCCTTGTATCAGCATAGCTCTTATTACTTTGCTCCTTATACTTCTTCATCAGCAAAACTAACAGGGAAAGCATATTTTGTTTTCTCCAGAAAACAGAAGCGTCAGCAGCACCGACATCAAAAACTTCACATGCATAAGTTAATATAGGAAATGAGCTTTCAAAGCAAGGAACACCTGGGCATGACTGGTCATCTATACATGACAAGTCAACATTGCTCTCAGTGCACTTCAGATTCGATTTTTCACAAATATCCAATGCCAAGGAAAGTAAATGCAGTGCAGTGATTAGAACACTATCAGGAACACGATTTGCAGATGAAACATCTGCAAGAAAAGCATAGTAAAGAACTGCTCGGATAATTTGGGCCACTGCTTTTGATGTAGCTATCCTGGAAATTGTGCTCATGGGGTAAAAGATTTCTGACCACTGAGGTAGCTGAACATTCAAAGCAGAAACACTGCAGAAATGTAAATATCTCTCCTCAGCAACCTGCAGCTCCCTAGAGTTCCAGCGAGGATGGTACAGATCCAAATCTTTCCAGTACTCTTCCCGCAGTGAATATTTGCCCTAATTGGAATAAGTTATGATTGTCAGGCAATTATAAACCAAACATATAAGGGAAGATTACAGAATAGATAAGAACCTGTTTCATGCCGGATGGTTTTGAATACACCGCAAGAATGTCAATAGCGTTTTGAAGCTGATCACTCTTTGCCAGATCACGAGGGAGAGCTTTCACCAGCTGACTATGTGTAGCATCACCAACTGCTAACTTGTAAATCAGTTCTCTGCACAAATTTTCAAATGTGGAAAACCCACAAAATCGCCGTTCTTTAACTATCTGTATGATAAGAGTGAGCATTTCCTGCACCAATACTGGTTCATACCTGGAAATAATTTTCCTAGCCATTAGGTATTTAAATGCAGCAATATGACATCAATTATGTTCAAAATAACATAAAAATAACAGTAATACACTATACCAAAGAATAACAAGGATGGAAAAATGTGTAACATGTCAAGGATTCTTGATAGACGAATGAGGAGATAGTCACAGGGAGCCATAAACGCTCCTCAGAAAATTCGTTTGATGCATCAAATTATATTTACCAAAAACACCATTTATATGTAAGTGGGTCAAAAAAAGGAAATTTTAATATCAAGCATATTTTCTCCCAATAGTCAATACAAACCCTTGGTCATACCAAGAGGAAGCATGTCAACTCACAAGTAAAACTACTTATATTTGAGAAAATCACCCATAGATAACAGGCCAGAATAGGTTAATAGTTATACGTTAACTTGGAAAATTCAGAATATAAGGGGGGCAAACTTAATCTTTTGGTGCATACTGAAAGAAATGTGTCAATTACCAACTAGCAACTATCAGCATGTCGTAGAAATTATAAGGTAATTGAGTCAAAGCAGATCATAAATAGTACACCAAGAACAGGGCATGGACTTGGTAAAACTGGAAATAATACCTATTATTTTAGTCTCCATATGTCTCTGTTCCAAAATTCATCAAAATCAACTCCGATCAATCAATAAAAAGCTTCCAAATTGATGCCTATTTAACAATATCATAAGTGAAGCTAACAATGACTACCCATCTGACCAGATGTTTCAAATAAAATAATCAGTATGATAATCGGAAGCGCATAAAATAGTAAACTGTTTAAAAACCCTACAAGCGCAGTTCAAGAGCTCCAACCAGAAATTTGATGAACAAATATCATGCAGGTAAGAATCCAAGACAAATAGCCTGCTGTATGTAGAAATAAAAGATAGCAAAGATAAACTTCACTAGAGGTAGATGCATACTCATCGTGCTCTGCAAGATGTAAAGTCGTATAATCTGATAAACCAAATCTTTCTTGAATCCTTTTAACAAATAGCTCCGGAGGAGACAAAGCAGCGCAACATTGCAACAAAAATAGATCAGATTCCAAACCTTGCTCTAACCTGCACCAATAAAATTGCATAGAAAACCTCAATTTCAGCTAGTCAAGAAATGTAATGAAATTTCCATTAGGTGGCACATTAACTCACCATCTAACAGAACGATACCACTCTGAACTCATTATGGCAGCATCACCATTCCTTCGCCACATGCCAGCACGGACTTGGGCACAAAATACCCTTAACCTTAATGGATGTTCCATCACAAAGGCAGAAAATCCACAAGGATGGAAACCCCCTAAAACCTGCTTGAAGAATTCTTGATGATGTGCATCTGAAGGATATGACAAAGAGTTTTTTGGCATCCCCGTCATTCCAACATAATATTTCAGTGCTTTTCGAAGTAAGACGGAAAGCAAACGATGTAAAGGAATGTGGAATGAAATGTCGTGTGAACTGACATCATAAACTATATCAGGCCAGTGTGCCAAGCTCAGAAGACCTACTGTTTCGGCCTCTTTTGCAGAATCTACCTCCACAGAATTCTCATTTGAAGTTCCGCTAACACAAGCATCTTCAGTGAATGTGTCGGACATTGAATTTGCATCTAATGAGTTGTTATTTTGATTCAGCGCATTGCTTGTTTCAGTAGCCATCGCTTGAACCAGAGATGAGCAATGAAACCTCCCATGATTTTCACAATGGAAAGACAACTGGTTTCCATCCATCCTTTCTCTGGACATTTGTCTTCTATAGACCCTATTACCATTACTACCCTTCTTGATCCCAAAAAATTTCTTACCCAAGTTCATGACATTGTACCCACCGCGGCTAATAGCATCTACAGAAATGGAATATTTCCTATTTTCTGGTTCCAACCAAGCTTCAATGGCTTTGATGCATTCAAATATTAAGCATATCCCAGAAGAGGAAATAGAGTTCTTTTTATGCATAACAGAGATCCCCTCAGTATTCATTTCATGACTTGAAACAATTCTACCTCTCAACTGACCTGCAGAGCTTCCTTCTGAGAATCTGCCCACTTTTGCAAGGTATAGTCCATCATCATCATCATCCAGACCTGATGCTGTGGAAGAAGCAAAAATTTCGTCCTTACTCTCTCTTGTTTCAACAAGAGAAAAAGCACCTTTCGCCAAAAGCATATGGATGTTTCCGAGATAGTGCCCCAGCACAAATGGAGTGTGTATAATGTCATTTTCCTCCTCGGTGTGGACACCTGTCAGTCTCTTCTGAGCGTCCATGCCTTGCACGAGGCTTAAGAGCCTTATCCAAGTTCTTGACATATCAACCAGCTCTTTAACAATATATTGGGAAACTTCTTCATGGCTCAACACATATCGTGTATCTTCGACCAATCGAATTGTAGTTTCATAAAGATTTGCCCATTTAGCTGCCTGAAAAAAAGTGTGATATCAAACATTCCAAAAATAATAGAAGCGCAAGCAAAGATATTGAAAATACTTAATTTGGAAGTAGTGCACCAACAAAGAGAAACAAAACAAAGCAACGCACTGACTTATATTCTGTTGTGCATGAGAATGTGGTCACTATGGCTTATAGAAAGACCAAGTTATCTAATTTGAGCAAGCAAGCATGTCTTGATAATCATAACAAAGTATTGGAGTAACTGGGCTCCTTCAAAATGCACATTATTCAAGACTATTTATTAGACCTCAGTACAGAAGAGATTTATGTATGATATTGCACGAAAAGACCAGATAGTCCATGACATAAGCATGTTACCTGCAAGCGACCATCTTCTCCTACACAAGAAAGAAAAAGGTCTTCTAAGCATCTCAACAGAACCCCCATTAGATTAACTTCTCTTACAAGTCGAGGTGTTAATGTAGGCACTGTAAATATTTGCACAGAGAAAGTTGATAGCAGCGGATACTGCTTTAGTACTGAGTCATTACATGCTTCGATGATTTCCTTTACACTATTTTGATAGTATCTTATGAAAACTTTAGCAAACTCATACTTAAAAAGAGGCTCTCCAAGGAGTTTCAAAAGCAACTCATGCAGTTTCTTCACAACCTTCTTGTCCAAAAACCGCTCTCCCATCAAAAGGATGTCTAACAAACCAGTACATGCAAACATTCTTTTGGAGACAAAACTAAGCAAGCTTTCACTACAACTGCAAAAATCAAGCAACATCTCAATAACTGCCAAAGACAACTCATAGGTCATTGCATGCACTTCAGTCTGATCATCTTCATTTCTTGGCCTGCGATATTCCATAGCGAGCATCTTGTCCTTCCAAGATGAGAAAAGGGCATCAAGAACAGGTCCCATAGAATTTGCTAAATCATCTGGGAGAGGCTGAATCTGCTCACTTCCTTTGTGCCTCGAACAGAATCCTTCTCGCTTCCAAGCAGTCGCATCTCCACAGTCACAGCACCCTCCACCAGAATACATTATCGAATAGTCATGGCCCTTATGGTCACCATTCTGGAAACAAGGGACACATATTGCACAAGTCGGATCATGCTCACATGTCCGGCAGCGATAAGCTAGATCGTTCTTTTTCCAAACAGTTCCACAGACAGCACGTTGATCAGAAGAATTCTGTGCCAGAATCTTTAGACATCCACAAGGTTCTTCCTCAAACATCAGCCATTGTAACCATAAAAGGCTTTCACTAACCAAAAGTTTCATTTGTGCTTGCCTATGTCCTCCTGCTGAGTCTTCCTTAAATGACCTGCAAACCGCAGATACATCTACATCGGATGGTATGATACAAGAAACTATCTCTGGAAGCAAGAACCTATTCTCCCCAACAAAAGCTACCAAGCCTGCCTGAGACTGATCCAGATATTCCTGAGGAACCCCATGCTGAGCTAGTTTCTGGAAACACAAATCACAAAATTATCATTTAAATTTCAGGAACCTGAAACCCGAAGTTTCATACATAAACAAGTAACTCCGTATACGTGGAAAATAACTTGAACCTTAACAAAAAGACC
This sequence comes from Dioscorea zingiberensis, assembly GCA_026586065.1. Lineage (NCBI taxonomy): Eukaryota > Viridiplantae > Streptophyta > Magnoliopsida > Dioscoreales > Dioscoreaceae > Dioscorea > Dioscorea zingiberensis. Next base: position 30,589,246 of record CM048827.1, read on the forward strand.
ATGCAAGCAAAACTCTTGGAATTCAACTTAATAAGAGAGAACAACTTTGAGAATCAGCAAAAGGACAGCAAAACCAGGAGAAAATAACATAATCGGGATTACTGAACTACAACAAGAAAAGGCCCAACAATGCTTGTGAATAACCAATTGCATGCAGGAATTAACCAGTTCATCAAGCTAAAACCAATGAATCCCATCAATTCTTTGCAAGTTATAATACAAACTAAGTCCATAAGAAAATATAATCAAATAGAATGATAAAGCAAGAAGAAAAACAAATACACTAAATCGGCCCCATTAGAGCTCTACCAGTTTGCGTTAACCCCATCGAAAACCCGCATCTCATGTTCCAGCACAAATAGAAGGAAACAAGAATTACTAAATCAAGGCAAATATTTGAGGAAAAATAGAAGAAAAGATGCAAAATCCAGAAGAAGAAAAAAAATCATGAGAATCTCGCATAGGCGTCAGCGAATCGTGGTCTTACCTGGAGGATGGCATCATGGTGAGAAAGAGCTCGTCTCTTCTCCGGCGGGGAACTGACGTCCATCCCGGCCACGATCCGCAGCCAGTCCGCGCAGCTCCAGTACGTCGATCGTGAGCTCTCTCGCCCCAGCGTTACAGAAGAAGATCGAAGAATGATACAGGAGATGAGGAAACAGAAGACGATCCAACGGCCTTCAGAGATAAACCCTAGACTCCTCCGCTCTCAAATCTAGGGTTTTCACCGATGGACATCGAGATCGATTTAGGCGGTGGTGACGGTGTGAGAAAACGAGAACTATCAAGAACAAGCGAAGGTGTGCAATGAGATGAACTCGGGTGGGAATGATAGATTTCCTTCGACCTTTTATGGAATATTTTACAGAAACAACCCTTGAAAATATTATTACATTTACATAAACACCGCCATGTAATGTAATTCATGGATATACATAATACTTAAGAAAGTATTTAACAAATAAATATTCCCAAAAAAAACCACATACCCTTCATATTACACAATTTTATTGATGATTCAATTTCAGTAAATTGGAAATCAATATTAGCAAATCACATTAAATAAATTTGGGCAAATGACAAACCATAAATTTAAAAAAAAAAACTTATATTTTTCACCTGATTTTGTCATTAAAACTAATTTATTTTCTCCTAATAACATGTTTGAGTGATTGTTGATATTATCTTAAATTTAAAATAATAAAAAATTCAAGATCCAAATCTAATTTTTTTTGTTTTTTTAGATTTTCTAAAATTTTAAAATATGAGAAAATTTCAAAATCTCAACCTAATTTTTTATTATTAAAAATTAAAATTAATGCCACTTTTGCTTAGTAATATACTAGTAAATGACCCTTCGCATTCTTTAGGATTTGAAAAAATAAATCCTAAACAATGTGATGGTTTTGATACTATATAATAAAATTCAATCCATAATGTCTAAATTTCAGTAAACCTCAAATGAATGTCAGCAAATCAATCATAAATCAGTTTCAGCAAAAACCTAAATTTCAAAATTATTCGAAAAAAACAAAAAAAAAAATTCAAAATCATTCAGAAAACAAAACCATTGTCATGGATCACATCAACACATAGAAACAACTTGCTGATATCTTCACAAAATCTCTTGACTGCGCAAGGTATAAATCCTTACGAAGTGAACTTGGCCTCTGCCAAGTATAATTCTTTCTTATCAGCCGGCCGACATCCAGAGGAGGTTCGTCGCCTTTGCCGCCTTTGGCATCCCATGACACAAAGGGGGAGACTAGTAAGTCTGTCAGTAAAGTCACGCATCAACTGACAGAAGGAAGTTGTGTCAAATAATGCCAAAGGGGAGATTGTTAGTGCAAATAGCACTTAAGTTGGCATTATTTGACAACTTAGTGAAGGTCGTTGCAAATATGGATGTGACAGATGTGACACAGATTGCAACCAAGTTTCCTGAAGACATGATAACATAGTTGAAGATGATGTGGCATTGGTGACAATGCATAAGGTCCGTAACTGGATGACGTGGCATATGACTACAAAGGCTCAGTTGACCTGGTCAAAGTCTGTTATACATGAGGAGGAATATCTTTGGAGAGCTTCTAGAAGGTCTCACTGGTGCTATATTTGGACATTAATCTGGGTATGGCAAGGCACTATCTTTGGTAGGTGGCTAGATATGCAAGTGGAGGAGCTATCATTGGAAGGTCCACATGTTTAGCAAGCGCACATGTTTGGAAGGCGCTATATATTGAAGAATAAATCTATTGAAGACCGACTTGGGAGGAGATTACACTAATTATGGCAACAAGGATCCAAGAGGAGCTGAAAACATCATGAGGAATATATTTAGAAGATGTGTAAATATATCGCTGCCTAGATTTGGTAAGGAGCTGATTTGGAAACATGAAGATTTACATTATTCTATGAAGGCCATACTTTGGTGGGAGGCCAAATATGGTATGAAGACTTATTAAGTGAAGATACGTTGAAGACCAAACTTGAGTGAATCAACAACTAAGTTTGGAACCTTTGATGTTGACGCGTCGGGAGATGCCACGTACCGGAGGCTTAATTTGAAGAGTTCGTGGATGTGACGAAAGCGGGTCTAGCCGGTTATGCGTGATCATGATCGGGAGGATCGCATCTAAGCTTCCACTGATAAAGCCGGGAGGGTTTAGGTCTAGAGTTGGTAGAGCAACGCAAAGCTACAGCCTTAGCTAGTTCACTGGACTGGGCACGTTGCAGAATTGGATAAGACAGGATCTACAACGGTTATTTTTGGAAGGAGTCCAAAGATGGTAACCGCGGAGATTTCAGAGATACGAAGAGAGAGAGATGGCAAGCTCGTGGAGCGGCTATATAAAGGACTCAGCTCAAGGGTTTGAGGTAACTCACAAGAGAGACCTAAGGGAGTTAGATAGTGTGGCCATTGAGCGATCTTGAGTGGGTGTTTACGTATGTGTGAGATGAGTGACAAGGGAGTTGTACTCATGTATTCTCTTCTCTTCTAATGGATCGTTGTCTCCGGGCTTGGCCCCCCAGACGTAAGCTAGGTGAGCCGAACTGGGTTACCAATCTTGTGTCTCCTTTCTCTTGATTGCATTTTTTGCTTGAGAGTGTGTGAGGTTGTGTGTTCTTAAGAGTTACAGTGAGAGTGAGTTGCAATATTTATTACAACCAAACATACAACCATCCCCGTCGGAAGTAACACATCCATTTACAGAAGCAAATGGATTATACCTTGAATTTGCAACTTGAATGACAGACTTCATCCAAAGGGTACACAGTACTTGGCTGCGAGAGCCTAGCCTCGTGATTTGGGGCATTACGGTCATTCCCCCAGTATCTACTCATGAGTGTTTTAGAGAGTACCCGGCTCTCATAGATAGCGACCTCCGATCACACTCACGTAGGTGTATTCTCCAATGTATCATATAGGATAAATACCTTCCTTTCCAAGGACCCGAATACATTAAGAGTTATACTTAGTCTCCCCATACAATATGAAGTACAGATGCATCATCACGGATAGGTTATGGAGTTTCCTCCGCTTAAGGTGTACTTCTAGTTACCTAATCAGCTTGTTTTTCCCACTAACCTACTTTGTGGGATCTCCACTCAGATAGGATAGGTTACTACTGTTGGCAACTAATCAATGGGTCTCAACCCCATATCCCTTGATGCTTCACAGATTACCCTTCGCAATAACCCTTTAGTGAATGGATCTGCCAAGTTCTTCTCAGTGTGGATATACTGCACAGTAATCACTCCATGTCCAGAAAGATTCCTAATAGTCTTTAACCTTCTTTTCATATGCCTTGAGGATTTCATATTCTCCTTACTACTGAACCTTTACTATTACAGCTTGGTTATCACAGTACACGAGAACAGTTGGAATTAGTTTTTCCAGCAAATGTAAATCCATCAAGAGCTCTTGCAACCACTCAGCCTCGTGAGCAGCTATCTCGAGTGTCGTCAGTTCAGCCTCCATAGCGGAGTGTGTTAAGATAGTATGTTTTTTAGACTGCCATGCAACTGCTGCACTTGCCAAAGTGAACACATTTCCACTAGTGGCTTTGATCTCGTCTGAATCCGAGATCCAATTGGAATCACTATACCCTTCAAGAACCGTAGGGTAGCCAGTACAGTGCAACCCATGTGTCATAATCCCCTTGAGATATCTAAGTACACGCTCAAGTGCCCGCCAATGATCATTTACAGGGTTAAACGTATAACGACTAAGCCTGCTCACAGCATAGGAGATATCTGGCCTCGTTGCACGAGCTAGCTACATCAAAGATCCTATAGTATGACTATATCTCAGTTGATCCTTTGCAGCTCCAGTGTTCTTACACAACCTTAGAGCAGGATCATAGGGTGTGGATACAGGTCTGCTCTCTAGATGCCCAAAGTGAGTCAAGACCTTTTCCACATAATGGGATTGTGATAATGTAATCTCATTCTCACCCTTGATGCGCTTGATATTCAGGATTACATCCGCTTCTCCAAGATCCTTCATATTGAAGTTCTTGGACAAAAATGACTTAACGTCATTTATTACTTCAATGTTAGTCCCAAAAAACAAGATGTCATCCACATATAAACAAAGCATCACCCCTACAGTCTCACTGAATCTGTAGTATACGTACTTGTCGGCCTCATTCACGTAGAAGCCGGCGGATGTCAAAGTTCTGTCGAACTTCTCATGTCATTACTTTGGGGCTTGTTTTAGACCATATAAGGACTTTAGTAATCTGTATACCTTCTACTCATGTCCTGGAACCACAAATCCCTCAGGTTGCTCCATATAGATCTCCTCCTCCAATTCTTCATTAAGAAAAGTTGTTTTCACATCCATCTGATAGATAAGTAGACCGTATGGCAAAGCTTCTAGTGTAACATAATTCGCATCGTATGTAACACCCTCAGCTTTTGGTTTCTCCTAGAAATAATATAGAAATATTAAATAAATACCGGAGCTTGTTAGTACTTTAATGGGAGTTTGATGTTAATTAGCAAGAAAGTTATATTTTATTAAAATGGAATGTTCTTTGGAATCAGGCCTTGGTTTTAAACCAGTAATTGTTAGATTAATATTTAGTAGTGAGACATTTAATAGTTTAACACTTTATTGGGCTATTATGAGGATTAAGGACCATGGGCTATGGGCTGGGCCCAAAGTTAGAAGTGGGATGTCATATTGAGAGACAAAGGGGAATAGAGAGGGCGTGAGAGGAAGGTCAAACTTTGGGAGAAGGATGAGCCGGAGTTGCGGGTCCGTGAAGGCCGTGGTGGCATGAGAAGGGGTGTGCTGTCGACATGCATGTGAAGGGGCATGAATGGTTGCCACGAAGCTTCCCAGCGAGGTCATGCTAAAAGGAAAGGAGGGGCTGGTATTTGGAAAGGAGGTTTACTCTCTCTCTCTCCTCAAATTTCGTCATCTTCTTCCTACGTAGGAGTGGTTTGCACTTCGCCTTTAATGCACACTTAATCGTCCCCTCGTTGTATCTCCTTTGTTATCCCCGGCGAGCCCCCGGTCCTCGGTACCTTGGTGTCGGCCACCAACCTAACACTCGACCGACTCCCGGCCAAGAATGGCACAGAGCTCCGTTGAATCGGCCTCGTACTTCAAAATTTGTTCTTCGTTTCGCTCGTTGCTTCCTACATTAAGAGGTGGTGAATGTTGTTGTTGTTGATTGACAGCTGGTGGTTGTAGATTTTGTTACTGTTGTTATGATGGTTGCTGTTGATTGTTGTTGTTCTTAAGGTGTAAATTGTTGGTGTTTAATGGTGATGAGTGATTTGTTATTGTTGTTGTATTGAATGGTTGTATAGAAACGGGAATTTGTAGCTTTAAGAAGAGAGAATTTTGTTGTTATTGTTCATGCATATAAGGTGTTTGAAGGAATGCTCATATGAAGTTTTAGAAGAGAATTTGTACTAATGGGATGTTGACTAAATCTATAAGTGACAGTAGAGTTGGATAGAATATGATTTATTAAAGCTATCATGTATTTGTTTAGATTTAGTTCTCTGTTTGTTGTTGAGGTGTTTAATTCGACAACTATATAAGTATAAGGGTTAAAATGGGAGAAATGCTAGATGAGGAATTAACTAGAAAGGTAAATGCCTATGAATGTGGGCTCTTAATTTTATTCATTTGGGTCTATGTATAATTATGAGTGATGTTAATTTATAGGCAACCAAACTAGCTAGTTGATGTTTTATTGGTTCATGCTAAGTTCAAGCTAGTATTTAATGGAACTGAATAATGTGTTTTATTGACTTGGGCCTTTAATTAATTTGGATTTGGGCCATGAGTGTTGTAGAAGAATTGTTAATATGTGGCATTGACTTGGGGTATTAGTTATAAGTGGAAATAGCCAGTATTTTATATTTATTAGGAAAAGAAAAGGGCAAGTCGGGATTCCCGTGAGGTTCTAATCGCACTTGACTTGCTTAGGACTTCAGTGAGTGGACCCAATCAGATATTCTCTCGCGGTTTGATCGGGATTTATCGTGTTTTCAATTTAAACTCACCTGGCCATGATTTATTCTCTCTGGGTTTGAGAATGATTTTGATTATTTTCTACCTATTGTAGAATTGATGTTTTCTCGCATATGATTAGTCAGAGATCATTGAGATAGATACAAGATGTGAGCATCGATTTGTGCACTCTGCCGCTTGAGCCTTGCTATGCATGTAACTCCGCTGAAATCGAGACGAGTGATACCGAGTAGGGAAAGGTTTTACTTTGTTTTCAAATGAATTTCTAGTATTAAAACCTTGTTTTTAAAATATATTTATTTTAAAACCCTTTCCCAACTCTTTGAGTGCCTGGTACTACAAGTAGAAGACCAGATTGAGGGAAAAACTCTCACGGCCATACATACAATCCAGATTGGGGATACCTCTGTACCGCTATTTACTCCTAGATCTTAGCAAGTGAGCCTACAGAGTCGCGATTCTTATCGCCGACGCCACATATCTAGACATCTCTACGAGGTATAGACAGTATGTTTTTGACCGATGGCTTTCCGGATTTTCTCGGACATCGTGCATTAGATGATCTTCCGGGATTGGGAGGAGAATGCATAGATTTGCATGTTTTACTGTCTTTCTACATGTATATGAGTACAGTTTAATTTTTCATATACATGGTTATATATTTTCGTGATGCATTGTGTCTTGTTTGACCCGACAAGAGGGGTCACATTTCAACGAGCCTCAGAAGCTCACCTTTTTCTCACCCACCTTGTGCGTAGCGCATAAAATCCGGGTAGAGGCTAGACCCCGTGAGTCATGATGACATAGTTGGCTCGCATCCCATAGTCGCTTATTTTGTTCGCGCACTCGTAGATTTATATCTTTACTTTTAGAGACTAGACCCGCACGTATAGTCCGTGGAGTAATCAGACGTATATGACTCTACCTTTTGGGATGAGTACCAAACTTATTATGTTTTATTTCTATTGTCTCCCATTTATTCATAGATTTTATTTCAGCTTTGATGTACCTCGGCCTGTGGTTCTCACTGGTCGGCCGGTGTGACACGCGGTCCCTATTGGGATTAGGGTGTTACATCAGAGTGGTCCTGGCCACAGGAGAATAGGTATCAAAGTAGTCCTCACCTTCTTTCTGAGTGAACCTCTTAGCTACTAGTCTGGCCTTGAACTTGTCAATAGTTCCATCAAGTCATAACTTCTTTTTGAAGATCCACTTTGCAACCCATCAAGCTTACAACCAGCCAGGAAGATTAGTAACCTCCCATGTACCATTGGCTGATGATGGAATCTATCTCACATGGATCGCTTCCTTTCCAAAGACTTCAGATCCGGTGATGCATATGCCTCTAGAAGGTTTCTAAGTATGTCATCCACTAGGTATATCACAAAAATCATCACCAAAGGATTTTGTAGTCCTTGTCTCTTTTTTGAGCTTAAAGCTCCTTAAGTATCCTCTCATGTGGACAAATAATAATGGGTGGTGACTCATCACGAGGAATTACGGTGTTATCTTTTATAGGAATGACTGTCTCAAAAAATGAGGCATCTTGAGACTCTATCACTGAATCAATAGCAATTTCTCCAGTCTCAGAACCCACTACCAAGAACTTATAGGCCACACTGTTATGTGCATATCCTAGAAAGACACAATCAACAGTTTTAGGTCCCAATTTTCTCTTTTTTCTGTTGTGGTATATTGACCTTAGCCAAATATCCCCATGTGCGCAGAAACGAGAGATTGGGTCTTCTTCCCTTCCATCCTTCATATAGGTGGTAATCTCAATATTTTAGTGGGAACCATGTTCGTGATCTAAGCATACCGTAAGAAGGGCTTCCCCACTATTCCTAAGGTAAACTCAACTACTCAACATGGCATTGACCAAGCCCGCTAAAAGTTCGGTTTTCCTTTCACCCACCCCATTTGATTGGGGTGAGTAGGGAGCCGCTATCCTCATGGATTATTCCATGAGTCTCACAAGATTGGATGAATTTCTGGAGGTATACTCTCCACCACGCATCGACCTTAGCCGCTTGATTTTTCTTCTAGTTGGTTCTCTGTAATAACCACTTGAAATTTCTTGGTAAAAATTTGAATTTTACCGCATATCATTTAATTGTTCCGCTTTTAGTATTTTTTCTTCATAGATAAATACTAATGTACGGGCGATGTTTTACTCCTGACTTAAATAAAAAATTATTGTCGATCAAATGACTAATTGACTAAGTTTATCCTCTAATAATTCTCTAAGTAGAGGATTTGATCGTAAAATCTCAATACTTAGTGAGATTAAGAAAAGTAAGCCAAGGACTAAATCACAAATGATTAAAAAATGGTATGTGGTATAAACAAATTAAGGAAGGTATAGGGATGTAATTACTTTACATTTCCTCCTAATGTAAAGTAATTACATCACATAATTAATAAGATGTGTGACAAGTGATAATTTATAGGGCTAGTCAATTGGTATGCTTTTAATGATTGAAGCTTAGTATTTCAATTAATCAAAGTGTGACAAGATAATCACAAGATATTAAACAATTGTTATATATTTGGTTAATAAAGCCTTAGATGGGTGAAGATATTCATCATCCCTCTCTCATTCCTTCTCTCGCATGCTATCAGCCGAACCTGAGCCCCATCTCAGCCTTCGTTCCGATCTGAGAAATCCTCGGTCGGCAAGAGCCTGACCCCGATCGGACCAAGCACTGGACGTCCGAGCCCCTACCCTTCCCTCTCCTTTCGACTGTCGTCCTCGCCCATGCCAGCCACGCTCTTGCCTTGAGCTCCTCCTTTCCTGCGAGATCCTGGCGAGGGCCACCTCAATGGACCTCTAGCGAGCCGATCGAAGGAAGTCCGGTGGCAACCTAGGCCCACGCAGCCCTGGCCACGAAGATCGACACAACCCAACGGAGCCTCGATCCCTCGGAGTTGGTGAAGATCCGGCGATCGGCCATCGTAGGACGAAAGTCGAGTCAAGCCGTTGATGTCCCACCCTAATTGGAGCAACCCAGTGCCTCACAAGGACTGGGAGACCTCCCATTAGCTATCACGTGCGCCGGCGACCAAACCCATCAAAGGTGAACAAGAGTTAAACCTGAGTAGCATTAAAGAGTTAAAGTTTGCATGAGTAATGGGTTTCAGTTTTTCTAAACTAATGCATGTTAAGAATTAGGTTGGCAAATGTATGAATTCAATTGTAGTTGAATCAAACAATTGTATACTTAACAACTGGACAAGCTCTCTGTTGTAGATCAAGTTGTTAATCAATAATGCATGTGTAGTGTTTGTTGATATGCCATGGTGAGGATAGGAGTTGATTGGAGGTTTAGATTTAACTTAATGGTAATGGTGTGCATGTATGCATAAGAATTCAAACCTTGATAAGGTAGCTCATTAAGTTCTCAGCTAATTTGAGCTTATCAAGATTGCATTTATCCAAGTTTTCTCCTAGAATATCATGATTAATAGATATATAAAACCTTTTACAATTAAAGGTTAACTTATGAATATAAACTTGGATTAGAGATTAAGTTATACTATTTGGTGGTCGATTAAGCTTAGGAGTAATTAATTATAATCTAGATTAATTATATTGGGATTAGATTAATGAATGTGCAAGGTTATTCTCTGATCTGTAGTAAGTAGATGAACATTTATTCTTTAATTGTATTTTATGGCCATACAAGGATTTCTGTAGAATTGTCATAATGGTGGACAATTGGATTGTTATGATGATATAGAGAATGGATATGTAGACTGGCCATAATATCCATAGTAATTCAATGACTCCTATTAGATTTCGGTTGGTATATTCAATGAATGCCTAGATATTAATTTGACTAGAGCTGTAATGTAAGTTAAAGAGTGCAGTCCAACTGGTTGAACTTTCTTATCTGAAAGCTACAAGCTGCAGTTTTATGGATGATAATCATGATCAGTATGGCAGATGTGGAGCTTGTATAAAGGTTAAAATGGTTGCAGTTGGACCTCTTAAGTAAACGTACTGGAATTACTGTAGCACTTGCAGAATATTTGATTTTGTTTCATTTTTTAAAGAGGCGTATAAGAGACAATAATGAGCCAATTCTGTTGGGAATGAAAGATAATATTGTGAATATATTATACTAGAAGTTTGGCATGAAATGATGAAGATTTTGAGCTTCAAATCGGAGTTTCAATTTCAAGCTTTTGGCAGTTACTGTAACTACGGACAAAGAGTAAACTATTAATTCTAATGTTCTCTAAGAGACTCGGAATTCGATTCCGATCATCTCGATAGTTCGGGAATGTGTTTAAACTAATACAAAATGGTGTGGGTTGGTGTTATAAGGTCTAAACCCATCGGTTTTTAAATAAAAAGCTAATATTTTGACTAATGCACAATTTAGGTGTTTTGATGCATGTAATATATTTCTGTTGATATGAATGGGTATATGATAAGTGGTTATCATGTTTAGGATGTGATATAGTGGTCTTGGACCCGATTGGAATGCTCGGACCTGAGAAAACAGATAGGATGTCACACGGGTGCTGTGAGTATTTCTAACTCATAGTATTCTATTGATTTTTGTTGTTGTTGTGCTTGATGGATGTTTGAGTCCATCTTTTGATACCGGCCCGTCTCCCTGACATGTTATGCTTCCGCAGATTTGTCCTGGAGCTTGTATGTTCTGGATATGATTTGCTTTGAGGAGTACCCTTGACATTCTTCTTGTGTTATTGTGGGTGGCGTGAGGTGGTACTCCATGGCATATGGCCAATGGGAGTGATACCCATGGCATATGGCTAGTGAAGTACCCTCTCGTATTCTACTTGCACATGGGATGGTCACGGCTGGTACTCCATAGCGCTTCATTGACATTCTAGTTATGCATTGCTTGAATTTGTATACCTAATCGCATTTGTTCTACTTTGAGTGTGATATTCTATTTCGCTTGCTTGAGCATTCCGATATTGCTCGCCAAATTGTTGATATTTGGTTATCCGCATGTCTTGAATTTTTTCTCGCCTTATGCCATCCGTGTTTTATGTGGATCCTATTGAGCCTTTATTTGGCTTATGTACTTTGTTGCTCTATTTTTCGCCAAGTGACGACGCAGTAGCTAGGAGCGGGACTTAGGAGGGAGCTTTTAAGGGATACTTAGTAGCCGGGGATATTTTGAAATCAGAGGTATGCGGGCCTCTATTCCTTTCTCTGAAAGTGAGAGTTGTATCATTCAGATCTCATAGGGTTTTGTAAAACCTTGTATCTATATTTTCCGCTTAATGTATATTATTTTAACTTTGTATTAATTATTCCGCTATATTATTGAGCCTTATGGTTTAGCGAGGGGCTACTAATTCTATAAGTACACGTAAGGCCCTGTCAGGCGGCTAAGGCCCTGAGGTCTGACCAAGTCCGAGACATGACAAACCTCTGCCTTATAGATTTTAAAGTAGTTTAGTGCTTCATCTTTAGTTTTCAACAAGTATACATCAAGCTATATCGCGGTCACATCAATCAATAAGAGTCATAAAATATCTCTTGCCACTGGCATTAATCAGAGCATCTAAAGCTAGGGGAGCAAATGGGATTAGATACCCTAGTAGTCCTAGCCGTAAACGATGGATACTAGGCGCTGTGCGTATTGACCCATGCAGTGCTGTAGCTAACTCGTTAAGTATCCCGCCTGGGGAGTGCGAACAACTCAAAGGAATTGATAGGGGCCCGCACAAGCGGTGGAGCATGTGGTTTAATTCTATGCAAAGCAAAGAACCTTACCAGGGCTTGACATGCTCTGAATCCTCTTAAAAAAGATGGGTGCCCTTAGTTACGTGGACACAGGTGGTGCACGGTTGTCGTCAGCTCGTGCCGTAAGGTGTTGGGTTAAGTCCTGCAACGAGTGCAACCCTCGTGTTTAGTTGCCGCCATTGAGTTTGGAACCCAAATTGCATCACCGGTGATAAGCCGGAGGGAAGCCGAGGATGATGTCAAGTCATCATGCCCCCTCATGCCCCTCGGGCGACACACGTGCAATGCAATGGGCGGGACAAAGGGTCGCGATCCCGCTGCAGGTGAGCTAACTCCAAAACCCGCCCCTCGCTCGGATTGCAGTCGTAACTCTGCTTTGCATGAAGTCGGAATCGCTAGTAATTGCCGGTCAGCCATACCACGGTGAATTCATTCCCGGGCCTTGTACACACCGCCCGTCACACTTGGTTAACATTCCATTCATTTCATACAAATTAGAATGGATGAGTTCTAATGGTGAAGTGCTTATCCCCTCAATACTCTTAAAGGGTTTGTGGGGTTTCTTTGCTTGCACACAAACTTCACACCTAGAACCTTTAACCACATCAAAGATCAATTTAAGTTTCCCAAGTCATATGATGTAATCATAATTAACATGACACAAACGAGAATGTCAAATGACAAAATTATTATCTATAGTGCAAGAAACAACATAAGAGTTATTACAATTTTCCAGGATAGAAAGGCAGAACAAGCCTCCGCACTCATAACGTTTACCAACAAAGTTTCCAAATTTAGTTAATACAACTTTATTGGACTCAAACATAAGCCTAAAGCCTTCTTTTGCATAGAAGTGACCCACTTATCAAGTTAAGTGCTTTTATTTCCCACATACAACATATTCTTCAAGGTGACAGCTTTGACTAAACCCATCCTCATACTCGATGTAACCATTTTCGCTCCCCATTAGGACAAGGGAACTTGATGTGGCCTCGATAAGAGAAAAGAGAGACATTTCATAACAAATATGAACATTAGCTCCAAAGGTCAACCCAACAATAAGTAGATTAGCATGCCAAGAAAAACAACATGCGATTTAACATACCTCAAGCACCGCCTCAAGAAATGGTCACACATTAGCCTTCTTAGGTTTATCCATTTCCGTAGTTTAAAGTTCGGTGCCTTCCAATGGCCCTTCTTGCGCATTACATAGCATGCAAAATGTCTTTCTTCTTCTTTGAAATCAGGCTTTGCTTAGGCCCTTGGTTTTGAATATGGAATTTGTTCTTTGTCTTGGCTTTCTAATTTCCCTTTTGTTTTGCCTCAACCAAAGCTGGCCTTGGAGTAGTACTCTTGTGTCTGCAGTCGGCTATCCTTTGTCCTCGATTTCTCCTCAACATCAAGGGAGGCAATCAAGTCCTCAATAGACATGATCTCCCTACGATGTTTTAGAGTGGTCGCAAAATCCCACCACGGGGGAGGGAGCTTGGCAATAATAGAACCGACCTGGAATCTATATGAAATGGTACACCCAAACTATCCGAGTTCGCTAACTATGAGTTAGAGCTCATGAGCTTGCTCGAATGCATAGAACTCTCGAGACCATTCAAAAATCATTGTACTTCTCAACCAAGTATAATTCCTGACCAGCGTCAGATACGACATACTTTTTCTCTAGGGCCTCCCACAAGTCATTTGCGGATGTGTAATGCATGTACATATCAAATAGTTGGTCCGAAGAACTATGGAGAATCCTTCTCGTTGAAAGATCTGCTTAAGACTGGCCCCTCTCTTTCTTTTCATCCTTGTTCAAGGGACTCTAAAAGGAGTTCTGATGTTCCGTAACACATTAAGAGATGTCGGCCAAAGCTTAACTTTGTGTCGCCACCTCAGAAAATTCTCAACAATGAATCGCTCCGTGCCTCATTACATCATTATTCACGTGGGATGAAGCCATTGCGTAATAAATAGTTCTTCCGATTGTTGAAAAATCAAGGAAATTATACATACAATGGCATCTTTAAATAAAACCCAATATTTTACTAATTTGGATCGTAACGCGGATCGAATAGATTTTTGAAAGATCATACAAATAAGACATATGATGGCATGACAAATAAATCCCAAAATTATACTAGTTTTCAGAATCAGTACATGATCTTTAATAACTTTTTATAAAGTTAAGCAGATAAAACACAAGATAATTTCGTAAACAAAACTTAACATCATACTAGATTTCATAATGAGAACTAGATAAGAAACAACTTGTTGAGAGATTAAGTAGATAAGATATGTAATAAAACCTAATTTCATACTAGCTTGCAGAATCAGATAAGCAACAATTTGTTGAGAAATTAAGGATATAATGTTACGTGCTGATCCCGGGTCCCGAGACTCATATATGATAGACGCCAGACTTATAGGATCGCCCTCATAAGCACGCAAGGCTCAGTAATATAAGCAGATAATTAATACAGACTTAAAATAATATAAATTAGTGGAAAATTTAGGTACAAGATTTATACAAAACTCTAGCAGGTCCTGAATGATACAACTCTCACTCAGAAAGGAATAGAGGCCAGCAGACCTCACCAAAGTATCCCCGACGGCTAGGTTGTCCTGCGGAAGCTCCTCCGAGTCCCAAGTTCCTAGCTACTCAAGGTCACATGGGAAAAAGAGAGCAACCAAGTGCATGAGCCAAAGAAAGGCCCAAAGAGGATCGCAAATAAATCAAATAAATATGGCGAAAACCATAAGCAAGGAATAGAATAAAGTAAGTATAAACAAGCAAGTGAAACAAAATCACAAGCAAATAACATGTCTCCGATATGAATAAATTTACCGATGTACTCAATCTCCCCGGCATTTATGATACTAAGATACTCTTAAAGATCGCAGACCATATCCTCCAGATATCGTCCGGTCTACGCCGGATAGCGCTATATCAGTCATGTCTACATGGCCAAAAAATACACTCTCTGACTGAGTCTCCTTCCGACGTATTATGCCTGTATGTAAGAGATTGCCAGTACAAATACCTAACAACAGGTATACATATATATATCCAAGGCAACAACATCTTGAATATATAATAAAATCAGTGATCTCCTCGAGATCGGAAGCAAATACCTATTTAAGGAGCGACTTAACTCAAATACGTATAAGAAAACATGGAAACAAATATCTCCTCGAGACGTAAGCCAACACATATGAGGATACTCAACTCGAATACGTATAGGAAACATCTCAAGAAAATAAGAGCACAAAAATTATAAATACGGTAGGAGGAAGGAATACTCACAACCCCCGTATGGACAACTCCACCTTATTCGCTTCTAGGACCTACTTGGGTCCGAAAGCCTTCCACTCGTGTCCTCGACTAGCTCACCACGCCCCAAACATGGTAAATTTTCACTGATAATATTTCATAACAATCAATGCATTACGCTGTATTTGAGTTTAATCTAAATATCAGTTTTAAATTTATAACAGATATGCTAGGGCCCTATAACACCCCGCCCGCACCATTTTTATTAGTTTAAGTACATCCTCTAACTATCGAGATGATCGAAATCAAATTTTGAGTTTTTCAAAAATTGCCAAAAGTCACCCTTAGGGTTACCGTAGCTACTACAAAGAATTCCTTCAAAATTCCATTCCTTGGAGTTCAAACCCTCAACTAAGATTTACAATTAATCGACATATCCTTAATCCAAGGAAGTATGAAAATCAAATACACAATAGTTTCCATTCTATTATTTGGTAACCCACATTTCCTTTAACCATGTAAATAGAAATCAACACATGCCATGTTCTCTATTTTCTTCCCATCAAGGGTTCTAATGGCCATTGAATCTGCAAGTGTGGATTAATATGCAATTGACAACTTAATGTGTTCATGGTTGTATTCCTATTATTAAGTCCAAGGATACACCTCCACTTTTAACATGGATCATAAGCATACTTACATAATTCCTATATAGGGTTATTGAAAACATACTCATATATATTCAATTACTAATGCGATCTATCCATTTCATGTACATAACCATTCACTTATATTGACAACAAATAAGATTCAAACTTATCTATATTGCATCAATAAAGGCCAATCAAAACCGAACTCTAAGTCCCCTAGTTCCCTAAGTCATATGAGACATCCTTGAGTTAGGAAATCCACTAGCCAATGGAGACCATACATTAGCTTCACCATTGTTCCTTATATTAATTTCATACAACCTACAGTAGGAATGTTCATCAAAGATCCAACTTATATTTAACCAACTATTTATGTGCTTAAGGTCACAATTCCATCATCTCACATGCTTTGATTTAATAGAGTGAAAATATAATGCAATGAACCCTAATTTTTCAGATATAGAGTGTTGGCAAACCTCCTTGCTGGACATCTTGGACTGGTATGAAAGGACGAAGTTGACAGTGAGCTTGGAGGGGATCGTTGATGGTGTAGGAGGGCGGGGCTTCATGAACTCGAATGAGGTTCTTTGAAGTCTCTATGTTGGGCTACCTTCTTCCAAGACTTGATGAACACCATGCCCTGGTATGGTACTACAAGAACCTTACACTTAAAACGCCTCGCCGCCGCCCTCACTGCATCTCCTTGACCTGGGTCCTCACCGGGCGAAGGATGATTGTCTCGGGTGACTAGGGCTCCAAGTGAGTGTGTGAGAAAATGGGATGAAAGAGAGAGTTTTCTCAAAAAGCACTAACCAAACATTGGTATATCATTCTTCTTTTCTTTTGTTTTTTTCTATTAAGATATTCAAGAAATTTTTCAACCCTCGAGAGGAAACCGAAAGCCTAGGACAATAATAAGCAAAGTACAAATACTACTCGACATCTATATATTCTTCTATCTTTTGTCGCAATATCTAATGAACATGCATAGAAATCCAAGAAGTTTGTTGGCCTCATGACCTCCCTCTCCAAATTCGCATTCTCTTCTTTATCTTGATGATAGTATCAACATGAAGTGCCCTTAGGCCCTTTCTCCATTCCTCCCATGTGAAATATCCTTGTTTTTCAAATTTTCATTTTCCAAGCAAGTATAAGTATTATGACATCGTTGTAATGGACTCCTATCTCCTCGGAAGCAGAAAGACTCGATCCCTTTAGGGCCAAATCCATGCCAAGTGACTCTATCCACATATGTATGAAATAACCGATCAACGCGCTTCTATTTCCTTTGAAACAAATTTTAATTGTATGGAGCCGAACAGATCGGAGACACGCGGAGGAGCCTGGGGCGTGCAGAAAAGCCTGACTTCCCGGTGGAGTTTCATCGGTAGAGATAGTAGTGGCAACACCTCGCTTAAGGTGTAGAAACGGGAGCTTGTGCTGGAGGTGAGGCCTGTATAGAGAGATGCATCTTGATGCCATCCACTGTCTCATTCTGTGCATAATTAAAAATAATAGTATGCCATGATACAATATTCTTCTTCGATATTCCATCAAAAGTTCCACGCTTCAACAATTCGCTTCTTTTGTACATAACCAGTGACCCAAACATGACATCTCTTTAAGGACTTCTATCGAACAACTTCTGTGCATAAAAAAAAAATATTCATCAAAGATCATTGAATAAAAGGATCTAAACCCTCAAAGTCACGCCGGATGAGAATCCCATGGGTGTTTAGACCAACAGGAGGATCGTTGATGCAAATACAAAGTATCCATTGGTGGATATCTAGCGGCAAAGAGATAGCTTCTTGCAGACAATCACCATGCGCGTGGCCTCGGGTCAACGAATCTATCATGAGGTCCTGAAGCGGAAACCAGATCCATGCTAAGAATCGGACGCGGTCAAAATTGACTCAAGTGATCAAAGGCATTGATATTGGACATGAGCTTGCCGGCATCGGATAATCGCCAAGAATCTCGCCACCCGGAGAACCTCACATCGCTTTTGCTTGAGATGGTCTCAAGATGGTTCAAGCCAAGTCTTCTTCTCCGCCTCTTTCTCCCTAAGTGGTTGCTTGACGCATGGGAATAGGAAATGGTTAGTGAGGGAAAGCTCGATCAAGTAGTGAAGTGGGTGATGGCCTCCCTCAAATCAACCGCCGGGCACACCACGCTTCCTTCCTTACACCCATTGGTTATGAAACTCAACCCTAGGGCTTTGGATCAAGAGAAGGAACGTTGGAAACATGAGATAATGGAGTCGAGCTCTCGCCTTATCGGTGATCGAGATGATCTCGAGCATCTCTTCAATGATTGAGATGATCTCAGGAGCCTCACTGGCTATAGGGGCGACCTTGGATGCTTCATCGGCGATGGGGCCGACTTTGACTAGCCCATCAGTGATCTGTCGGGCTTGGCGGCTAGAGAAGGGCTTCAAAGATAGAACTGACCACCGCTAGGGAAGGGCTTCAAAGACAAAACCGACCACCAATGGCATCTTCGTCTATCGGGCTAACGATGGCAAGCGGCAAGGAGATGCGATGAAGCGGGGGTGACTTTTGGCAGCGCGGTGGAACGACAGAGGCTTGGTGATGGAGCTTCTTGATGACTCGATCGAGGAGAAGCAGAATATTTTTAATTATTTATTTATTTATATTATATATTTTTATATACTATATATCACTCTTTTTCTTTTCTTTTTTTCTTTTCTCTCCTTATAACAACTAACCACACTCTCCCTCGAATCTATGGTTACTTATGTCCCCTGATTCTCCAAGACGAACAAGGGTGGGGTTCTAAGGCTTTATTACATATATAAAATTAAAGACCATCACCTTTTTTTTCCTTCTTTGTCTGTGGATAGTCGCGATCTTCTCGGAAAAAGACAAAAGATTTCTCCGACCAGAAATTTTTTTCCCCTCTAGACAAAGAGTCCCCCCTTTTTCGACCAGAAAGTATCATCCCCCTTTTTAAAAAGAATTTCATCCTTATCCCTAAGGAAATTTCATCCCTATAAATTGCAACTTTCGTAACTTCTCAAGGATTAGATAAAAAAGGGATAGCATCAAATCCAACTTTAAATTTTAAAAATTAATTAAATTTTGATTTTAAAATTTTAATTAAATTTGCCTTGGGATTTACATTTGGGTGTCTAGGGATTTGTGCTATTTTATTTATTTTTTTCTTTTATGTATATTCTTAATTGCCTCGAGACTTGTTCTCGAGCTATTATGAAATTTGACCAAATATATATATATATTTTTTTTATTTTTTTTAGGATATTTCAAAAAAACTATACATTTCATCATAATTTATATGAAATATTTCATATTGGCCCTTGAGACATTTTGTATTTTCAAGGCTCATATATATATATTTTTTTTTTTGATATCAACAAGGGATGTCCACTCACATGAAGTCCTTCGATAATTCCTAGGTCTGGCTTGGTCCTACTAATGCTCTCGCGGGACCTTTACCCTTTCCTAGAATATACAATAATAACTAGATAAATACGAGATTCGTATTTTCATACCTTTAGTTCTATCATTTAGAAATATGATAAATATGATAATTATACCACATACTCACTTTATCCTTAATCGTGCTTATAACTTCCTAACATATACCTTAGCATGATCATTAGTAGCAATTAAACGCTACTATAGAATGTATTACTCCTTAAGCATACTATTATGGAGGCATGCTAACGAGGAAGCTAATAGGACTTAAATACTTAGAATTTTCATGAAAAATTCGGCGGCACCGCCCCTATTTATAGGGCCCCGAAATTAATACAAACATTCATAATTACATCCATCTAAACTATACAAACATAATAAATCATATAAAGTTCAAATCTCCTCTTTAATCCATCTATTCTAGGAGCCTTCCCTTGTGGATAATTTCAATGAATCTATCTAGACCCATTCACAATTTCAATTCCCCAAATCCATCTCATAACCCTAAATCAAAAATTAGGGGAACCGTCAGCGGATTGTTTGGAGGCTTGGAAGCAAGTTCACCAAATGAAGGAGCGGTTAGTTTGCTTCCGGATCTTGTCTGTCCGCCGACGCCAGATCCTTTGCCGCAAGGCTTCATTTTGCTCGGCCGAAAAAGGAGAAGGAGAAAATGGGCAGCTCTGGACAAGGTGCTATACATACCGCAAGCAAAGAGGTAAGGGGCCGGCTGCATTGTGGGCAGGCCGCAGGGCCGCATGTGGGCGGAATGGAGAAGCAAACCGGGTGGGGATCTACCAAGCTGCCTCTCACCACGCATAGCAGGGTCATGCCTGGGGAGAGTCTTCAAAGTGAAGACGTCAGGGGTTTCTTAACAAGCACAACCGATGGCCGCGGGTAGCTTGGGGCAAATAAGCTGAGAAGTTAAGGAAAGAGGGGTGCGCGCCGCGGGTCCGGGAAAGCACCTGGCCGAGGTTCAAGCTTCCAATTGGAAGAGATTTCCATTTGATTTCTTCGGGTTCGTAAGCCCTAAGTTGTATATATATATATAAGAAGTTGATAAGGTCATTTTGCTTCTGACCTATTAATCGCGTAAACCGATCGGCCTCCTTATTTTCGTCCTTGGGAACATATTTGAAGTTGATTTCCAACCGGCATTTGGATGATCAAAGACTTCACATTGAAAGTCATAGCGGTGATGTCCATTTTCATATAATTTCAGGATCACTTGGTCCTCCCAATTTAAATTGTATATGTCTCCCATTTATTTAGCGAAATTTTAACCGTTTCATACACTTCAACCATTAAGTGGACACCAAAACAATCACCAAATCAATTTAAAGTTCGAATATTACGCTAGCTTATGCCTTTTTCTATGCATCTTCCCATCTATATGGTTGGAAATCCTTAAAACATGCTCCAAGTGCTGTAAACGAGAGGGCGCACCGGATCTGAATGTATATATTCCTACTCTCTACTTCTACCGCATTATGGCAATAGCGTCCCTATATTATATCTTTTAATTTTTTAATTTTAATTATATAATTCCAATTACAATAACTCTATCTTTAAAAATCCAAATACCTCTATTTAATATTTATCTTCTCATGTCACGCCCCTTTAATTAATATTATTCTTTCCAATAATTCATCACCCAGATCCTAAAAATCCCCGGTCAACGACTCCCAAAGACGGTCAAGGAGCATCATCGTAACATTACCAAAGTTGTCTCCACTGCTTTTGACTCCTACTGCATCCACTTTTAATGGACTCTAACCTTTGTCTGGTATCCCACTTAATTAATCTTTATTAATTAATACTCTCTTAAATAAATCTTTCCAATTAATTCAACCGACAAGTTGTCTTTAAATCCATCCACCTCCAACTATTCCAAACGTATGTTGGTATGGCTTCCATTAAGGCCTTCCCCAGTGCCCTATTTTAAAGGTAGGCCGGATTTAAATTCTCTATTAATCCTCGCATTTTTTAATTGAGTTTTAAGATAATTAATTTATTTTTCGTATAATTAATCTCTATATTAATTTTCTGGGCTAATTTTCTGCTTTATTTATTTAGAAAATTCAAAGCTATAATATAGCTTAACTAGGCTTGCCTTAAACTTCAAATCCTAATATGTCATTTGGTGCATCTCACACTTCTTTGGCAAGTCTTGTTATGTGCATTGTTCAAGTTTTGATGTTCTTTTTTTTTAATTCTTTTCTTACTCTTTTGATATTTTATTTTAGATGGTGATTTGAGTGAAAAACAATTTACCTAAAGGAAATGTTATTGTCTATTTAACTTCTAATTAAGCATGTATATATCTACTTCTCAATATATATATATAGTTAGTTCATAGAGTGCCTTATATATAAATTAATCTATAAATTAAAAGTATGTACAAGCTTCTTATATAACTTTCCTCAATTAGCTTTTATTTATATCTAATAAATGAATTGATTCCTATTTGCTAGTTTTTTAAATAAATAAAATTATATCTAATATGTAATTTCTTTTTTATGTTAAACTACTGTAAACACTTTGCATCTAGGATGAGCTAGCCATCATCTCTGCTATCAAGGTAGTATGGCAACGCAAGGTCGCAGTAATGTTGAGGTAGAGCACTTTGATGTGTAATTTAAGAAAAAGGAAAGATAAGACCATACACGTGATCACTACATCGTGTGGCAAAATTGGTTTGAAGCATACTAATTCCCTAAGAATTTAAAACTCAAAGCTTCAGCATCTACAAATAAATCGCCTTATTGAGTAGGTTGGAGGGACCTAGGATCCCGTATATCCTGCGGGCAAGTAATAGGCTGTGAGGGCTCCATTTCCCACATATCCCATGGAGAGAGACTAGTAAATCCTTTACATTTATATAAATGTCTCTATAAATAACTTAATTTAATCTAATGTTAATTTTAACTTAATACAAAATATTACATTATTTTAGCGAGCGAGGCTTGGTCGTGATCCTCTTCCCTTTGAGCTTTTCAAAGTGATTCATAAAAAAAAAGGGAACCTCTCCGATCTCAAGTTGATGCAAAGGAGTCGAGGCCATTAAGGTAAATAAATAAAATACTTTAATTATGTGTATTTAAGTTATAGACCTTTTTGTTAATCAGATGATATTTCATTCAATCATTTTAACTATATATATAATTTTCCTTTTACAAATTGATCATCGCAGGATTGTTATTTTACAAAATTTGGAGGATCGTGCATCTCAAACACAAGAAGGAAATGTGGGAGGGAGCCTTCCTGCGTGGACAAAGTAGCCTCTATTCTATGTAGCGTCAGTGGGAGGAAAAGAAAAGTAGGGGTTTATGGAACCGGGCCTCAAAAATCTATTTTCAATCCCCAATCATCGTGGCTCATCATCTACTGTGCACGTACATCATAAATATTGAACAATTGGCATGCTCATGCTTATATCAAGATATTTCTTCTCATTTCTTTGAATGTGTGTGTATAACAACGGATAGTTATAAATTTCAAATGCTTCACAAATAGTTTCTTTTCATTCAAACTTTCAAAAGATGTTAACTTCTGTGAATAGTTTTAAGAGGATAGCAATTTGTTTCTTGTATACAATTGTATTGAATTTTGCTTGTAAATACACACCCTATTGCTAGTAAGTAACCAATTTCATTCTTTTATTATTTATGAATAAAATTTCTTCTAAGGTGTGCATCATCTATGGAGCTACAAGCTAAGGATTGCCACAATTTTGAAAATAATAATAAGGAGCTTCAAGAGAGTCTCAGACGCATTTAGGAGGATAGAGATGATTATCGTGAATAAATTTTAAGCTACCAATTTTGAGATTATGATTTAAGGATTTTGAGGCCATGTTGCACTCATACGGTTCACATCTCGGGACTCGCAACCTTTTAGTGATGATCATGATTTCGATCACCAAAATAACTTGGTAGTTTGATTGTTGATTGTTAGTGATTTTTAAAACCGAATTTGTTCAACATCTATTATATATATGAATTAATGATATTACCTGGCCATGATCGCATTAGTTCTAAAATTTATTGTAAAAGATGTTAATTCGTATGAATTATCAATATATAAATTATTTTAATGTTTTTTTTTTGTTTTAGGGATTTAGAAACAGATTAGAAACAAATTAATCTGATTTAAAATATATTTTTTATATATATTTTTAACGTTATAAACGGATTAGAAACGGATTTTAAAAATAATTTTAAAACATAATAATTTTCGTTTCAAATTCGTTTCCAAATTCTGAATTGGATACGACGTTGTTTCAATTCCGTTTCTAACTTGAGAAACGGAATTGCAACAGAATGTATTCGTTTCTGAATTTAGAAACGGATTTAAAACAGAACGTATTCGTTTCAGAATGTAGAAATGGATTTTATTTCGTTGCAAATCTGTTTCTAAATTCTGAAACAGATACAAAGTTGTTTCAATTCCGTTTCTATAGTTAGCAACGGATTAGCAACGGAATAAAATCCGTTTCTGAATCTTTAGGAAGATTCAGAAACGGATTTTATTCCGTTGCTAATCTGTTTCTAAAGTCTGAAACAAACTACTCCTTCCGTTGCTAAAAAATTAGAAACGGGCCTTTTAGAAATGGACAGTTTTCGTTTCAAATCAGTTTCTAAACCGAATTAGCAACAGATTAGATTCTGTTTCTAATCCGCAATTTTCTTGTAGTGCTGTAGCATGAACATCACCCTATAACCCAAAAACCTATACATTAGAACCCAGAAACACTACCCCAGGACTTACTCAGGACCCATACAGTCTCATATCGTGTGAACAGTGTACAGGGTATGCTAGAATTCACCCACTATGCATCCTTCATTATTTCCAAAAATATTAGAAAATAATGGTATAATCCTCAAAATAGTCCCTCATTTTTAACGGCCGTTTAATTCCTCTAATATAATTCTTTTATACCTATATTTTCAAGTATAGTTACCATGAGTCCTATGTTTAACCACGAGTTAAATTTTTCCGGTTAACTTGATATGCTTTTATAATATAAAAAATATTATTTTAAAACAAGAAAATAATAAAATGAGAAATTTAAAATAATATTTTGCTGCAAGATTCTGGGGTCCTCCTATGGGATCAAGTTAAATTTGTATTATTTTACTTATAATTGTCTGATCTAACCTGTGACTTCATTTTATTATTTTTTTATTATTTTTATTTTAAAAATAATATTTTTATATTATAAAAAGCATGTACAAGTTAGCGAAAATTTAACCTGTGTTATATAGAGGACTCAATGGACCAAAAATTGAAATAATTTCGCTATATTATGAATGGGCTAAGGATTACCGTTAAAATAGAGGATATTAACATTATATCTAAAATAATGGAAACAAAGTACAATAAGTCCATCCTCCATTGTTTACCTGAGATATTGAAAAATAAACATAATTTTGGATAAAACAAATTAAAAAAAGAGGTTTCTAAAAAATATGTATTGTGAAATAAATTTCAAAGGGTTTTTTTTGTTTATACAGGAGTAATTATGAAATATCCACTTTCTATTTCCTGTTGTTGAGGATTAGCCGTTGATTGTTAAGCTTATAAATATGATCAGGTGAAATGAAATGAATCTTTTTTTAATCATATGAGGACGTTGATGGTGAAACCTTTATAATTAAGTCCTACTCATCAGAGATAATGAATAATGAGTTATAAATAATAAGGAATGCCGCTCAACTAAATAAGTAGCTACACAACATTTATGTGACGTTTGAAAGCTTTTTATATAATTTTATACTATTTTATAGTCATTCTCATATGTCCGCATAAAAACCAGACTTTGACTCATTATTAATAAATTATTATTATTATTATTATTATTATTATTATTATTATTACATGTAAATCTTTAAAATATTTGGTCCATGTGCAAATATATCTGATTTTTTTCTTTTAAAAATATCATTATAAGTTAAATTTAAATTAATAATGTAGAGTATGAAGAGGTTTTACAAATTACACTAATTTTCTTAATTTTATAAATTTTGCTTTTTTCTTTTATAAGATACCCGACTTGGAACACGTTGAGTAAAGCGAACAAATAAAAAGTTAAAATTAAACCATGACTAACTATGAGGTAAGGTTTAAGTGATGCCAAAGAGTATTTGCAATAAAAGCAAAACTTATAATAGGTTAGATGTAATTATGAAAAATTAAGGAGTTATTTCCAAATATGTAATATATATATATATATATATATATATATATATATATACAGTCAGATCATGACATTTATTTTGTTGCATTTGACATCTTTTTCATTCATTTATGCTTTGCGATATTTTTCAAATCCGTAGGTATGGATGGAAAAGAAAGAAAAAAATATGCAAGCATGTCCAATTTTCATATAATTTAGGAACTTGTAGGGTCTTCATATTAGCGGGTGAAATTTTTATACGGTTGGAATTTCACCATTTAATGAAGGCTACAATCCTAAGTATGAAAATCGACATACAGCACTCTCGATATTGCTTTCCATCCATAAGTTGATAGTTAAAGCCGTATGAATGAAGAAGAATGTCAATGATGTTAAAAGTAATGTCATCTATATATATATATATATATATATATATATATATATATATATATATATTTTAAATTAGTACGACAAGATCTGGTAAGAGATCTTTGATCAAATATATAATTTTTTTTTGGACATAAGAGCTGTTGCGCACAGCTAATGTTATTGCCGGAGACCCGGGATGAATCCGGCGCAACATGAGATTCTCAGCATGTGCAGGATGCGCCCGCAGTCCGCGCATTCAAATAAGATCCTCGAACGGGTGGGTGTCGAGTATGACGATTAATTAGCTCGCCACTAGGAAGCTATCAAATATAATATTTCAATGAGATATATTCATATATTCATATATATATATACTTGCAAAATTAAACTCACTAATATTTGAAGATAATCTTCCACTGCAGTGACCATCAGCTTGATTCTGCATACAGAGCATTAGATTCCTAAATAAATAAATAAATCACTAATTGCAATCAGTTGGATTCCAATAAGATTCTTTATCTGGAATGGTTGGCCATGGGCAATAATTAAGCCAGACATAGCCCTACCAAACATGTAACTCACAGGCTGGATAAGACATGGGCAAACAAGATGAAAAATAATGTAATTTGAATGATATCACCCTGGTTCAGCGGGTGGAGAGTGGGTGGAAGTTACATACCAACCTCTGGATTCCTGCAAGAATGATTACTGATCATAGTATTATTATTGAACAATCATTTAATCAGAATAGACAGAAACATGGTAACAAAAAGAGAATAAATATATAATAATGGATAAAAGGAAAGAAAGATACAGAGAGATCACTGATCATGATACACAGAGAAGAAGGTTGAATTTTGGGACTGATCAGAGAACTTGTTTGAGAATTAAATTTCTTACAATGTCAAAGAAAGGGAAATGGAGAAAGATGCCTCAGGAATTCAACTGGAGGACATGCCTCAAAAAAAATTGGCGTGTTATTCTTACTGTGTCATGCCGACGGGAAGAACAAGCCGCCTGCTTTAAGGTTCAACCTTATTGGGTACGGGAAAGGAATATAATCTTGTATTCAAAGAAGCCTTTGTGTATTGTTGCTATTGTTTTCCTCAAGTAATTGTGTTACCTCCTCATAAAAAAAAATTCTATACATCTTTCTTCAGCTGCTGAGCGGGGAGTGTCGCCTCCTGTCAAATTTTACTCTCCGTTTCTTGTCAATTTTCATTGGCTTCAACAACCTCTCGGAGTCGATTTCTGACTGGAGTGATCCTTTCAACCTCCTTAAATGTTCAATGCACTGCCTGTGATCAGAAGAGCTGTGACCAAGGCTTCCTAGTTGATCCCTGTTATGCATTCTTTCATACTTAGAAAGCCACTTAGATTGCAGATAAGCCAATGATCTCCATGGAGGCAGTGGCATGGAATTCTGCATAAGAGACGATTTAGCCGCTTCAACCATAACTTGCAAGAATTGTTCAAGTCTGGTCTGGGAACCAACATAGACTACTGGGAGAGAAGCCAATATTGCATCATAAGATTCGACGGCCCTTGCTATTTCAAAGTGACTCCGAAAATCGATGTCAACAATCAGTCGATCTGAACCTCCAATTTTGCCGTCAACAA